>OY755244.1:34259608-34859608 GCA_963576725.1 Azorinus chamasolen
AAACATATTAATTTTTTTTATTAATGGCATCACATTTATTTCAAAACAGTAACTATGGCAAAAACCGAGGGAAAATAAAAAAACATAATAAATAATTCACGATGTCATTATTTTTTCACATGAATATTAATTGAGTAAATGGTCAACAGTGTAGTACCCAGATCGCCGCCGTGTGATAGGCCACGTGTACCTGTGTTAAATTATTTAACCTTTTACTTCATATTTATATAAACGCCTTTTCAAGCATTTGCAGAGAAGACCCAGATCAGATATGGCTACTACAGGAGCCATCTGATCAGGATCTACTCTGTTTGCTAATGGATTTTCTTGTCTTTGAAATCAGTTTGTGTATACATTAAAAAGAAATTATAATGAAAAACAAATACATTTAATCAAATTAAATCCAATTTTACTTCGTTTTTTTGTGTCCGCCTGACCAGGGTCTGCTCTGTTTGCTACTGATCTATTCTGTCGTTATTTTTTTGTGTTTGCACATGTGTATGGGGTGTGTATATTTAAAAAAATAAAATAATATTGTTGCTTTACGAAATATTTCCTGAAAAAGTAACTGAAGCAGCTGAAGTGATTTGCCGGATACATAGATAAAGAAGGAAAACGCTGAAGACAAAGAAATAGAAGTACATGTATTTCAGAAAACGCTGAAGACAAAAAAATAGAAGGGTCACTGATCCATGAAATTGCGTGATTTCAAAACAGTAACTATGGCAAAAACTGAGGGAAAATCTAAAAAAAATGAATAATTCACGATATCATTATTTTTTTCACATGAATATTAAAAAAATTGAGTAAATGGTCAACAGTGCAGTACCCAGATCGCCGCCGTGTGATAGGCCACGTGTACCTGTGTTAAATTATTTAACCTTTTCCTTCATATTTATATAAACGCCTTTTCAAGCATTTGCAGAGAAGACCCAGATCAGATATGGCTACTACAGGAGTCATCTGATCAGGATCTACTCTGTTTGCTAATGGATTTTCTTGTTAATAATCTTGTTAATCCCTTGTTTTCTTGGTTAATAATAATCAAGAAGTAAGCATCATCATCATCATCATCAGTAATCGCAGAAATCTATCCAGGTCTAAATCTGACCAGACATGGAAAATTACTTATCAGCCATCACAGAAGAGTTAGTTTGCTAATAGATTTTCTTGTCTTTGAAACCAATTTGAGTATACATTAAAAAGAAATTATAATGAAAAACAAATATATTTGATTAAAACAAATTAGATTTCTAAAATAACTACATTTAATTTAATTGCCTTTGTTCCAATTTTACTTCGATTTTATTTGTGTGTCTGCCTGACCAGGGTCTGCTCTGTTTGCTACTGATTAATTCTGTCGTTATTTTTTTGTGTTTGCATATGTGTGTGGGGTGTGTGTGTATATATTATAAAAAAAAAAATATTGTTGCTTTACAAAAACCAAGAAATATTTCCTGAAAAAGTAACTGAAGCAGCTGAAGTGATTTGCCGGATACATAGATAAAGAAGGAAAACGCTGAAGACAAAGAAATAGAAGTATTTCAGAAAACGCTGAAGACAAAGAAATAGAAGGGTCACTGATCCATGAAATTGCGTGGGGTATTATAATGTAAATAATGAAAAAAAATAATATTTAATTAAAATTTAATTAATATATATACATTAAAAAGAAAGAAAAAAAAATCGTGAAAAAGTAATTAGATCGGCAAACATGTTTGTATCTATATTGAATTTGGTTTAACAAAAGATTTTTCAAACCTGTCTTTTGTGATGTTATATATATTAATTGGTCATTTTCAGTTGAAATAATAGTCCGGTATTGTTGCCTTGTAATTGCGTTCCTTGGATATATGTTTGTGCTATTTGGAATGCGGCACGTGTTCGTGGTCTTATCCGAACATAAAATTTAGCTGTTCACATTGCCATTACAAATAGTTTTGATAGTATGTATGATAACATATTTTTACAAATAAAATCAATTTTTCTAAACCCTTGCTCCATAAATACGCCTTGCAAACATAGAGTAAAGGGTTAATTGCCTACTAGCCAGTAGCATGTTAAAGGCTATCAGTGAAGTTGGGCACTAGCAATTTCACTGATTGGATTATGACAACTACCTTAATTTCTTTAATATGGAATGTAGATAAGCCCATCAGGGGTCGTAAAGGATTTCGGAACGTGCACTACGCGGGCACGAGCAATATCATTGATTGGATTATGAGTACTCGATAATTCGATTTTATTTTAAAATCTCACAGGCAGTTATTGGACTAATGCACAGAGATTTTCCATGTTTGTTTGATATTGTACATCTGTGAAGTTCTAAACCGAGTTATAGCTATTCTGTATTTGTTTTCTGAAATTATAGCATACTGTGTTGATTCGGATTATGTTTTGAAATATATATGTATTATTTATATTGATATACAGTGGTTTGCTACGCTGCATAAGTTATATAAAGATTCAATTCAATTCTCTTTTATTTTCTCAGTTTGTATATACATACAAAAAACATGAGAACAGTCCCACAAATAGATATTAACATTAAACAAGATCAAGAGACATGTAATTAACAGTAAAAGTAATGAAGATACATACATATACTATCACAAGAATGGATAATTTATTATTGTTTTTGTTGAAGATATGCTGATGGAGTTGTTGACGATGATGGTAAAGATATGATTATTAAGTTGCTGTTGCTGTTGGTGATGTTGATGATTGTTGGCTTCGTGTTGTTGGTGATGATGATGATGTTGATGGTGATGATTACAATAATAATAATAATAATAATAATAATAATAAAATTTAGAAAAAAATAAAAATAATAATGATAATAGTAATAATGATAATGAAAGTAAAGTCTATTATGGTACACATAGGTAATAATAATAATAATAATAATAATAATAATAATGATAATAATAATAATGTAAGTAAAGTCTACTATGGTTCACATAGGCGGCTCTTCCGACTCGAGCCCTACACTTTCAGACCATATACAATATATATTATATGTAGTCTAAGAGTATATTAAAACCCAAGTCGAGAGAACCACCGGTACAAGCCATTCTAGTGATTTGATAGAGGGGGGTAAATGTTTTATACCAGCCCTTTTCCGACTGTAGTACAGTAGAGCATGCATCCAGCGATCATAAGAGGACGGGGGGTGCGAAATTATTTTAATGTATATGTCTATACACTTATAGAATATAAATATGATATTTTGATCATTGCTTGGATTATGACAACTACCTTATTTTTTTCAATCTGGAATGTAGATACATCGATTAGGGGTCGTTAATCGATTGCGGAACGTGCACTACACGGGCACGAGCAATATCACTGATTAGATTATGACAACTACCCTAATCCGATAATTAGATTTTACTAAACCCATCATAATTATATATCTCAGGCAGTTATTGGACCAATGCATAGACATTTTGCATGTTTAACCCTTTCCCCGTTCTGTATTTAGGCCAAATTTCAATACCTACTGAATATTCATTAACAAATTAGTTATGATGAAATATGGAGGTGGAACATTGTAGATATTTTGGAAAGTAAAGACACAGAGCTATCAAACTCTATTAGCAAACAGAGCAGACCCTGGTCAGACGGCTCCTCTAGGAGCCGTCTGATCTGGGTCTACTCTGTTTGTAAATGCGTTAAAACACGTTTATATGAGGGAAAGAGTTAATATATTACACCTGTGATGTTCTTAACCGAGTTAAAGCTATTCTAAACCATTTCCATGTTCAATATTCATATAAGTAATCATGACATCATGAATATTTATAAGCTGATTTTTTCACTGGATTATTTTTTGCTTTGACAGAAAGTGTATAATCAGATTTATATCATTCATAAGCAATCAGGTCAGACCCTTTTCAAATAGCTCCTACAGTACTCTGTGCGTGCAAAAGAGCGAAAATCCGTTTATAAATATGAGGGAAAGGGTTAATAATAATCAAGAAGTAATCATCATCATCATCTTCAGTAATCGCAGAAATCTATCCAGGTCTAAATCTGACCAGACATGGAAAATTACTTATCAGCCATCACAGAAGAGGATGATCTAATTCAGTTTGAAATCAGCCGTGGGTATATTAATGAATGCAATCATGAAATTAAGAATGACAACAGTTGGATAAAAGAATTAGAACTTAAACTTTAAGACAAAGAAGAATTAGTACACAACAGAAAATTAAACTCATTTCACATGGAAGCTGTTAATAATTTATTAAAACAAAAGTTTGCTAATTCACTCAAATAAATATTCATGTGAAAAAATAATGACATCGTGAATTAACATTCATGTGAAAAATAAAGACATCGTCAATATTAGTCATATTGTTAATATAGCACATGGCCTTGGAATGCTTTTAGCATGGCAGAAATTGTCAAAGAACAGACCCTGATCAGATGGACAGTACAAACAAAACATAATTTTACCGCATCAAAAGTAACATGTATTTTTTGTTTTAAAAAAAGAAAGAATTTATACCCCCACCCATTTTAACTTGTTTAAAATAAATGTGATGCCATTAATTCAAAATATACTATATCTATATTTATTTTATCAAAATATAACATTTTTATGGTATACTCAAACTTCTTTTACAAGTAATACTAACTACATATATATCTGATAAGTATCCTGCAATAAGCTTCTGCTCTACCGTACAGGTGTTGACATTATAATCCCCCACACAATTTCATGGATCAGTGACCCTTCTATTTCTTTGTCTTCAGCGTTTTCTGAAATCCTTCTATTTCATTGTCTTCAGCGTTTTCCTTCTTTATCTATGTATTCGGCAAATCACTTCAGCGTTTTAGACAGACCCCACAAAAGGTGTTAATTAAGGATTAAATATGTGTAGGCACGGCCCAGATAATTGGGGCAATATGTTCTTTTGATAACATTTTACATGTTGAGGTCAACCGACCTGAAAATAATTAGAGATGTTTTAATCGAAGTTTGTTACTTTTAGATTCATTCATTCATTCATATCTTTATTTCCTCCAATAAGGAGAGCATTGCTACAAACGTACATTCATTTCTTAAATATTTACATTCGCCCTGCAACGTCCTTATATAACCTTATTCTAAAAAGAAAGTTGCATAACCTCATGAACACCGGAAGCACGTCATTCATTTCTTAAATATAAGAAATACAATGGAATATAAATATAAGAAATAAATGACGTGCTCCCGGTGTTCATGGGTTATGCAACGCATAGCTTTACGAGCAAAGATTCACGTGAAGCCCTTCGGGCTTCACTAACTTTGCTCGTAAAGCCATGCGTTGCATAACCTCATGAACACCGGAAGCACGTCATTCATTTCTTAAATGAAAGAATGGTTTAATAGTTGCCGTCAATAATTATAAACGGCAGACTTTAATCAACTGAAGATGGTGTAATCGATTGTTACTTACCCCTATTAGTATTGTTTAGCTTAATTGTATTTTTCACACCCGGTTTCGGATTATGTAGACAGGCGGCGAAAAAAGAGAGAAATTAGATAAATTGACAAGTTGAATTGTTAAATGTAAATGGGCTGGTTAGAAAAACAAACAAACAATATGATTGGTTTTTTAATCGTTAAAGGCATATGATTGGCGATAACACTCAGTATATGTCATCAAATATGATTGGATAGAAAAACCCTTTAAACATTACCAATTGCCAAAAAAATCATTCTATATTGAATATATGAAGTGATATAAAGAAACTTAAGAATCACTTTTATATTATACCATAAGCAAACAAATGCAGACCCTGATAAGACGGATCAGATAGGAGCCGTCTGATCTGGGTCAACTCTGTTTGCAAAAGTGTAGAAAAGCTCCCAATAGCTTAGTATCGACTATTAATACTGTTAAATTGTACTGTACTTAATTTCTGTGTCACTTAGTGATGTTACATTAAATGATTTTATTAACGTCGTTGTTTAGTTTTCTGTATTTTCATAGAGGCGGCACTTGAAACAGAAACGCTGTGGGATTTCTAATCATAAGACATTTCAAACAGTGTAGACCTATTTCACCGTAAACTTCACAATATTTCGACATGCCATGAAATATGAGTCTACACTCGTTGTAAAAACTTATGGGTAGAAATTCCGTAGCGGGGATCTATTTATCCTATGATAAAAAAGCCAACTTAATTTTTAATTAGAGTAAAACCTCCCTAACGGCCACTAAATTATGTTAATTAGTTGGTATTTATGACACTAAATAATTGATGTCATTTAGCGGCCGTTATAGAGAGATTTTACTGTACAGTGAACAATTAAAGACCGGAGCTGCCTAAAATGCGCAAAACAATAAATACATGTTCACATCAAGATTAAAATATTCTTCATAGCAAAAGCATCTATAAATTCAGCAGATTGTATGAGCAAATTACCTTTATAAAAACTATGGTCCGATTTGACCCGGTCCGATTTGGGGGAGCAAAACAAGCATTTAAATGAAAAACAAAATAGAAATTTATAAGACTGTACGAGTAGATAAATAAATGGAAAAAAATAGAAATTTATAAGACTGTACGAGTAGATCACTAATATAAAACAATTGGTCCGATTTGACCCGGTCCGATTTGGGGGCGCAAAACAGGCATATGTTTTGATTAAATAAATAAATGAAAAACAAAATAGAAATTTATAAGACTGTACGAGTAGATAAATAAATGAAAAAAATAGAAATTTATAAGACTGTACAAGTAGATCACCATTATAAAAAAAATTGGTCCGATTTGACCCGGTCCGATTTGGGGGCGCAAAACAGGCATATGTTTTAATTAAATAAATAAATGGATTTTTTTTTAGAAATTTATAAGACTGTACGAGTAGATCACCATTATTAAAAAAAATGGTCCGATTTGACCCGGTCCGATTTGGACCTAGTCCGATTTGACCCGGGGTCCGATTTTGTTTTGGTCCGATTTGACCCGTTACCGTGAAAAAGTGGTTTGGCAAGCTATTTGCGAAAGTGCGAATGTCATGACTATCTAAATCTCACGCCAATCCAATTTTTAGCTCACCTGAACCGAAGGCTCTGGATGAGCTTTTGTGGCCGCTCT
The DNA here is from genome assembly GCA_963576725.1 of Azorinus chamasolen. Taxonomy (NCBI): domain Eukaryota; kingdom Metazoa; phylum Mollusca; class Bivalvia; order Cardiida; family Solecurtidae; genus Azorinus; species Azorinus chamasolen. The sequence goes on from OY755244.1 coordinate 34,266,704, forward strand.
TTATCCGGCGTCCGTCCACATTTTCAAACGACATCTCTTCTGAAACTGCTCACCCGATTTTAACCAAATTTTGTCAGAAGCATCAGTTGCTAGGGGGAACGAAACGTTATTCACATTATGACCCCGGGCCATGTAGCATGGTCTAATGGTCCTCTGTAAAGATTGTTCAAGTTATGACCTGGGCCAAAAATGGCACCGCCCAAGGGCTTATCAGTTTTTCATAGGAAAATCTTTAAAAATATTCTTCTATGAAACTGTAAGGCCTAGACCTTTGATATTTTGCATGTAGCATGATCTAATGGTCCTCTACAAAGATTGTTCAAATTATGACCCCTGGGCCAAACATGGCCCCGCCCAAGGGCTTATCAGTTTTTCATAGGAAAATCTTTAAAAATCTTCTTCTATGAAACTGTAAGGCCTAGACCTTTGATATTCGGCATGTGCCATGTAGCATGATCTAATGATCCTCTACCAAGATTATTTAAATTATGACCCCCGGACCAAAAATGGCTCCGCCCAAGGGCTTATCAGTTTTTCATAGGAAAATCTTTAAAAATCTTCTATGAAACTGTAAGGCCTAGACCTTTGATAATTGGCATGTAGCATGATCTAATGGTCCTCTACAAATATTCATTTTTAATATTGTTCAAATTATGACACCTGGACCAAAAATGGTCCCGACCAAGGGCTTATCAGTTTTTCATAGGAATTTTTTTAAAAAATCTTCTTCTCTGAAACTGTATGGCCTAGACCTTTGATATTCGGCATGTTGCATGATCTAATGGTCCTCTAAAAAGATTGTTCAAATTATGACCCGGACCAAAAATGGCCCCGCCAAAGGGCTTATCAGTTTTTCATAGGAAACTCTTTAAAAATCTTCTTCTCTGAAACTGTAAGGCCTAGACTTTTGATATTTGGCATGTAGCATGATCTAATGGTCCTCTATTAAGATTGTTCACATTATAACCCCCGGACAAAAAATGGCCCCTCCCAAGGGCTTATCAGTTTTTCATAGGAAAATCTTTAAAAATCTTCTTCTCTGAAACTGTAAGGCCTAGACCTTTGATATTTGGCATGTAGCATGATCTAATGGTCCTCTTCAAAGATTGTTCAAATTATGACCCCCAAGGCCAAATATGGCCCCACCCATAGGCTTATTAGTTTTTCATAGGAACATCTTTAAAATTCTTCTCTGAAAATGTAAGGCCTAGACCTTTGATATTTGGTATGTAGCATGATCTAATGGTCCTCTACAAAGATTGTTCAAATTATGACCCCTGTACCAAAAAAGGCCCCGCCAAAGGGCTTATCAGTTTTTCATAGGAAAATCTTTTAAAATCTTCTGAAATTGTGAGGCCTAAACCTTTTAAATTTGGCATGTAACAAGATCTAATGGTCCTCTACAAATATGTAGCTTTGGCTTGTAGTCTTCTGCCAAGAATGTTCAACTTACGACCCTTACCTCTGGGCGAAACTTAGCCCTGCCTTGGGGCTTATTAGTTTTCTACCAAGGTTGTACAAATGATGACTTCCTGGTCAAAAATGGCCCCACCCCTGTGGTATCTCAGGTAAGCGCTTCAGGGCCTCATGGCCCTCTTGTAAACGTTTACATCGCATATTTTTACATTAAAAAGTCTATAATCATTGAGAATGACTTTACCAACTAAAATTGAGAATGACCCTACTATATTAACCACAGTAACCCGATATTTATTGAGTTGACTTTGTTGACTTTGGGTCGGTCGGTGTCGGTGTCTTTCCGTTGCTATAATTCGGGTTCTAAATGCAATCTAAGGCAATATTTCGAACATTTAAGTATTTTTATGCATTTATTACAGTGCAATATTACTATATATATGGCTGTTTACATATAAATAATGCCCTAAAACGCTTTTTAAGTTAGTTGTCTCTAGTTGACATTTGTTGTCTCTGTTTAGTACCACCGATGCTCTGCACTTTTTGTCTACATTTATCTGTCCGACGGTCCACTGCTAGCTAATGATGTTTGGAATTAGCGATACAATTAGTAAGCGAGATAATACAGGCTAACATAGGAGAATGTTCAAACAGAGTTACCAAACATTAAAAATAAAAATAAATCAATAATACAGTAGAAATGCTCTACAATGGTCAATTAATAAACCTGTGTTTTTAAAAGCAGGAAGTGGTTAAAATTAGTAGAATCTATGCTAGGTCTATAGAGACGAGGTCCGTCCAGTCTTCTGATATTATGCTATCATCTGTCTAAAACACGAAGAATTGAATTTTTGTAGTGGTCATTTAAGGAAGGTTTTACTGTACAATATGGGCGTTTAGCTCAACCGGGATATGGCGACGCCGCAAAAATGAGAATTACACAATCATTATTCCCATCCTTTCTTATGCGGATGACTCTTGCTTTTATCGCATATTTTCTCTGCCAACGTCAATATTACATGCCAGAGTGAAAGGAACGTATACAATTATTACGTTTATCAGGTTTGTATTCGCTTCTGCATGCCACTTATTGAATAAGCAACAGTGGGGCACTTTTTTGTTTGATTACAATGCTGTCTGACCAGTTTTTCTTGGTTGACATGCACACTGATGCAGTAATTGGTACACGGTTTATAAGCAAACGCACGCATGTATGACACATTTTGTCAGTATCATCAGTAAGGTGTTAACCATTTCCCTGTTACATATTCATGAAAGGTATGCTGAACTCATGAATATTTATATTATGTACACACGTTTTTTTGATATTGGTAGAAACTATACAGTCCGGTCTATTATAATTTCATAAGAAAACGACAGACTCAGACCCGGGTCTACTCTGTTTCCAAATGCTTGAAAATCGATTATATCAAGGAAAGGATAAAGACAGCATACTAATTTTATGGCAGTTGGCGTCTTACAGTCTCATGGTAATACGTCAAGTATCGGTTGGATATCGTTTATTTTCAAATTTTCAATTAAATCCTATATAAATTTTGTTTCCCACTTGAACTTACACATTAATTTTAACTTCCCAATCTCCAGACAAACTGATAAGAAGAATTTCTATTGATTGTTCACACAAATACACAGCTTATGTGTGCTTCAGCCAACATCTGACCTCAAACACATCCAAAATACGGTCCCATCAAATGAACTGGCAGAGTATTCGGCACGACGAAGGCGGCCAGTCAATGGAAGAAGAAGAAGAAGAAGAAGAAGAAGAAGAACCCTTTCCCCTCATATAAACGCCTTTTGTACATCTTTGTAAACAGTGACCAAAGATCAGATGGCTGATCAGGGTCAACTCTGTTTGCTTATGGTATATAATGTTGATTTGCAAAAGCCAAAATTTCCTGAGTTCATATGCCACAATAAAAATTATTTTATTAATGTAAATGATTATTATTTCTGATATAAATGTCCAATAGGGAAACGTCAAGTGTTTCATTGGACTGGTGGTAAATGTTTAATTATTTATTTCAGTTGTAAGTTGTGAGCTTGTGCTATACAAACTTTGATATTCACTGTGTGAGATACAGATCCTTGATTTCAGTTCCTCACATATGAATGGTAAATCTGCTATGTATTGTCGCAGGACTGGTGAAAAACATGCAGCCAGACTGGGACTCGAACCAAGGACCCCTCACTTGCAGGGCGAGTGCTCTACCAACTGAGCTATCTGAACCGCTTACTGTTTTTCACCCAGCACTTGTACCCGGCTTGTTACAATTCTCCCCTTTTTTCCCCGAGGAACTGGCTGTATCTCACGAGAAATCATTGGCATGCACAGGGTCTGATTTTAAAATTAGGTGCCAACTGTAACAGGACTGGAGAAAAAAATGCAACCAGACATTGGCTTGAACCGGGGACCCCTCACTTACAGGGCCAGTGCTCTACCAGCTGAGCTATCTGTACTGCTTACACTGACTTACTGTTATTCACCCAGCACCTGTACCTGGACCATTACAGTATACTAAATCTAAGGTCTTTCAGGTGAATCTAGATACATGTAAACAATAACTATAATAAAAATCAAAGAAAGGTTCTTATTTACTCATTCGCTCCTAGACTATATTTAGACCCAACCTCTAAGAAACAATCTATCGAAAAGGAGCATTGACTTGAGAAAAGGAAAACTTTAGAATTGGGTAGATTTGAAACAATTGTGATATTTGAAACAATTGTGATAAATAAAGCATTTGCTCCTATGGAGCAAATGCTCTATTTATCACAATGGTTTGAAACTTTCTAAATGTGACTTACAGAGACACCAAATTGTGTCACTAGGAGGGAATGTATTAAAACAATGTTTCTATACACATGTAGTGATTACAGTTATACCTGATTCTTTACACATATTGTACACATTTGTGACAGTTCGGATTAAGCTACCAAGTATACATTGTATGAGAATAATACACATTCATGAGATGCTTATTGAGATCAATACAAACATATGTAATGTTGGATCATACCAGTGATACCACAATAAAGTACAACACTCAAAGTGTTACTCAGATTAAGCTTGAAAAAAGTGTTACTCAGATTGAGCTTGTAACACAAGAGTGACATCCCTTTGTCAAGTTGGTTTGGTAAACTTTTCCTTCAGTTTGAAAGTTATTGAATTTATATTCAGGATACATAATAACCAGATATTATAGTACATGTGCAAGGTGCAATTTTCAAGTGTTTTAGTTTAGCCTGAGGCATTGCGGAATTATTTGCCCTGGAACTTTGTGTATTTTTTGTCATTTTGGCATGAAACATGGTTAGTTGATATAGTGAAGTTGCTGTGCCTGACTCCTCCTTCAGTTTGAAAGTTTTTAAATTTTATTTGGCATACACAATAACCACGAATAGTAGATATGCAGGATGCAAATTTCAGGTGTGTAACACCAGGCATTGCAGAATTATCTCCCTTTGAACTTTAATTATATTTTGGCATGAAACATGGGTAGTAAAATTGAGTGTTTTTTTGTTATTTTGGGTAGTTGGTGTCTCAATGGCAGGCATCACAGAATTATCTCCCCTTGAACTCTGAGTATTTTATGTCATGAAGCATAATTATGATAGTTTAGATCTATATGTACTATCCTATAAACATTCTTTTTATTTTAAAACTTAAAATAGAGCTCCAGATAAGATGCGTACATTAAAATATTTCCAAGCATAACTTCTCCACCAAACCCTATGTTGTGACTACTCTTTATAATCCTCTCTTCAAGAAGATTCTAAAGAGTGGTCACAACATATAAAGCCTATGTTGTGACTACTGTTTAGAATCGTCTCTACACAACGTAGGGTTTTTGTGCAGAAGTGATGATTTTAGTATTTGAGTATGCACCTTTATCTGTAGCTCTGGTTAAAAAAATAAATTAACAAGTTTTATTTTTGGATTGACAGTGTGGCCCTATGGTTCTGAATGACAGCAGCATACCGTGTTTGTCCGTGAACATGGTAAACATGTTCTTTCCTCCTGATCTGCTAACTTTGACCTTTTGTGGGGGAAATGTTCTTATCCACACGGAATACTCTATAGTGATTATCCAACCAAGAATCATTGCCATGTTTCTAATTTTTCTCCTAGAAACAATCATGATTCTTGAACCCGCCTCTAGTTTTCTATTTCTCTCAATAAATGGGGCACCCACAGTGCATGCACTTATCTCATTTTCAAATTATTTGTCAGACTAGAGTGAACACTACTAAAACTTACTGTCACTTTAACCAATTCCTTCATAGGCTATTTTAAGACACAACATTTTTTTTAATAAATTTACTGAATAGGAACATTTACTAGAGAACAGGAAAATTTTAGAATTATGTATTTTTAAATCATTGTGATCAGATTAATAGAGCATTTGCTCCCATGTGACCAAAGTTGATGTATAGATAGCATACAATGAGGGGATTTTGAGAACAAGGTCAAGGTCAATGTTACTTAAAATAGAAAATTTGTTTCTTGGCAAAAACTTTTAGTAAGGAAAGACATTTTGTGACCGAAGCTTGTGTACAGATAGCTTTCATATACAATTGGTTTGGAATACAGTTGGGTATCTCTAGTCAAGTTTATTACAAATGGGAAAAAAAAAAAACATTTTCCAGTCATTTTCAAGGTCACATAAGCCTGATTTTAGTTGTGGACATCGTAAAGAGCATGCAAGTTGAAAGCAGTTACTAACTTAACCCATTACCTCATAGTCTATTTTTAGATACAAACTTTATGGATAAATCTACCGAAAAGGAGCATTAACTAGGGAAAAGGAACGTTTTTAGAATTTTGTAGTTTGAAACCATTGTGATAAATAGAGCATTTGCTCCTATAGGAGGAAATGCTCTATTTATCACAGTGGTTTCACAAAGTGACTTCTACAGAGTTAAAAGTCATCAATATAAGGGAATGGGTTAACTAGTGTATGGTAAAAAACTGCTTGTTTCGAGGCTTGGGATTATTTATTAGCCTTTGGCTTACAGTTCTATTCTCTTTCTTTTTTTCCAGATCTATACAGCTTAAGTTGTCTTGTTAAGTGATGTTAGTGAAAACCTGAGACAAAATAGTTCTATTTACAAAGCTTGTTTAAAACTTGAAAATGGCATCAGCAGGAAATTTAAAGGACCCTGCAGTTGCAAAGAAACTGTTTGAGAATCTGCAGAGTGATCTACGAATGCTGTCAACTGAAGGCAAACGAAAACAGCCAGCTGTCAAAGAGGTAAGACTGAATTCACTGTCAGACATAATTAAAGCAGGCCTACGGAGCAGGGCAACAGATAAATGTATGTACTCAAATACTAAAATCGTCATTTCTCCACCAAACCCTATGTTGTGACCACTCTTTAGAATCGTCTGTTTGAAACGATTCTAAAGAGTGGTCACAACATAGGGTTTAATGGAGAAAAAAAGGAATTATTCTTGAAAAATTTTTTTACTTTACGCATCTTATCTGGATCTCTGCTATTGAGATGACAAATTCTTTAAAACTCAAACAAAATAATGTTTTGATCAAGAGCAGGGACCAAATTACTTGCGACTTTTCGACTTCCAAAGTTTGTTAATTATTTTTAATGTAGACTTTTTTAATACTTTCAAATTACATATTTATTTTGAGCATTAATTGATTGTTAAACAAGTTGTGTTGTCCATTCAAAATTATAATGTAATATCTGACCTATCATTTTGATTTCAGATGTCTGAACAGGTTCAATTAAAATTACGGACAATATCTACAAAAGGCGGAGAAGACCTTATATCAGGTAATGAGCAATTGACAGTTATGTAGAAATTCAATGCTGAGTATGCTTAGTAATTGAAATATGCAAATATTGTTGTCAAAATTGATTTGTTTACATTTCTTTACAAAAGACTGGATTAAAATGTTAGCAGTTCTGATCTAAATGAGACCAGAGCTACAGATAAAGGGGCTTACTTAAGTACTAAAATCGTCATTTTCCCACCAAACCCTATGTTGTGACCACTCTTTAGAATCGTCTCTTTGAGACGACATAGGGTTTGGTAGAAAAATAAAGATGTTGTTCTTGAAAATGTATTAATTTACGCATTTTATCTGGACCTCTGACCTCTGTGGGACAATGGGTTACTTTATCAAAACATGTATCTGAAAAATAAATCCCCTCTGTCGGGTGATAAATAATAGCATTATTTCCACAGCATTATAGCATTATTTCCACAGAGACAGAACAATATTGCTCGAAGGATGTAGACCTTACTGAGCGTGATGTCCATGCAATTATCAGTATTTCAAATTTAATAATTTATTCCATAAATACGCCTTTCTATGCCTTCACAAACAAGAGTAGACCCAGATCAGATCTGTTTTATTATGATATGATATTGATGTGATTCTACAATTTCTACCATGACAAAAAATTCCTGTGTCCATGCGCTATTACAACAATTTATCTAATTAATTTCATGATGTCATCATTTCTACCATAAATATTCATTGAGTAAGAGTTAAAGAGAGAGAGAAATCTTTTACCGGTAAATACGTGTTTGAATATGTGCTTTGTTGTTTCAATTTCCCGTATTTCCCCCCCTGTCTACAATTCTTATAACCCTTTCCTTCATATTAACACTGTTCATGCCTTTACAAACAGAGTAGACCCAGAGTCTGCCCAGGCTCTGCTCTGTTTGCTTATAAAATTATACAGATCTGACTACAGTTTCTACCAATAACCCTGTGTACATATGCAATTATAAAAAAAACCCAGCTAATACATATTCATTATTTCTTACAAGACATGCAACAGTGAAAGGGTTAAATTAGGAGATGGTTTTGATGTCTTTAAACTCAGGGGTATGCTTACTGCAGGGTGCAAGTAATGCAGAAAGCTCCTGTAGGAGTTTTCTGTATACTTTTCATCCTGCATTAAGCTATACCACCTGCCTCTACGATCCAGGATTGGCACCTTTCCACTAATGTATCCCTGTAAACAAATGGAAGTCATGATACACAAACAAAATTTTGAAAATAGTGATCATGTTGTATAAAGCCCTCATTCAGTCACATTTCAGAAAAAAAACTGAATGTAGTTTTGCTCTTTGCTGATATGTTAACCCATTCCCTCATATTGACACCTTTTGAGGCCTCTGCAATAGTCAACTGTTGAAACCATTGTGATAAATAGAGCATTTGCTCCTATGGGAGCAAATGCTCTATTTATCACAATGGTTTCAAATTACACAATTCTGAAAATTTTCCTTTTCTCTAATTAATGCTCCTTTCCGGTGGATTTATTCAAAGAGGTTGGATCTAAATATGCCCTATGAGGGAATGGGTTAAATCTGATTCTCCTCTGTTTGCCATGCTTATATGTTACAGATGTGGTTCTCCACTGTTTGACATGTTGATACTTTACAGATCTAGTCCTACTGTTTTTCAAGCTAACATGTTACAGATCTGGTTCTCCACTATTTGCCATGCTAATATTTTACAGATTGTATTCTCCACTGTTTGCCATACTAATATGTTACAGATCTGGTTCTCTACTGTTTGCCTTGCTATGTTACAGATCTGGTTCTCTATTGTTTGTCATCCTAATATGCTACAAATCTGGTTTTCCACTTTTTGTCATGCTATGTTACTGATCTTATTTTCCATACTAACATGTTACTGATCTGGTCCTCCGCTGTTTGCCATGCTAACATGTTACTGATCTAGTTATGTCTCCCCCCATATTTATATGGGGGAGACATATTGTTTTCGTGAGAGTTGTCTGTCTGTCTGTCCGTCTGTCCGTCCGTCTGTCCGTCCGTCCGTCCGTCCGTCTGTCCGTCTGTCTGTCACACTTTTTGTCCGGACGATAACTTCAATATGCCTGATGCCAGTTGATTGAAGCTTCATATATGGAAAGAGCATAATGAGAGGAAGTGTCATGCACAAGGTCCATAACTCTGGCTTCACTAAAAATGGAGTTATTGCCCTTTGTAAAAATAAATCACACTTTTTTGTCCGGACGATAACTCCTATATGGCTCATGCCATTGGATTGAAACTTCATATATGGAAAGATCATGAAGAGAGGAAGTGTCATGCACAAGGTCCATAACTCTGGCTTCACTAATATTGGAGTTATTGCCCTTTGTAAAAAATATCATAATTTTTTGTCTGGACAATAACTTCAATATGTCTGATGCCAGTTGATTGAAACTTCATATATGGAAGAGCATAATGAGAGGAAGTGTCATGCAGAAGGTACATAACTCTGGCTTCACTAATATAGGAGTTATTGCCCTTTGTAAAAACAATCACACTTTTTTGTCCGGAAGATAACTTCTATATGGCTCATGCCATTGGATTGAAACTTCATATATGGAAAGATCATGACGAGAGGAAGTGTCATGCACAAGGTCCATAACTCTGGTTTCACTAATATTGGAGTTATTGCCCTTTTGAAAAAAAAATCACATTTTTTTGTCCGGATGATTACTCCTATGTGACACATGCCATTGGAGTGAAACTTCATACATGGAACGATCATGATAAGAGAAAGTGTCATGCATTAGATCCTTAACTCGAGCTTCAATAAATTTAGAGTTATTGCCCCTTGTACATTTCTTTAATTCTTTCTTGTTCGGACGATAACTCCTACATGGCTCTTGCCATCGTATTGAAACTTCATACATGGAAAGAGCATGATGAGAGAAAGTGTCATGAACAAGGGCCATAATTCTGGCTTCAATACTTTTGGAGTTATTGCCCTTTGTTACATTTTTTGGCCGATCAATAACTCCTGTTCGACTGATGCTATTGGAATGACATTTTCTTTTTGGAAAGAGCATGATGAAAGTAAGTGTCATGCACAAGGGCCATGCATCTGGTATCAGTAATTTTGGAGGTATTAGCTGTTATCATTTTCTTCTTGAAAAATGTAGTGTGGAAAGCGCATAATGAGGGGAAGTATCATTCATCAAGACCATAACATTTTTAGTGATTTCCCTTTACATATTGTTTTTATTAGAGGGGAGACATCCGTTTTTTTGACAAAAACCTCTAGTTTCCCTCTGTTTGCCATGTTAACATGTTACAGATATGGTTCTCCTCTGTTTGCCATGCTAATGTTCTCTGTTTGCTATGCTAACATGTTACTGATCTGGTTCTCCCCAGTTTGCCTTACCAACATTCTCCTCTGTTTGCCATGTTAACCCTTCGCTTGCTGAATTTTAAATTACATTTCTCCTTCTTTACCCATGCCCTGTTGTATAATTACATACATCTTCACTGTGTACAAGTATTGCGCTGTGCAATCACTGCTGTGAAGTGCACTGGTTGCACAATCAACTTGTAAATAGTGCAGACCCTGATGAGACAGCTCCTGCAGGAGCTGTCTCATCTGGGTCTTCACTATTTACAGGTAGGTATATTGACGGGAATAGCAAGCGAAGGGTTAAGATGTTGCATATATGGTTCTCCCCTGTTTGCGATAGTAACATTCTCCTCTTTTTGCCATACTAACATTTTACTGATCTGGTTTTCCTCTGTTTGCCATGCTAACGTACTACTGATATGGTTCTCCTTTGTTTGCCATGCTATTATATTACAGGTCTAGTTATCCACAGTTTGCCATGTTAACATGTTACAGATCTGGTTCTCCTCTGTTTGTCATGCTATGATTCACCTCTGTTTGCCATGTTAAAAGGTTGCCTACATTTATTGCTCTCCTCCGCTATACTAACATTCTCCTGTTTTCCATACTAACTATTACCAATCTGGTTCTCCTCTGTTTGCCATGCTAACATGTTACTGATCTTTTTCTCCCTTTTTCTGTGCTAACATGTTACATATATACTTTTCCTCTGTTTGCCATGCTAACATTGTCCTCAGTTTGCCATGCTAACACAATGCTGATCTGTTCTCTGTTTGCCATGCTAACATGTTACTGATCTGGTTCTGTTATGTTGCCATGCTAAGAGAAGATTCTAAAGAGTGGTCCCAACATAGGGTATGGTGGAGATTCTTGAAAATGTTTTAGTGTACGTATCTTATCTGGACCACTGTGACATATTCAACACTATGGACCAAATTTCGATGACCTTTGCAAAGAGTTTGACTCCAGATGAGACATTGATGAACCCTCTACTCCATAAATATACCTTTCTACACCTTTGCAAACAGAGTAGACCCAGATCAGACAACTCCTATAGAAGCCGTCTGATCAGGCCCTGGTCTGTTTGCTTAATGAAGTAAAATAGACATGACTCCACAGCTACTGTCAAGGCCAGACTAAGTTTACTAAACTGGCTAATTTTTCAGTCTCAAGATAAAACGTAATCAATTTAAATTTTCTCTTGTAGGATTGATTCCTGCCAGTGCTGAAATTATGCAGCCATTTATGATGGGATGTGAGACCAAGAACATAAAACTTGTACAGATTGGTTTGTCAGCTGTCCAAAGAATGATTTCTCATGAGGCCATATCTACGGTAACCAGTATATTCCCATATGCATCATGTAAATTTGTCTGAATCGATGTTTTTTGAACTCTTTAGTTTGGGGTTTGTCTGCTGTATAATAAAACCACAGCAGCTTAAAATAATTTTAACAAGCATTTTCTTTAACCCTATCCCTGTTCTATGTTTATTTCAAATTTCAATACCTACTTAATATTCATAGACAAAATAAAGAAATATTTAAGATGGAACACAGTAGACATTTCAGAAAGCAGAGAAAGAAATCTATCAAATTCTATTAGCAAACTGAGCAGACCCTGATCAGACGGCTCCTCTAGGAGCCGTCTGATCTGGGTCTTCTCTGTTTGCAAATGCATGAAAACATGTTTATATGAAGGAAAGGGTTAAATGACATAAATTATCCTCCTATGAAAGCATAAGTAGCTCACAGTAACAAAAATTTATTTAATCAACATCTGCTCCGAAAGCAGTGTCAGACTGGATCCTCACCAAATTTCACAGGGATGATTTGTAGGTGACACTCTATGAGATCTGTGTAAATTGTCCTGGTTCGCTGCATAAGTACGGGTAGGTCGTGGGAGCTAAAACCAGGTTTTAACTGACAATTTCTTTAACCCATTCCTCCATAAGCTATTTTTAGACCCAACCTCTTATACGAAAATATACCAAAAAGGAGCTTTTACTAGAGAAAAGGACAATTTTAGAATTGTGTAGTATTGAAACCATTGTGATAAATAGAGCATTTGGTCCAATGGAGCAAAAGCTCTATTTATCACAATGGTTTCAAAAAGTGACTTTTACAGTGGTGTAGAAAGGCGTATTTATGGAGGAAAGGGTTAAATGACATCTCTTAAACCGCCAAATGGATTTCCACCAAATTTCACAGGAATGATCTGCGGGTGAAATTTTATCAGATTTGTTTAAAGCTTCCAATCCACTGCATAATCGGGCTAGGGAAGCTAAAACTCGATTTAAACAAACATTTTCTTTAATTAACATCTTCTCCTAAACCATTGTATGGATTTCTACCAATATCACAAGAATGATCCACTGGTGACCATTTATTGAAATTACATAAATGTTTCCAGTCCTCCGCATAAGTAGGTCACAATAGCTAATAATCGATTTTAACAAACAATTTCTTCTGTTAATCCACTGAATGGGATTTGACAAAACTTCACAGGAATGGTCCTCTTTCAAAATTATATAAATGGTTTTGAGTGGCTGTATAAATGTCATGTAAGCTGCAAATAGATTACTTTGTTTGCATTTATCTTATTTAGACTGTTGCTGACAAAGCAGGTTTCATGTTGTGTTGTTTTCAGACCGCTGCGGACAACATTTTGACCATGTTATGGCACCTGATGGAAGCGGGACTGGAGGAACTTAAACTGCTGCAGACAGCAATTCTGCTGATAACAACTAATTTTGTTGTTCAGCATGAATCTCTAGCAAAGGTGATTGCAGTAAAACCTCTCTATAATGGCCACTAAATTACATCAGATATTTTGTGTAAAAGGCAGGTGGTTGCTTAAAGCAAGGTGATAGTAAAACAGAACGCTCCTATAGGAGCGTTCTGTTTTACTTTCACCTTGCTTTAAGCAGCCACCTGCCCTAATATACCAACTAATTAACACAATTTAATGGCTATTAAAGAGAGGTTTTACTGTATGCTGCACTTGGATCATGATTATTGATTATCCCCTTCCTTCATATAAACACATGCATTTGCAAACTGAGTAGACCCAGATCTGACAGCTCCTGTAGGAGCCATCTGATCAGGGTCTGCTCTGTTTGCTTACAAAATTTGATAGGACTGTTTCTTTACTTTCTAAAATGGATACAATGTTGTACATTTCATTATAACTATTTTAAACATGAATATTCAGTAGGTATTGAAATTTGGAATAAATATATAACAAGGAAAGTGTTATACACCCACAAATGAAGATAAATTTAAAAGTGGGGGATGGGGGATGGTTGGGGTGGGGAGTGTGTTATTATATGTTATATAGGAGACACCATGTCTTTCAGTCTGTTGGTTTTTCTTCTTCATTATTGTTTAACTACCATCATCTCTGTTATTTTTTCTTTTCTTCACAATTTCTCAGGCTATACTTATAGGGGTTCAATGAAACCTAATGGAAATCTTCATTAAAATATGAAACCCATATTATAAAGGTGTTCTGGTTGCATGTTTAATGACAGCTATGGCCCCATTGATTTTTCAGTGACTTACATTTTTACACATAATCAGTTATTGAATGTTTTTTTTCATCAAATTCAGTGATAATTTATATTAGTTTGTAGTAGATGTAGAATGGGATTAACTCTTTGAATGTTGAATTATGTGAATTGGCCAGTTATTTTATAGCCATTCAGTATTAATCCATTACCTCCTAAGCTGTTTTTAGACCCAAACTCTTTGAATAAATCTACTGAATAAGAGTATTTACTAGTAAAAAATTAAATGCATATTGATATTTAACATTTGTGTAGTTTTGAAACAATTGTGATAAAAAGAGGCTTTTTCTATTATATGACCACTCACAACTGTTGTTTTTGTATCATTGTGTTGACTTGCAGGCCCTTGTGCTGTGTTTGAGACTCCACTTTACAAAAGACAGCACCACAAACAACACAGCGGCAGCCACTATCAAACAACTTGTCAGTATTGTGTTCGAGCGTGTTCTATCTGAAGACAAAGTCGCTAGTCAAGGTTAGTGCAGGGCTTGTTTTCTGTAAAGGCAGTGTAGTCAAGGTTAGTGCAAGGCTTGTTTTCCATACAGGCAGTGCAGTAATTACCCAAAATATTTGGCAAAACAAATATATGCAAAAATAGGGTAGACACATACAAACAGAAAGAGTAGGCCCAGATGAGATGTGTAAATTAAAACATTTTCAAGAATAGTTCTTTTGTTCTCCAGCAAACCCTATGCTGTGACCACTCTTTAGAATGGGCTTGGTGGAGAAATGATGATTTTAGTTAAGAAATAATAAATTCATACCAGTGTTTTATCGTGCAATCGAACACTGGTAGGAGTTGAGATGTGTAGTAATTAAATCAAGAGGCCGTTAGGCCTCGTGATTTAATTATAAGGATCTCAACGACTACCCGTGTTCGATTGCACGATAAAACACTGGTATAAAATTATTATTTCGATTCTAACACTTCAATTTAACTACAGTTTGTATAATTTGCACCGCCACAATGGCACTACGCTTCTTGTTGTATGAATTTTTGAAGCCATATTACGCCATGTTAAGCCGTTACAGCGCATGCAGTGTTTTATGGGGAATTCAAATATAGATTCGTCCCTTCTTTGTTTATGTAGATGTGTGCGCGAGGTGTGTTAGAATATTTGATTATGAACCTTTATCTACAGTTTGAAGCTGTATGATGAGTTGCTTCACTATCCGGTAATACATTAGTTCATTTTACCCATTCCCTCATAGGCTATATTTAGATCCAACCTCTTTGAATAAATCTACCGAAAAGGAGCATTAACTAGAGAAAAGGAAACTTAGAATTTTGTAGTTTGAAACCATTGTGATAAATGGAGCATTTATAGGAGCATATGCTCTATTTATCACAATGGTTTCAAAAAGTGACTTTTACAGAGTTGTAGAAAGGCGTATTTATTGATGAAAGAGTTAAATGTATCAAAATGTTGCAGAATTTTTTCAGGTGGATAAGCTTATAGAGATTGTATGTTTAATAATGGTATTGTTTTGAGTCTCTCCTTAATTAAGCAATTCCTCGTTAGCCATATACATTGTATTAAATAAATAATTATCAGATTGTTTCATTTCTAAAATGCTAGCTTAACCCTTTCCCTGTTCTTTGTTTACTCAACATTTCAATATATACTGAATATTCATGGACATAATAGTTATAAAGAAATATGGAAAGTGAAACATTGTAAAAATTTTAGAAAGCAAAGAGACTGATCTATCAAATTCCATTAGCAAACAGAGCAGACCATGATCAGATGGCTCCTCTAGGAGCCGTGTGATCTGGGTCTACTCTGTTTGCAAATGCGTGAAAACACGTTTACATGAGGGAAATGGTTAACGAAACACTACTCATACTTTATGTTCTTTGTTGTGTGAATGAGACACCAAGGTACATAGTATTGCTGCCTAAGAGTAATGTTATGTACAGACAGTCGAAATGTTGTTCTAGGAGATAGACGGTAAAAGTGCATTGCGAATTGTAAAGCCAAACCAGTGGCTAATACTGTGCATTTCAAACAATGTAAACCAAAACAAGCTGTTACCTCTCTTACAAGTTGGCTGATCTTGATTTCCAATTTTTTTGTATACAGAAGTTAACCCTTTCCCTCATATAAACGTGTTTTCACACATTTGCAAACAGAGTAGACCCAGATTAGACGGCTCCTTTAGGAGCCGTCTGATCAGGGTCTGCTCTGTTAGCTAAAGGAATTTGATAGATCTGTTTCTTTACTTTCTAAAATGGCTACAATGTACCACCTTTCGTTATAACTTTTTGGTCCATAAATATTCAGTAGGTATTGGAATTTGGAATAAAAATAGAACAAGGAAAGGGTTAAGGTACATGTGTCAAATTGTGTCAACCCTTGACCTCAAATTAGGCAGCTGACCTTGTACACTATTTTCAATGCACTTGTATTTACCTTGCATTCGCTCTTATCATCATTACATGCTCTACATACCTCATGAATAATCTTTCAGTAGTTATTTGTGTCTAATAAATAATTACCCATGTATTTTCCAGCCCAGTTAGAGGAGTTTTCACCTGATTCACTCAAGACAGGTTCAAGCACAGCCCCTAAATCTCTCCGCCCTTGTGCCGGGGATGCCTATCTACTGTTTCAGGTATAACATACTATCTGTAACCATAGCATGCTTTGTAAAATTCATATATAGAAAATGCGTCTTTTTGGATGCAGGCTGTTTGCATAGTCTGCAGGATAATGGGTAGTCTAGAGTATGACATGTTTCCCTTATATAAATTTAAACGCTTTTTCACAATTTTGCAAACAAAGTAGACCCAGATCAGACGTCTCCACGAGGAGCCGTCTGATCAGGGTCTGCTCTTTTTGCTGATCAATTTATAATAGGGCTGACTTTACAGTTTCTGCCAATACCAAACATCCATGTGTACACATGCAATTTATAAAAATTCATCTCATAAATATGCACGATGTCATTATTTCTTACATGAATATGCAACATGGAAAGGATTAAATTACTGTATGATTCATGCTTTCTCAAGATATATGTTGCTGTTGACAGCTTGAAAAAGTCTGGTAAGCTTCCCTTAGAGGTTTCCACATAAAACCGTAGCTATTGTCAGCCTTATAGTGTAAACCTTGACATTCAGAAATTTCAATATGTTGGTAGTCAACACAATGAGCTACATTAAAAAATATCAATATGTTGTTAGTTTACTCAAGCAGCTGTCTTCAGAAATTTCAATATATTGATACTTTACACAAGGAGCTGCATTGCATTCAGAAATATCAATATGTTGATGGTTTACACAATGAACTGTGTTCAGAATATCAGTATGCTGGAAGCTTACACAAGGAGCTGCATTCAGAAATTTCAATATATTGATACTTTACACAATAAGCTGCATTCAGAATATCAGTATGCTGGTAGTTTACACTTTACACAAGGAGCTGCATTCAGAATATCAAGATATCGATAGTTTACACAAGGGGCTACATTCAGAAATATCAGTATGCTGGTAGTTTACACAAGGAGCTACATTCAGAAATATCAGTATGCTGGTAGCTTACACAAGGAGCTGCATTCAGAAATATCAGTATGCTGGTAGCTTACACAAGGAGCTGCATTCAGAAATATCAGTATGCTGGTAGCTTACACAAGGAGCTGCATTCAGAAATACCAGTATGCTGGTAGCTTACACAAGGATCTACATTCAGAAATATCAGTATGCTGGTAGCTTACACAAGGAGCTACATTCAGAAATATCAGTATGCTGGTAGCTAACACAAGGAGCTGCATTCAGAAATATCAGTATGCTGGTAGCTTACACAAGGAGCTACATTCAGAAATATCAGTATGCTGGTAGCTAACACAAGGAGCTGCATTCAGAAATATCAGTATGCTGGTAGTTTACACAAGGAGCTACATTCAGAAATATCAGTATGCTGGTAGTTTACACAAGGAGCTACATTCAGAAATATCAGTATGCTGGTAGTTTACACAAGGAGCTACATTCAGAAATATCAGTATGCTGGTAGCTAACACAAGGAGCTGCATTCAGAAATATCAGTATGCTGGTAGCTTACACAAGGAGCTGCATTCAGAAATATCAGTATGCTGGTAGTTTACACAAGGAGCTACATTCAGAAATATCAGTATGCTGGTAGCTTACACAAGGAGCTACATTCAGAAATATCAGTATGCTGGTAGCTTACACAAGGAGCTACATTCAGAAATATCAGTATGCTGGTAGCTTACACAAGGAGCTACATTCAGAAATATCAGTATGCTGGTAGCTTACACAAGGAGCTGCATTCAGAAATATCAGTATGCTGGTAGCTTACACAAGGAGCTACATTCAGAAATATCAGTATGCTGGTAGCTTACACAAGGAGCTACATTCAGAAATATCAGTATGCTGGTAGCTTACACAAGGAGCTACATTCAGAAATATCAGTATGCTGGTAGCTTACACAAGGAGCTACATTCAGAAATATCAGTATGCTGGTAGCTTACACAAGGAGCTACATTCAGAAATATCAGTATGCTGGTAGTTTACACAGTGAGTTGCAATGAAATGGTTTTGACTCAGCCCAGTCACTGTTGCAATGTGTTTTCTTGAATTTTCCATGCGTTGTTTTATTGATTTGCATATTTTGCTGATCTCTTTTAGGACTTATGCCAACTTGTGAATGCTGACCAGCCGTTCTGGCTTGTTGGGATGACGGAGATGACGAGAACTTTTGGTCTAGAACTTCTAGAGGCAGTGTTAACAGCCTTTCCAGGCATTTTCTCAAAGGTATATGCAAATTGGGATGACAATTCTTTTAACCCTTTCCTCCATATGCTATATCTAGACCCAACCCCTTTGAATGAATCTACCGAAAAGGAACATTTACTGGAGAAAAGGAAAATGTTAGAATTGTGTAGTATTGAAACAATTGTGATAAATAGAGAATTTGCTCCTATGGAGCAAATGCTCTATTTATCACAATGGTTTCAAGAAGTGACTATTACAGAGGTGTAGAAAGGCATATTTATGGAGGAAGGGGTTAATACTTTGCAACAGTAAATCAGCTTCATGGGCAGCATTATATGGGCTATTTTTAACATATAGTCTCCTTAGGTCTGAAGCATTTCACCTCTATTTCCTTTAACCTTTTGCACCATAAATGTCTACACCTTTGTTAACAGAGTAGACCCCGAACAGATGGCTCCTGATCTACTCTGTTTGCTTATGATAAAATAGAGTTATGATTATACAGCTTCTTCCTCTGTTTGCTTATGAAATTATATAGATTTGATTCCACAGCTTATGCCATGTCCTGCGCATTTATGTGTTTATATGCCATTATTAAAATTCGGCTAATTAATTATCATGCTGTCATTATTTCTTACATGGATATTCATGGAGTAAAGGGTTAAGCCAGAGGTAAACATGGCCACCATGTGCTTGGCTAGTTTTCATAATATGACCTTATGAAAAGTTAAACTTGAAATACTCTCCTTGTGAAACTACTTTTCCGAATTTAAAATAATTGATATATTTACAAAATTGTGTCTTTGTTAATAACATGCGTGATGAATTTAACATTTTACTCCATACATACGCCTTACTACACCTTTGCAAACAGAGTAGACCTAGATCAGACAGCTCCTATAGGAGCCATCTGATCAGGGTCTGCTGTTTGATGATAACATAATACAGATATGATTCTATAGGTTTTGCCATGACCCCGACTTCCTGTGTTAGTGATATACCATTAGAAGAATGCATCTAATCTTTATTCATGGTATCATTATTTCTTGCATAAATATTCATGGAGGAAAGGGTAAGTTATCATTTTCATATCATGTAATTCATGTAACAAATAGTTTGTTAGTACTACTTTTGTTTGTTACAGCACAAGGAGTTTGGTTTTCTACTGAAAGAGAGGGTTTGCCCACTTGTGATAAAGCTGTTCTCACCAAGCCTGAAGTACAGACAGGGAGTGCCATCACCACCGTCCCCAGCCCCTGTAGACAGACCCTTCTTCCCTATTGTGATGAGGCTGTTACGCATAGTCTCCTCGCTCATACAGTTCTACTATGAACTACTGGTATGCATTTTCTGATGACCTTTGACCTTATGTTAACCCTATCCCTGTTGTATATTTATTCCAAATTTCAATACCTACTGAATATTCATGGACAAAATACTTCTATTGAAATATGGAAGGTGGAACATTGTAGCCATTTTAGAAACTAAAAAGAAAAATCTGTCAAATTCTATGAGCAAACCGAGCAGACCCTGATCAGACGGACCCCCAGGATTTGCGATCAAGGCTGCGGTGCGGGGGTGTTTATGACATTTCTATTTTCTCTTAGTATATATATTTACTACTTCATAAGTCGTAGCACACTAACAGCAAAATCTTGGTTGCATATATATATCATTTTCTCTGTGTGCTTAAATCTCATCAAATAGTCTGTATCACTGCATTTAAGAAAAAATACACTGAATTTAAAGAACAAGATGGTATTGCTTCCGATGACTGACAAACATTACAGAACTTAACTGTTTAAATGTGATTGTTCATCTTGGTAAAATAGATTGCAAATTCGTCTGGGTTTTTTTCAAGTGACAACATTTAAAGATCATTAATCAAGTATGCACTGTACAATTGCAAACAATTTAAAGTTATCTTTCTTGGAAGCCTACATATGTTAGGTATACTGTTTCTATGCTCCCCATTTCTTCACTCTCCCCATTGGGGATTTAGATTTACCCTTGTCTATGTGTCAGTCTACCCTTTCCAAATCTTTTGTGTCAAGCATAAGTACAAAATTAATTGAGCTACAGTCATGAAACTGTACAGTAGAATCTGTCTTAACATTTCCCTGTTCTATGTTTATTACAAATTCAATACCTACTGAATATTCATGGACAAAATTGTCATAATGAAATATGCAAGGCATAGCATTGTAGCCATTTTAGAAAGTAAAGAAATATATCTGTCAAATTCCATTAGCAAACAGAGCAGACCCTGATCAGACGGCTCCTATTGGAGCCGTCTGATCTGGGTCTACTCTGTTTGCAAATACGTGAAAATGCATTTGTATGAGGGAAAGGGTTGAGCAGCCATTCATTTATTGAGCATAGGAGCCTTATAAGCAGGTGGTTGCTTAATGCAGGGCAAAAGTAATGCAGAAAGTTTCTATAGGAGCTTTCTGCTTTACTTTTGACCTGCATTAAGCTACTACCTGCCTTACAGACCCATAATTAGGTCGTTTTGCGATGGCCACTTAAGACAAGGATTTTGATGGATAGAATACAATTGAAATTTGATATCTCGAACTTGGATAACTCGAACTTCAGGATAACTCAAACAAAAAGTTCAGTCCTTTCAAATTTTACAATACAGAATTGTTTAAAATGTATCGCCACATATATCTAGAAACACATGTGACAGCATAATACAGGTCTAAAGTAATGCTGAAAGCTCCTACAGGCATTACTTTAGACCTGTATTAAGATGTGAACTCGAGATATTGTTCAGATTAGAAAGCGGTTATCTTGAACTAATTTGTATAGTCCCTTGAAGTTCGAGATATACCGGGTATACGTTCATCTGTAGTTCATGAGTATGAGAACATTCACACCTGAGGTATGGTTGTGATCTGTACTTAGTAGCACAACTGGCATAGGTCATAGTATAGCTGCATGGTCCTACCTAAGTGGGGACATCCCTGTCATATGGGCTCATTTAATAACATGAGATGTAGGTCATACTATAGCTACATGGTCCTACCTAAGTGGGGACATCCCTGTCATATGGGCTCATTTAATAACATGAGATGTAGGTCATACTATAGCTACATGGTCCTACCTAAGTGGGGACATCCTTGTCATATGGGCTCATTTAGTAACACAAGAGACATAGGTCATACTATAGTGGGGACATCCTTGCCAAATGGGCTCATTTAGTAACACTAGAGACAAGGTTCATACTATAACTACATGGTCATACCTAAATGAGGACATTTTTGTCATATGGACTCATTTAGTAACAGACGAGACATAAGTTATACCATAGCTACATGATGATAGATCATACTTAAGTGGGGACATCCTTGTCATATGGGCTCATCATCTTATCAGAGTCTGCTCTGTTTGCTTATGACATGATATAGATCTAATTCTTCAGTTTTTGTCAAAACAAAACATTCCCTTGAAAATTTTACATTTTAAAAGAAATTCATGCTGTTGGGTTTTCTTACATGAATATTGAATGAGGAAAGGGTTAAGTACTTACTGACTTATTCATTTATTTCTCAACTTGACATAACTTCAATTATAGTATGCATCCATAATCCAATCCCTCATATTGACACCTTTCTACACCTCAGAAAAGTCACTTTCTTAAAACCATTGTGATAAATAGAACATAATTATGTAGGATCAAATGCTCTATTTATCACAGTGGTTTCAGAACTGCACAATTCAAAAAAAAATTCCTTTTTCCTAGTAAATGCTCCTTTTCAGTAAATATATACAAGAGATTGGGTCTAAAAACAGGCAATCGCCCTCGGAATGGATTAACATAGTAATTTCCAAAATAATTTGTCCTCTGCTTCAGATTTTTCCTCATTTTGTTTAGAATGCAAACAGTAAACAGTTAACCCTTACCTTTATATAAATGTTTTTTCACACCTTTGCAAACAGAGTAGACCCAGATCAGATGACTCCTATAGGAGCTTCTGATCAGGGTCTGCTCTGTTTGCTATTGAAACTAATACATGTAGACCTGACTCTACAGAAAGAATCCTTTGATCATATGCCAAATATTCCTGCGTTTATATTCCATTGTTAATATTCTTCTAATTAATATCCTTGATGTCACTATTTCTTACATGAATATTCATTTGGTAAATGATTAAACCTTTACTCCATGAATATGTACGAAATAATGACATCATGAATATTAATTAGATTGATTGTTATTATTGCACATGGACACAAGAACTTTTGGCCAAGGCAGAAAATGTAAAATCGTATCTGTATCATAAGCAAACAGAGCAGACCCTGACCAGATGGCTCCTATAGGAGCCGACTGATCTGAGTCTACTCTGTTTCCAAAGGCATAGAAAGGCTACTCTGTCTGCAAAGGCATAGAAAGACATATTTATGGAGTAACGGGTGAAAGATTACTCTTAGATTAGCTGTAAGCTCTTTTGGATGTATAATATACCGTAGAAGCTTGACACATAACACTTGAGTGGAAATACCAATCAACTTCAATCTGATACCAGACAAAGTGGGACTTCAGTTCTCCAGTGAAGAGTAATGGTTTAAGTTTATAAACCCTTGGAATGCAGGGAGCTGGTGTGCTGGCATTTGCAAGCAGTGCAGACCCAGATCAGGGTCCTCCTATAGGAATGCACGGTTTGTCATTAAAAACCTCTAGGAAGTTATACCCTTTTAGACTGAATGGACTATACTGTTATACTGTGATGGACCATTCCACTTTGAAAATTCGGCATTCAAAGGGTTAAGATGTCTATAGAGACATATTTATGACATGATTAGCACAAATAATATAAATTTCTAACTTTTAACTCTTTACAGGCCAGCGTCGAAACCGTGATTACCTATGCAAACAGTTTGGATCCAGATGAGACATCATATGATGCGGCGTCTCATCAGGATCCAAACTGTTTGACACTTTGACCACATTTTCGCAAAGAAATGAGAGAAATTTTGATTTAAGAGTTGAAGCAGACGACAATTGTTGCAGACGAAAAACTTACTTTGTGTTCAAAGAGTTAATAGTGATTCTAGGTTCGGCTTGGACGAAGTCCTTGGTCAGGGCACTCAGAGATCCTGCTTCTGTTGGGAAGTTAGTAATTATGGTCTGCCAAAAAATATTTCTCTTGAAACATGCACTCAGACCCTGTTTGGATAAGTTCTCATGATTGCTGCTAGCAAACAGAGTAGACCCAGATCAGATGGCTTTTGTGGCAGCTGTCTGGCTAACAGAGTAGACCCAGATCAGATGGCTTTTGTGGGAGCTGTCTGATCTCGGTCTGCTCTGTTTGCTCATGGTATAATATAGATCTGATTCTACAGTTTCATGAATGTCACTAGCATACAAAGAATGAAGCAATCATCATTATACCCCCCACAACAAAGTTTGGGGGGGGTATACTGGAATCAGGTTGTCCGTCTGTCCGTCTGTCCGTCCGTGCGATTGTCCGGTAACTAGGGGCCTAAAATGACGCCCAGTGGATGGGAGGGAGCCATTTTGGTACAAGGGGCCGTGGCCCCCAGTTTTATCGTCTTAAAGGTATCAGGGGGTCATGGGGGTATGGAAAAAATACATTAGAGAATTGGCCCTTAGAAACACCTGTCCAGGTTTGGATTTATGGACGTCCATAGGGCAAAATGGCCCCTTGAATGTCGCCTGTTCAGTACTTTTGGGCCATTTTGAAATTTAAAGGCCCTTTATTAATGTCCCCTTGTAAACTGGCCCTAAATATCGTTTAAGTGGTCCGTCCGTCCGTCTGTCTGTCCGTCCGTGGACACAATTTTGTCCGGCCTTCTTCTTCTACAGTTTTGCTTCAATTTTGTTGAAAGTTCATATATAGCCATATGACCATATAAACCTGTGCACCGCATATTTCCGTTATGATCGGACCACTACTTCAGGAGTTATCTCCCCTTTTTAGTCCCGTACCAATGTTTTCCGGTTTTCTGGACTTTTTATGGAAGTGACTCCAGATATCAACTGTATATTTAGTACAAAGCTAAATCTGTATAAGTTACAGCTTATGTTACAATCTCAGTCCGGTTGAATAATTATTTCCAGAGTTATTGCCCTTGTACTTTAATTTTTTTCTTCAAATTTGGGATTTTCCGGACTTTTCTTGGAAGTGGTTGCAGATATTAACTGTATATTTGGCATAAAGCTAACTCTACATGATTTACAGCTTAATTCCCAATCTCAGTCTGGTTGAATAATTTTTGCCAGAGTTATGGCCCTTGAACTTTAATTTTTTGTCAAATTTTCAGTTTTCCGGACTTTTCTTGGAAGTGGTTGCAGATATTAACTTTATATTTGGCATAAAGCTAACTCTACATGATTTACAGCTTAATTCCCAATCTCAGTCTGGTTGAATAATTTTTGCCAGAGTTATGGCCCTTGAACTTTAATTTTTTGTCAAATTTTCAGTTTTCCGGTCTTTCTTTGGAAGTGGTTGCAGATATTAACTTCATATTTGACATAAAAATAAATCTAGATGAGGTACAGCTTAAGTTCAAATATCGGTCTGGTTGAATAATTTTTGTCAGAGTTATGGTCCTTGAACTTAATGTTTTTCTGAAAAGGTACCTAGCTTTAGAACTTTGGATTTGACAAAAACCTCATGAAAGGGTCTTATTTCTAAGAATTATTCTTCATTTTTATTACATAAATTGGGTTGGGGCATGTATTGTTTTTAAATCTCTTCACGTTTCTGTATGTACATAATTTATGTTCAGATTGATGATAGGTGTTCTGACAAGCAGACAGGTGGGGGGTATTCGTTAGCCTTTGGCTTACAGTTCTAGTTATGTTTGTGACTTTAACCCATTCCTTCATATAAACATCATTTCTTGTTTTTGCAAACAGAGTAGACCCAGATCAGACGGCTGCTATATGAGCCATGATGTTAGTATTTCTTACATAAATATGCAACAGGGATAGGGTTAATTTTAATGAAAATGGTTGAACACTTTTGAGACACATTGGATTAATAGAACTTTAAGATGGGCATAGGAACAACTGCAAACAACTGCAAACAGTGCAGATCAAGACAAGCATAATTATTATTTAATAATTGGCAGGTTAATTCTTACCCCGCTGTACAATTTTCTGCACAATTTTGGACTACAGTAAAACCCCTCTACACCGGAAGTTCAATTTAGTATAAATATCAGTCTTGACATTGACTAAAGTTGTAACTACAGTGTATTGACTGAAGTTGTTGTAACTGCAGTATATTGACTGAATTTGTAACTACATTAAAACCTCTCTATAACGGCCATTAAATTGTGTTAATTGATTGTATTTATGGCAGATGGCTGCTTAAAGCAAGGTGAAAGTAAAACAGGACGCTCCTATAGGAGCGTTCTGTTTTACTTTCACCTTGCTTTAAGCAGCTACCTTCCATTAACACAAAATACTTGATGTAATTTAGTGGCCGTTATAGAGAGGTTTTTACTGTACAGTGTATTGACTGATGTTGTGATGACCTTTTCTTACAGTTTATATCCAGGTGAGATGCAAAGTAATTCATCTGTCTTATCAATATCCAAATCGTCTGACACTCTCATTTTGATTTTTGAACGATTTAGAAAATATATTTACTTTATGAATATTCATATAAGAAATGATGTCATGAATATTGATTAGATTCATTTTTAGCTCACCTGGCACAAAGTGCCAAGGTGAGCTATTGGGATGATCCTATGTCCGGCGTCCGGCGTCGTGCGTATGTGCGTCGTGTGACGTGAGTAGGTGCAGGCGTCAACAATTTACTTAAACATCTTCTTCTCTGGAACTACAAAGCCAAGAGCTTTGATATTTGGTATGTAGCATGATGTAATGGTCCTCTACAAAGATTGTTCAATTTATGTCCCCCGGGCCAAAAATGGCCCTGCCCCGGGGCTTATCAGTTTTTCATAGGAAAATCTTTAAAAATCTTCTTCTCTGAAACTGTAAGGCATCGACCTTTGGTATTTGGTATGTAGCATCATCGAATGGTCCTCTACTAAGATTGTTCAAATTATGACCCCCAGGACAAAAATGGCCCCGCCCCAGGGCTTATCAGTTTTTCATAGGAAAATCTTTAAAAGTCTTCTTCTCTGAAACTGTAAGGCATAGACCTTTGATATTTGGTATGTAGCATGATCTAATGGTCCTCTACTACGATTGTTCAAATTATGACCCCTGGGCCAAAAATGGCCCCGCCCCAGGGCTTATCAGTTTTTCATTGGAAAATCTTTAAAAATCTTCTTCTCTGAAAATGTAAGGCATAGACCTTTGGTATTTGGTACGACCCCTGGGCCAAAAATGGCTCCACCCCGGGGCTTATCAGTTTTTCATATGAAAATCTTTAAAAATCTTCATCTCTGAAAATGTAAGGAATAGACCTTTAGTATTTGGTATGTAGCATCATCTAATGGTCCTCTACTAAGATTGTTCAAAGTATGACCCCCAGGACAAAAATGACCCCGCCCCGGGGCTTATCAGTTTTTCATAGGAAAATCTTTAAAAATCTTCTTCTCTAAAATTATAAGGTATAGACCTTTGATATTTGGTATGTAGCATTATTTAATGGTCCTCTACCAAGATTAATCGAATTATGATCCCCGGACCAAAAATGGCCCCGCCCAAGGGCTTATCAGTTTTTCATAGGAAAATCTTTAAAAATCTTCTCCTCCAGAACTGTAAGGTCTAGGCCCTTGATATTTGGTATGTAGCATCATCTAATGGTTTTCTACCAAGATTATTCAAATTATTACCCCTGGGTCAAAAATGGCCTTGCCCTGGGGCTTATCAGTTTTTCATATGAAAAGCTTTAAGAATCTTCTTCTCCAAAACTGTAAGGCAGAGACCTTTAATATTTGGTATGTAGCGCTATCTAATAGTTTTCTACAAAGATTGTTCAAATTATGTCCCCTGGGTTGAAAATGGCCCCGCCCAGGGGCATATCAGTTTTTCATAGGAAAGTTTTAAAAAATCTTTTTCTCTTAAAAATCTTTAAAAGTCTTCTCTGAACTTGTAAGGCATAGACCTTAGATATTTGGTATGTTGCATTATCTAATAGTCCTCTACCAAGATTTTCAAATTATGAACCCCGGATCAAAAATATCTTCTCCTCCAAATCTGTAAGGTCTAGACTCTTTATATTTAATATGTAGCATCATCTAATGGTTTTCTACCAAGATTTTTCAAATTATGTAATCTGTCATTGAAATCATTAATCTGTTATGAACAGGTGAGCGATTAAGGGCCATTATGGCCCTCTTGTTATAATGGTATATGAACATGGGAAGTTTTAGCTATGACAGAAACTGAAATGTCTCATATATATTATTTCATAAGCAAACAGAGCAGATCCTGATCAGATGGCTCCTACAGGAGTCTTATGATCTGGGACTACTCTGTTTGCAAAGGTGTATTATGGAATAAAGGATCAAGAGGACAATAATAGAAATAGTGCACTTGAAACAGTTTGGCTTTGAACCCTTGTTTTTATATTCCCTTTATCAGGCAACCGAGTGTGAGATTTTCCTGTCCTTGTTGGTGAAGTTCCTGGAGCCGGAGAAACCTACTTGGCAGCGGTGCTTGGCTTTAGAGGTCCTACACAAGCTGTGTGTGCAGCCAGAACTCATCAAGTAGGTGTTTGCCTGTAGTAGCTATCACTGTAATTCCACATCATACATTAGATGTAATGGCCATGTAGTAGCTATCACAGCTCTATTATAAACTCCACATCATACATTAGATATAATGGCCATGTAGTAGCTATCACTGCAACTCCACATCATACATTAGATGTAATGGCCATGTAGTAGCTATCACTGCAACTCCACATCATACATTAGATGTAATGGCCATGTAAATATCACTAACTCCACATCATACATTAGATGTAATGGCCATGTAGTAGCTATCACTAGCTCTATTATAAACTCCACATCATACATTAGATTTAATGGCCGTGCAGTAGCTATCACTGTCACTCGACTTCAGCATTAGATATAATGGCCATGTAGTAGCTATACTGTAACTCCACATCATACATTAGATGTAATGGCCATCTAGTATTAGCTATCACTGTAACTCCACATCAGCATTAGATGTAATGTCCATGTAGTAGCTATACTGTAACTCCACATCATACATTAGATGTAATGGCCATCTAGTAGTAGCTATCACTGTAACTCCACATCAGCATTAGATGTAATGGCCATGTAGTAGCTATACTGTAACTCCACATCATACATTAGATGTAATGGCCATCTAGTAGTAGCTATCACTGTAACTCCACATCAGCATTAGATGTAATGGCCATGTAGTAGCTATACTGTAACTCCACATCATACATTAGATGTAATGGCCATCTAGTAGTAGCTATCACTGTAACTCCACATCAGCATTAGATGTAATGGCTCAAACCATATCAAGTAATGAAAGAAAATCTACCATGGTTTTTTTTTTTCGGATGACAATTTTTGCAGAACTTTGCTTAGAGAAATAAGAGTGGTTTAACTCATTCTCTCCTAGATTATTTTAAGACCCAACCTCTTTGAATAAATCTACTGAAAAGGAGCAATTACTAGAGAGAAACATTTTAGAATTATGTAGTTTAATCTCCTAGCAATGTCTGTCTTAGTTTCTTTCCTTTCTTAAAATGTAGCTGAAAAGGGTTTGAGTCGGTGCAGACACCAGTTAATAGGAATGGTGCTTTTCAGCTCATTTACAACAAAGTAACAAGATGAGCTATTGAGAGAATGCTTTGTCCATTGTAACGTTCAACATGAGCAGTTAACCGGGGCATTCCCACTTAGGCTATTGTTAGACCTAACCTCTTTGAATAAATCTACCAAAAAGGAGAATTAACTAGGGAAAAGGACATTTTCAGAATTGTGTAGTTTTTAAACCATTGTGATAAATAGAGCATTTACTCCTGTGGAGTAAATGTTCTATTTATCACAATGGTTTCACAAAGTGACTTTTACTGAAGCGTCAAAAGGCATCAGTATGCAGGAATGGGTTAATTGAAAAACGTCTCTACCTAAACTAATGGGCCAATTTCAGTCAAACGTTAGTGTTCTGTGATGTTCTCAACAAAATTCATTTAGATATAGATCATTCATGCAGAAGTTTGATTGCATTCAAGAATGACAACTTGCGGGAATTTTTGTTTTCTCAGAAACTACCTGCCCGATTTCAAGATTAGTTTATGGAAATGTTCAGCATCTGGGGATCTTGTGTGAAGATCACTAAAAGTTAGGAAATCCATTTCTGTAGAAATAATATAACTAAAGTTTGATGTACAGATGGGTACAGATGGTTTGCTTGAAATTAGGTTTGGTATTGTATTTGGGGAATTGACATATACTTGAAACACTTTCCTCTGAAATTGCTAGGTGGATTTTGATGAAAGTTGCGCAGGAATTTGTCTTAGGTGATCATGTACCAAAATTGTTCAGACGTTTTGAATTTGTTAAAAACAATGGCTGCCAGGAGTCAGGCTAATTTTCTATTTATTGCTAAAGTGAGAAACCATTGGCTAGATTTCAACATAAATTTGCAGGAATCATACAGGAATGATACCAACATTGATTGAACTCTAGTATTGTGTCAAAAACATTTATAGTCGGGCACAGGGCTAATTTGTTCATTCCTGTTCTTTATTGGATGAAATAGAATAAAATATTGTTCAAATCAAGAAGGCCTAAACTGCTGGTTTTGATTTTAACTCACCTGGCACATAATGCCAAGGTTATCTATTAGGATCGGTCTGTTTGTGTCTGTTGTTTTGTGTCATCTGTTGATCAGTATCAACAATTTCTTTGACAGGATGGGATTTTTAAAAAAAATAAAAATATTAATCTGGATTTAAGATTTCCAAAATTGTCATTTCTGTAAAAAAAATTATCATTTCTTTAGCCTGGAGGAAAGTATCATAAGGTATTGTGGGAACAAGAAAGTAAACAACCAGACTAGCACGATTAGGGTCCTACTCCTTGTGTGGGTACCGTATATATACAGGGTTCCCACGGACAGGGAAAAGTCAGGGAAAAAGTTTTTTTTCAAGGTCAGGGAAAAGTCAGGGAATTTTTTAATTGGTCAGGGAAATTTGAAATTTGGCAAAAGTCAGGGAAAAGTCAGGGAAATTTTGAACCAAAGGATGAGGGCTGAGGAAATAGGTCAAAAAGGAGAAAGAATGAAAATAAAAGGTTAAGGCAGTTTCTTCAATTTTGACTAAACCAAACATCTTTATACATCTTTGATTAGCTTTGTATATTTCACATCCAAATTTTATAGTATATCTGTCATGAAGTCTGTTAAAACAAAATCATTGGAGAATTCTGGCACCTCTGCAAGACTGCAGCATCCATTTTGACAGGAGTGCTAGAATAGGGCAGCAATGCTAGATATTGGACATTCTACTGTAGTGTCTTCACTTGTTAGGACAGGCTGCAGGGCAGCGGTGCTAGATGTGGACATTCTACTGTACTGTCTTCAATTGTTAGTGCAGCAATATTTGGTCTGCTATTATGAAAACTGAAAATGCAGACCCTTTTCTGGCATCTACAGAGACCCATTAAAAGGACCTATTTTTGCCCAAAAAAAGGTGATGCAAAATTTTGATAAAATTGCAAAACAAGAGGGCCTAAAAGGCACTGATATCGCTCACCAGAAAATCAGAGGAGAAGATTTTCAAAGTTTTCACTATGTGTTTCTATAGAAAACTAGCCGGCCCTGGGGCGGGGCAGATTTTGACCCCATTTTAATAGCATGCTATATCAGTGTCTTACACACTGTATGTTCTATTTTAAAATTCAGCTTACACAGTAAAAACTGAAAGATTAACCATTTCCACCATAGATACACATTTTATCACCTTTGCAAACAGAATAGACCCATATCAGGCAGCTCCTGCTTAGAAAAATATCATAAATCTGAGTTTTTACTGTAGTCTACTGCCAAAATATTTCATAACTTTGCTTAAAAATAAAATTTTACTTAATTATATATTCATAGTAGATGGAGTCTCTAATAAAAATTCATGGAGGAAAGGGTTAAGAGAGGTAGAAAAGATTCAAGAGACTTTATACTTTGGGTGCATATTAGGACCTGTTTGGCATCCTGCATGTTACATTCAATATTGAGCAATTAAAAATGAAAAAGTCAAAAACATTATTTTTAAAATGATCAAAACACTACTGCTGTATATATAGTTATCATAAAGAGAGAGGTGGTAAGGATTGGCTGATGGGGAGGAGGGAGGCTAACATTTATTGATCATGCTCATAGATGACCAATTAAATTACTGTTAACATGGGGTCAGGGAAAATTGAAATTCGGTCAGGGAAAAGTCAGTGAAAAGTCAGGGAATTTTATCTTTTCTGTTTTTTGGGAACCCTGTTATATGTAATGCCCCTGTCTGTCCATCTATCTGATAGTCCATGCTTCTCATGATGTCCTTTTTTTGTCGATCTTTAACCTTTTCCTCTGTAAAAATCAGCTTTTGAAACCATTGTGATAAATAGAGCATTTGCTCCTATAGGAGCAAATGCTTTATTTATCACAATGGTTTCAAACAACAAAATTCTAAAAAAAAAAAAGATTTTTGTTTCTCTAGTTAATGCTCTTTTTCTGTAGATTTATTCAAAGTGGGTGGATCTAAAAATAGCATATGAGGTAGTGGGTTAATGCAAAGAATTTTCGTCTTTACCAAACTGTATGAAAGTGTCATTGGCTATGATTCTTGGCCAAGTTTGATTATGAGCCAAAATGCATCAGTCATTTAGAAATTATGAGCACTTATCTGATTTTGACCGTTAGCACTCCAGTGGTTGCTTATTTAACCCATTCCTCCTATAGGAGCAAATGCTCTATTTATCACAATGGTTTCAAGAAGTGGTTATTACAGAGGTGTAGAAAGGCGTATTTATGGAGGAAAGGGTTAATGGCTGCACCAGGAAGGATTGGCTACAGCAACAGTGCGTGGCATTTGGCACAGACAAAAGTTAAGAAGCACTGCAATAGTTTACCCTTTCCTCCATAAATACGCCTTTCTACGCCTCTGTAATAGTCACCTATTGAAACCATTATGATAAATAGAGCATTTGCTATCACAATGGTCTCAAGCTACAAAATTATAAAAGAAATCCTTTTCCCTAGTTAATGCTCCTTTTTGAAAGATATATTCAAAGAGGTTTGATCTAAAAATAGCCTATGAGGGAATGGGTTAATAACAGAATGGACATAATTATTGGCTATGCAATTTCTCCTCTGGATCATTAGCCAATCTGACACGACAGCATTATATGGGGCCCTTTCTGACTTGGTCAGTTTTTCTAGTCTCTTCCTTGATAACAGTAACCCCAAGGTTTGCATTGATGCAGATTTTCTGGATCCTTGACACAAGGAACCCAGCATGGGATTTGCAATGAATTGACACCTGCATCCATTGGGACGCATATCCGATTGATGTTAGAAAGCTGTTGGTGTTTTTTCTTATCTTAATCTGTATTTTGGAGCCTGGTCAGAAATCTCTGCAATTCCTTGAACTAAAAAATGTTTTCCTTCTATAAAGCTCATCACTCAAAGAGATATTTGCTGAAAAGGCCATTGTCAGCAGTGGACTTTGATGGTGTTAGCTTAAAATCCAATTTCTGGTTATATTTTTTTATGATTTAGTAGTTCTTTACTCACTATGTACAGGGTTCCCACGGACAGGGAAAAGTCAGGGAATTTTTTAATTGGTCAGGGAAATTGGAAATTTGGCAAAAGTCAGGGAAAAGTCAGGGAATTTTGGAACAAAAGGATGAGGGCTGAGGAAATATGTCAAAAAGGAGAAAGAATGAAAATAAAAGGCGAAGGCAGTTTCTTCAATTTTGACTAAACCAAACATCTTTCCAAACATCTTTATACATAAATGCTTTAATTGCTCTGATCTAATATTTTGACCATTAAGGGCCTTTTTCAAAGATTATCATGTCAAAATACACGTCACATTTTTGTTGCATGCATTCAGCCATAAAATCAAAGAGAACATCTTTATACATCTTTGATTAGCTTTGCATATTTCATATCCAAATTTTATAGTTTATCTGTCATGAAGTCTGTTAAAACAAAATCATTGGAGAATTCTGGCACCTCTGCAAGACTCCAGCATCCATTTTGACAGCAGTGCTAGAATAGGACAGCAATGCTAGATATTGGACATTCTACTGTAGTGTCTTCACTTGTTAGGACAGGCTGGGTAGCGGTGCTAGATATTCAACATTCTACTGTACTGTCTTCACTTTTAAGGGCAGCAATATTTGGTCTGCTATTATGAAAACAATAAAAATATAGACCCTTTTCTGGCATCTACATAGACCCATTAAAAGGACCTATTTTTCCCAATTTGGGAAAAACATCCCAAGTGATGCAAAATTTTGATTAAATTGCAAAACAAGAGGGCCTGAAAGGCCCTGATATCGCTCACCAGAAAATCAGAGGAGAATATTTTCAAAGTTTTCACCATGTGTTTCTATAGAAAACTAGCCAGCCCTGGGGCGGGGCCAATTTCGACCCCATTTTAATAACATGCTGTATCAGTGTCTTACACACTGTATGACACACTATTTTAAAATTCAGCTTGCACAGAAAAACTGAAAGATTAACCATTTTTACCATAGATACACATTTTATCACCTTTGCAAACAGAATAGACGCATATCAGGCAGCTCCTGTAGGAGCTGCCTGATCAGGGTCTACTCTCTTTGCTTAGAAAAATATCATAAATCTGAGTTTTTACTGTAGTCTACTGTCAAAATATTTCTTAACTTTGCTTTTTTTTACTTAAAAATTTACTTAATTATACATTCATAGTAGATGGAGTCTCTAATAAAAAATCATGGAGGAAAGGGTTAAGAGAGGTAGAAAATATTCAAGATACTTTATACTTTGGGTGCATATTAGGACATGTTTGGCATCCTGCATGTAACATTCAATATTGAGCAATTAAAAATGAAAAAGTAAAAAAAAATTGTTTTAAAATGATCAAAACACTACTGCTGTATATATAGTTGTCATAAAGAGAAAGGTGGTAAGGATTGGCTGATGGGGAGGACGGAGGCCAACATTTATTGATCATGCTCATAGATGACCAATTAAACTTAATCTGTTAACATGGAGTCAGGGAAAATTGAAATTCAGACAGAGAAAAGTCAGTGAAAAGTCGGGGAATTTTATTTTTTCTGTTTTGTGGGAACCCTGATGTAGGAAATAAAATGTATATCCTATATAAGTTTACATCTGTTTTAGGTCTGATATTAAATTGTTTAACCATTTCCCTCATTTTCATGCATTTGCAAACAGAGAAGACCCAGATCAGACGGCTCCTAGAGGAGCCGTCTGATCAGGGTCTGCTCTGTTTGCTAATAGAATTTGATAGATTTGTTTCTCTGCTTTCTGGAATATCTACAATGTTCTACCTTCCATATTTCTTTATAACTATTTTGTTAATGACTTTTCAGTAGGTATTAAAATTTGGCCTAAATACAGAACATGGAAGGGGTTGTTAAAGTATTGGAAGTTGATGGTGACTTCGGAGGGCACTGAATGTCAGACTACAGATGTATTATAAAGCTAATGACAAAATACTATATTCTCCCAATTTAACCCTTTCCCTGTTGTATAGTTATTCCAAATTTCAATACTTAATATTCATGGACATAATAGTTATATTGAAATATGGAAGGTGTTGAAATATGGAAGGTGGAATGCTGTAGCCATTTTAGAAACTAAAGAAACATCTATCAAATTCCATTAGCAAACAGAGCAGACCTTGATCAGACGGCGTCGGATCTGAGTCTACTCTGTTTGCGAATGCCTGAAAACGTGTTTATATAATGGAAAGGGTTAATGCCCCCACTCTTATAAATGCCCCTTATGTCTGTGGGGAAATTAAATTGCCAATCAAACAATTAAAACCCTATATAATAGTGATTATATAAAGATGTAGCTTTTCCAAAATACAGGTGGTAGCTTAATGCAGACTGAAAGCAATGCAAAAAGCTCCCCTTATACCCTGCATTAAGCAACCGCCTGTGTACAAATGCAAGACGCTCCTTTTAAAACCTGTAAATGCTGATATAATATAATATGTAGAATTTACACAGAATTGGCATATTTTCTTGCCGAAGATACCCATTATAAACTATTATATTTCTGTCAGACATTTGAATAATTTAAATCCTTAAAACAAAACGGTCACATTTTCATTGTAGGCTATTTTGATTTATTTGAAATGATATTTGCTTTTATGTTGTGTCCTATCAACCTATATTTAACCCATTCCTCCATAGATACACCTTTCTTCGCCTCTGTAATAACCACTTTTTGAATCGATTGTGATAAATAGAGCATTTGCTCCTATACATTTACTAGAGAAAAGTAAAATTTTAGAATTTTGCCAAATGCCACGCACTGTTGCTGTAGCCAATCCTTCCTGGTGCAGCCATTAACCCTTTCCTCCATAAATACGCCTTTCTACACCTCTGTAATAACCACTTCTTGAAACCATTGTGATAAATAGAGCATTTGCTCCTATAGGAGCAAATGCTCTATTTATCACAATGGTTTCAAACTACAAAATTCTAAAATTTTACTTTTCTCTAGTTAATGCTTCTTTTGGGTAGGTTTATGTAAAGAGGTTGGGTCTAAAAATAGCCTATGGAGGAAAGGGTTAAACAGACCTAGATATAATTTCTTTCAGTTAAATATCTTTGAGCGCAGAATGCTTATTGTGATTTAACCCTTTCCTTCAATCTGCTACAATCTGATCAAGGGCCGTAACTCAGTAAGGCATTTTTACAAAATTACGCCCCTTTATTGACATAGGAAATAAAACCTTAAAATGTCATGACACCTGCATGTGGTACTCTTGTTTCTTGGGTTATGAACTACCAGCAGAAAATGATTCTGTGAAAAACAGAAATGGGATTAGCTAGAGAACAATCTACATACAATACAAAAATCCTACCTTACAATAAAACTGTAAATTACTTTCCTTATGATTTTCTCAAATAAGAGCTTAACCTTTTCACTACCTAGATTGCCAGATATATCTGATGTATATTCACTGTATTGATATTTTTTTCCTGGCTTTTCTAGTATAAGTTATATAATAATTTTAACATAATATTGTGTTTTCGGCTCACTTCCTGTTGATTTTTACTGCAAGTGACGTCATGTTGAGAGTCAGCAGTAGGCGGTGCTGGGTTTAAACAATACTTGTATAAATTGTACCCATTCCCTCAAATTAACGCCTTTTGACACCTCTAAAAATCACTTTTTGAAACCATTGTGATAAATAGAGCATTTGCTCCATAGGAGCAAATGCTCTATTTATCACCATGGTTTCAGAACTATACAATTTTAAATGTTTCCTTTTCTCTTGTTAACGCTCCTTTTTCGTAGGTTTATTCAAAGTGGTTGGATCTAAAAATAGCCTATGAGGTAATGGGCTAATGGTAGTTGATCTGGACCCGTAACCTCTGCTGTAGAAAAATCTTGCCTGGAGCATCGGGTTGTGGAGTGTCACATGCCGTTTTTAGGTCACTGTCACTTTGACCTTGACCTCTGACCTTAGCTAAAGAAAAACCTGTATTACATGTACTTGAGTAATGCAAAAATTGTAATTTAAGTGCATTTTGGGATGGCAGAGTGTCTCATACCATTTTCAGATCACCTTGACATCTGACCTCAGTTATAGAAAACCTTGTCCAGAGCGTATTTTCTGTATTTCTTGATGTATGAGTGTACACCTTGGGAACACTACGTTTTTGGGTCACTGTAACCTTTACCTTTGACCTCAATGATAGAAAAACCTTCACACTTACAATTAAACATTGGTATTTAACATCATATCTACATTGTTGCTAAGTTGTTTCTTCTTTAAGGTAACTTTAGTTCAAATTCAGGTCACACTGTGCAATGATTTAGTTTCATTTAGCAAAAGCATATACAGGCCTGCCTACAAAACACATTTCAATGTGAGTGCTTTGATTTTGGGTCATTTGTCACTGTGACAATCACAACTGTGGTGGTCTAGTGGTAATGCGCTTGACTACCAATCCTGAGGTTCGAGTTCAAATCTCAGTCCCTCCTGGAAATTTCAGAGACGCTTTTCAGTGTCTCCCTCCCGCGCAAGGTTGCCTCCTCTTCACTCAGGGGTTAAAATGGGTACCTGTGAGGGTCACTAGCCGGTACTGCGGCTGCATAATTGAGCCATATGTTTGCAGTGCTCAATATTGTAGGCAAATGGCTCAATGACTAGGGGAGTAATTGTCGTCGGCTCAACAATCTGAAAGTAGTCTTTAACTAGGCACATTACTTTTTTTTATTTCTTGTTGTCTGTTCACATTGTTATCTACTTAACCCTTTAAATGCTGGACACTCATGCTCTGTCATTTGCAAACAGTGTAGACCCAGATTAGATGGCTCCTCAAGGAACTCTCTGATCTGGATCTACACTGTTCAATTAATGTACTGTTTGTTACCCCAATTCTTCAAGCAAGTATAACCCTTTCCGCCATGAACATTCATGTAAAAAAGTATGACTTCATGAAATATCAGTTAGATTAATTTGTATAACAGCACATGGACATGTGCTATAGAGGGTCGTGAGTAGTGTTGATATTTTAACCCTTCTCTTGTTGAATTTTAAAATACATTTCTCCTTCTTTACCCATGACCTGTTGTATAATTACATATATCTTCACTGTGCACAAGTATTTTGCTGTGCAATCACTGCTGTGGAGTGCACTGGTTGCACAATCAACTTGTAAATAGTGCAGACCCTGATGAGACAGCTCCTGCAGGAGCTGTCTCATCTGGGTCTTCACTATTTACAGGTACGTATATTGCCGTGAATAGCAAGCGAAGGGTTAATAACTGCTCATGAACAGTCAATAAAATTGAGTCTGCAATATTCTCTTTTCACAGCGCTAATTTTGCTTTCGAAGGATCTCCTACTTTCAGAACTTATTGAATTCTAAAGGTTAGATAAATGTTTTGTGTATTTCAGGTCATTCTGTCTGAGCTACGATATGAGGCCACACTCTACAAAGATATTTCGTGACATGATCAACGGTATCGGGGCTTTCATACAGTCTCAGTTCATGAACCTCGCAAGCGGACAAACTTCTCCAGGTGGTGTATCTGTGAAATAAATTTGGGTGTTTTTGTGTTTTCCTTTGTGTAAATGCCTTTTCATGCATTTGCAAACAGAGTAGACCCAGATCAGACGGCTCCTATAGGAGCCGTCTGATCAGGGTATACTCTGTTTGCTTATGGTATGATATAGATCTGATTCTACAGTTTCTGCCTTTCAAAATTTCCTGTGTACATATGCCTTCTATAAATTCAGCTAATAAATATTCATGATGTCATTATTTCTTACATGAATATAGAACAGGAAAAGGGTTATACAGTATAATCCTTTGACTGTGGAAAAGGAATTGCAGAGTAGACCCAGATCAGAGGAGATCTGGTAGAAGTCTGCTCTTATTATAATTCCTGTAGGAAATGAAATCCTTTCATACTGAATGGAAACTACCAGTACAGAGGTCCAGATAAGATGTGTAAATTAAAATATTTTAAAGAATAACTTTTTTTTATTTCTCCAGCAAACCCTATGTTGTGACCACTCTTTAGAATCGTCTCTAAGAGACGATTCTAAAGAGTGGTCACAACACAGGATTTGGTGGAGAAATGACGATTTTAGTATTTGAGTACATACCTTTATCTGTAGCTCTGCCATTAAGTATTACAGGATTTAACAGTAACACAGGAAATAATTATTACATCCTGTGGTGTTGCTTATTTCTAGCCAATGCTTATGTATGAATGAAGGCAGTATGTAGCAAGAGTATTTGTCACAGTGTGTAGCTTACCTGTATTAACCCTTCTCTTGCTGAATTTTAAAATACATTTCTCCTTCTTTACCCATGCCCTGTTGATTAATTACATATATATTCACTGTGTATAAGTATTTCGCTGTGCAATCTCTGCGGTGGAGTGCGCTGGTTACACTATCAATTTGTAAATAGTGCAGACCCTGATGAGACAGCTCCTGCAGGAGCTGTCTCATCTGGGTCTTCACTATTTACAGGTATGTATATTGACGTGAATAGCAAGCGAAGGGTTAACACTTGTAATTCTGTGCAAGCCGACTTTTATGGAAATGTGGTAGAGAGTTTGACTAGGATTCTGGAGGTCTTGAGTTCAATCCCCAAATGATATGGAAATATTTTCTCTTACAGAAATCCCAGTTACATATTGATTTCGGGGCTTATTCTCCTTGTATGGTTATAGTGAAAATTTAAAAAGTGGTCTCCTGAAACCACTTGGCAGATTTCAATATTACTTTGCAGGAATGATCCCTATGTGACCCCCTACCAAATTGTTTACTAATCATTGATTTGTTTAAAAAATGAGTGGGGGCTAATTTTCCATAACCCTTTCCTCCATAAATACACCTTTCTACACCTCAGTAATAGTCACTTCTTGAAACCATTGTGATAAATAGAGCAAACTCTCTATTTATCACAATGGTTCCATACTACAAAATTCTAACATTTTCCTTTTCTCTAGTAATGCTTCTTTTCGGTAGATTTATTCAAAGAGAATGGGTCTGAAAATAGCCTTTGAGGGAATGGGTTAAATGGCTATAGAGTTAACTCCAAATTCCGTTCTGTTTTCTGGAACCAGTGGGCAGATTTCCGAGTTATTTGACAGAATTGTTGCTCAGGTGACTCTTTACCAAATTTGCTCAAGCTGTGATTCATTAAAAACCATGACTGCTGTTTGCTGGGCTAATTGCCTTATATGGCTATGGTTAAAATGTCAAAAAATTTACCTCTGAAACTACTAGGCAGATTTCTAAATAATTTTAGAAATGTTGCTTAGAGAACTATTTCTCAACAGTGACACTTTGTCTCAGTCAAGCGATACATTGCCATCATGGCCCCCTTGTCCATGTAAGACTCTGTTGGCAATTTCAAAAATCTTCTGAAACCAGTGGCCAGAATTTTATATACTTTATATTAATGTTCCTTGGGTGATACTTGATCAATATTATGTAAAAGCTGGTGACGACGTAGCCACCAGGGATTGATTTAATTCCACTTTTGATTCTGTGGAGAAATAAGATGTTGAGACTTCGCTCCTAGTGATATTTCTTCATTATTTTATGAACCACAAAAGTTCAGTTTTAGCTTTATGTTATGAATTAAATATCAAATCTATGGTGTGGGATCTAACCCTATACTCCATAAATTCGCCTTTCTACACCTTTACAAACAGAGCAGACCCAAATCAGACCGCTCCTCTAGGAGCAATCTGATGAGGGTCTTCTCTGTTTACTTATCCCTTTCCCTCATAGGCCATTTTTAGACCCAACCTCTTTGAATAAACCTACAGAAAAGGAGCATTTATAAGAGCAAAGGAAAATTTTAGAATTGTGTGTTATTGAAACAATTGTGATAAATAGAGCATTTGCTCCTATGGAGCAAATGCTCTATTTATCACAGTGGTTTAAAAAAGTGACTATTACAGTGGCGTAGAAAGGCGTATTTATGGAGGAAAGGGTTAATATATGATATAGATATGATTCTACAGTTTTCTGCCGTGGCCAGAAATTCCTGTGTCCATGTGCTATTATAACAATCTAATAAATTATTCCTTATGTCATTTTCATATATCAATATTCATGGAGTAAAGGGATAAGTTACGGGGTTCATTGAATAAAGTCAGTGATAATTTAATTCTACATAAATTATGTTACATATCATCGATTATTAACCTTTCAGCACTCTACTTGCAACTTTGTGCTAATTTTTGCAAACAATTTGGATCCAGATGAGGTGACGAGTAACTAGGTGTCTCATCAGGATCCAAACTGTTTGTTACCCTGACACTGTTTTTGAAAAGATATTTGCAGACGACAGTTGTTGAAAGTGCAGACGGTTTACCCATTACCTCATAGGCTACTTTTAGATACAACCTCTTTGAATAAATCTGCCGAAAAGGAGCATTAACTAGAGAAAAGGATTTTTTTTAGAATTTTGTGGTTTGAAACCATTGTGATAAATAGAGCATTTGCTCCTAGAGGAGCAAATGCTCTATTTATCACAATGGTTTCACAAAGTGATTTTTACAGAGGCGTCAAAAGTCGTCAATATGAGGGAATGGGTTAAAGTAGATTTTTATCTTCCATTCAAAGTGTCAAAAGGTTTGACAGCTTATTCTTCACATTTTGATCAGAATTATTTACGAAGATTTGACAGCTTATTCATCATAGATTGTTCGGAACTGTTAGCAAAAGTTTGACAGCTTATTAATCATACATGTAGTTTGAAAATTGTTAGCAAAAGTTTGACAGCTTATTAATAATACATGTAGTTTGAAAATTGTTAGCAAAGATTTGACAGCTTTGATCAGAATTGTTTACAAAGGTTTAACATATAGCTTATTCATCATAGTTGGATCAGAACTATTTATGACCCCGCCGGACCAAGTCCTTTGGACGAGACTATAAACTGAGGTCCGATGTATCAGTGCTTTACACTGGGCATCTAAAAGAACCAGAGGAACTCAGTAGATAATAAGAGTAGGGCATCGCGCCCGGGTTTCTCTGTATCGATCCTCTCCCCTCTCTCTGGGGTGTCCAATTAGCCCATAGTGAGCAGAAACGGAGGTTAATCAACACAAACTATTTATGAATCTTTGACAGCTTGGTCATCATATTAAATTAGAGCTCTGTACAAAGATTTAATAGCTTATTCACCATAGTTTGATCAGAACAGGTAACAAAGAGTTTGATTGTTTACTCATCATAGTTGGATCAGAACTGTTAGCAATGATTTTGATAGTTTACACATCATAGTTTGATCAGAATTGTTTACAAAAGTTTTAACCCATTCCCTCATAGGCTATTTTTAGATCCAACCTCTTTGAATAGATCTACCGAAATGGAGCATTTATTAGAGAAAAGGAAGATTTTTAGAATTGTGTAGTGTCGAAACCATTGTGATAAATAGAGCATATGCTCCTTAGGAGTGAATGCTCTATTTATCACAATGGTTTCATAAAGTGACTTTTACAGAGGCATATATAGAAAGGCGTATTTATGGAGGAAAGGGTGAATGCATTTTTTCACAGCACATTGCATGTTATAGTCTATTTTTTTACTTTCCAGGTCCTAAGTCAATGGAGTTACAGGGCAGCCCACCATCGCTTGTCGCAGGTTTGCCAGTGGGTAGCGGAATCACGCCCCAACCAGCCTTTATGTACAGAGGGACATGGATACCACTTGTGCTTGTCTTACCTGCTGGACAGACAAGACCTACATTGTAAGCATGTTTAGTTTGTTGTATCAGAAATATGTTGCATTAGAAAAGGATTCAATTGTAGTGTTACAAAGCACTTTAAGACCATTACCCAGATGATACCACAATTAAAGAAGGTCTTTAAATGCTACAACTACATTTTAGTTGCTGTTTTGATTGCTCCTTTCTGTATATCTTTACAAATCCCTT
This sequence comes from Azorinus chamasolen, assembly GCA_963576725.1. Taxonomy (NCBI): domain Eukaryota; kingdom Metazoa; phylum Mollusca; class Bivalvia; order Cardiida; family Solecurtidae; genus Azorinus; species Azorinus chamasolen. The sequence goes on from OY755244.1 coordinate 34,310,183, forward strand.
TGTGAGACTTGTATCAGTAGTGTGTCTCGATGGGCTGTGAAAGGCTTTCTGTGCACTAATAGTTTCTCACTCGCTACCTGATAGCATTTACTTGAGTTTACTTTAATGCCCATTCCCATTCATTACGTTCATGCATATTTTACCCATCTGTTAAAATATCTCGCTGATATACTGCATGCCATTTACATTATCTGATCAAACACGTCCTCTTTCAATCTGTACCATGTTAAAAGAGTACATTTCGTATATTGACCCAGTAAAATTGGAGATATAGTAGAACCATCAATTTATTGATCATAGTATTACAAAGAAGGTGGTTGCTTGATGCAGGACAAAAGTAATGCAGAAAGCTCCTACAGGAGCTTTCTGCATTACTTTTGTCTTGCATTAAGCTACCACCTGCCTTACAAACCCATAATTAGTCAGCTTTCTGCAGGCTGCTTAAGACAGGTTCTACTGTATTCAAACTTTGTTTCAAGGATGTTGAATTTGATTTGCTAGGGAAAAAATATTGAAAGAAACCAAGCCAAATGAAACATAAAAACATTTTGACATGCAGTGGACAAAACAAAAACAATATTTTAGTTTTACAGCAGAATATGAGCAAGATTTTGATCTGGTTTTGGGGAGGATGGGATGTGTTTCGGGCAAAATGAAGTCAGACTCCTGTTTTCCTCTCAGTAAGAGCTATAATAGAAGTAGTTATTCTATGAACATTTATCCCTTTCCTCCATAGGCTATTTTTAGATCCAACCTCATTGAATAAATCTACCGAAAAGGAGCATTAACTAGAGAAAAGGAAAATTTTAGAATTTTGTAGTTCTGAAACCATTGTGATAAATAGAGCATGGAACAAATGCTCTATTTATCACAATGGTTTCAATACTACACAATTCTAAGATTGGACTGTTTTCTCCACATTTAATTTTGAATGTGGTGAATGATACGGTCATCACCCTCATGTTAACCCTTGACACCATGAATATTCATGTAAGAAGTAATGACATCATGCATATTAATTAGCTGTATTTATAACATGAACACCGGAATATTAATTTAACCAATGCAGAAAGTATAGAATTAGGTCTATACTATGTCATAAGCAAACAGAGCAGACCCTGATCAGATGGCTTCTACTAGAGCCATCTGATCAGGGTCTACTCTGTTTGCAAAAGCATAGAAAAGCATATTTATGGAGTAAAGAGTTAACCCCTTAGTCTATGAATATACATGTAAGAAATTATGACTTAATAAACTATTCACTGTAATCAGTTCTCCGTTTGGTGGGGCATATACAATTGTGTTAAATTTACTTGTTTATAATTTTGATGATGCTTTAGGGTCATAGTATACTCAGCGATTTTTTCCCTATATAACTGGTACTGTAAAACGGACCCTGTCACAATTTGAAACGGACCTTCACAATTTAGAAGCAGAGTCTGTCGGACCCATTCACAAAGCTGTTGGACTATTTCACAATCGGCCTTTTACTTTGTACTTACACTGATTTTTTGACCAATATTTACATAGCTATATTCCCCTTTGCAAAGTTTTGTATCTCAAACCGTTTCTCGGGATAAAGTCCGAGGTATTCGAATTTCGTATTGCTTTTCTTTGCAAGTCTCGGACGCTTTTTACAAGAAAATGAATAAAAACGTATGTGTCTCGGTCCGCAAATTTATATTCAGCCAAAAATTCTTTCAACAGCTAAATTTAACTACCTATCCAAATTTTCACAATTTTTGTAAAAACACTGATACTTTTTTCACAATTTTTGCCAAAACCACGCTAATTTTTCACAAATCAAGGGGTACCGGACCCATTCACAATCCCAGGAAAAAAATCGCTGATACTTTATTTATCCCTTTCCCTCATATAAACGCCTTTTCATGCATTTGCAAACAGAGTAAAGCAAGATCAGATGGCTCCTATAGGAGCCGTCTGATCAGGGTTGCTATGTTTGCTTACCAAACAAATAGATCTGACTTTACAGTTTCTACCAATACCAAATAATGCTGTATACATATTTAATTATAAAAAATAATCTAATAATTATACATGATGCCATGTTTTCTTACATGAATATTCATGGAGTAAAGGATTAAAGAAACTATAGACAGACATGTAAAATGGCCAAATCACTGCAGCTAGCTCACTGCTGATGTATTTGATGAAATTAAAACTTGTAATCTATTTACAAGGTATGATTTAAACAGTTCTTGTCACAATATACTAAGCTTCAACCTAAACAGTCCATAATTTTATCAATTGAGATCGGTTGGAACGGGGTGAGTAATTTGGGGTCAATCTTTGTGAACAACTTGAATCCAGATGAGTAATTTGGGGTCAATCTTTGTGAACAATTTGGATCTGGATGAGTAACTTGGGTCAGTTGGATCTGGATGAATAACTTGGGGTCATTCTTTGTGAACAGTTTGGGTCGGGATAAGTAACTTGGGGTCAGTGTTTGTGAACAGTTTGATCTGGATAAGTAACTTGGGGTCAGTGTTTGTGAACAGTTTGGGTCGGGATAAGTAACTTGGGGTTAGTGTTTGTGAACAGTTTAGGTCGGGAAAAGTAACCTGGGGTCAGTGTTTGTGAACAGTTTGGGTCGGGAAAAGTAACTTGGGGTCAGTGTTTGTGAACAGTTTGGGTCGGGAAAAGTAACCTGGGGTCAGTGTTTGTGAACAGTTTGGGTCGGGATAAGTAACTAATATTGGGGTCAGTGTTTGTGAACAGTTTGGGTCGGGATAAGTAACTTGGGGTCAGTGTTTGTGAACAGTTTGGTCTGGATAAGTAACTTGGCGTTAGTGTTTGTGAACAGTTTGGGTCGGGAAAAGTAACCTGGGGTCAGTGTTTGTGAACAGTTTGGGTTGGGAAAAGTAACTTGGGGTCAGTGTTTGTGAACAGTTTGGGTTGGGAAAAGTAACTTGGGGTCAGTATTTGTGAAAAGTTTGGGTCGGGGAAATGTAACTTGGGATAAGTGTTTGTTAACAGTTTGGGTCTGGATAAGTAACTTGGGGTCAGTGTTTGTGAACAGTTTGAATCCGGATGAGTAAGTTGGGGTCACATCAGAATCCAAACTGTATGGCACTCTTTCTCATTATATTTATGAGAAGAAATAACTAGGGAATGAAAAATAATCAAAACCTTTACCAGACAAAAGTTTCTTGGTGTTCAAAGAACTCATTAAGTGAACGTCTTGGCTTCTAATTAGCTTTTGTTTTCCCATGCATGTTCCATTGAGATTTCTACCTAATACATTTGAATTATAAACATGTTGCTTTGTCAGTCTTAGAGAATTATGCAATTAATCATTTAATAAATAGAGTAATGAGAAACATTTTTTTGATAAAAGAAATCCATTGTTTTCTGTAAAAAATTATATCTGTTTTAATTCTTTGAGTACAGTAAAACCCCACTAAACCAGAATTCTAGTAGAGAAGAATTTAGATACCTTGAGGCAGGTGACTGCTTATTGCAGGGTGGAAGTCAAGCAGAAAGCTCCTAGAGGAGCTTTCTGCATGACTTCCACCCTGCATTAAGCTGCCACCTGTCTCCAAGACCGATATTTATTCGAAATTGAATGTCCGGTTTAGAGAGGTTTTACTGCAGTTTTCTTGGGCAATGTCTGAGTATTAAGCTGATCAGGTCCTGATTGGATGCCTAGTTACAAGGTGTCTCTCTGAGCATTTTGCAAAGTTTATCATGAATTCACCAATCATATGGAAATACAGTATATTGATGATATTTTAAGAACCGACAGGGATCAACAAAAGCCTCAGATTATGCAATGCTTGAAAATCCGAAAGCATTTGATGATTGTCAATTTTGTTGTTTTACTTCCTGTGCCAATGATGGGAACTGTTTTTCTTCACAGCCGATGTGGCTTTCTTTTAACAATATAGTAAAATCAACCTGCTTTACGCATATTTAACGTTCTAATTAACAGCACAACTGCGATTTTTTTACTAGATTTATTAAATTCTCATCATTATGCCCCCGTTGACAATAGTCGGGGGCATTATGTTTTGCGCATGTCCGTCCGTCTGTCTGTCCGTGTGTCACGCTTTTAGGTGCAGTTGGTTGTCACAGTTTTTCAAGTGTTATAAGTCAGTAATTTCTACACTTGTACACATGAAAATTCACATACACATCAATTACCATCTGTTTTATCATTTGGCACCCCGCCCATGCTGCCCGCAAGCCCATGGTCGAGGTCAAATGACTTGGAAATTTTGCGTGCAGTTGGTTGTCACATTTACGTGCAGTTTTTTGTCACAGTTTTTAGCTCACCTGAGCAAAGCTCAGGGTGAGCTTTTGGGAGACTTGAATGTCCGTCGTGCGTCGTGTGTCGTCAACAATTTGCTTGTGAACACTCTAGTGGTCACAATTGTAGTCTAATCTTCATGAAACTTGGTCAGAATGAATGTCTTGATAAAATCTCGGACGAGTTCGAAAGTGGGTCAAGTTGGGTTAAAAACTAGGTCACTAGGTCAAATAGTAGGAAAACCTTGTGAACCCTCTACAGGTCACATTTTTAGCCCAATTTTCATGAAACTTGGTCAGAATGATTGTCTTGATAAAATCTCGGAGGAGTTTGAAAAATGGTTTATATGGGGTTAAAAACTAGGTCACTAGGTCAAACAGTAGAAAAACCTTGTGAACACTCTAGTAGTCACAATTTTAGTCCAATCTTCATGAAACTTGGTCAGAATGAATGTCTTGATAAAATCTCCGACGAGTTCGAAAGTGGGTCAAGTGGATTTAAAAACTAGGTCACTAGGTCAAACAGTAGAAAAACCTTGTGAACACTCTAGTGGTCACAATTTTAGTCCAATTTTCATGAAACTTGGTCAGAACAAATGTCTTGATAAAATCTCGGACTAGTTCGAAAGTGGGTCAAGTGGGGTTAAAAACTAGGTCACTAGGTCAAACAGTAGAAAAACCTTGTGAACACTCTAGTGGTCACAATTTTAGTCCAATCTTCATGAAACTTAGTCATAATGATTGTCTTGATAAAATCTCAAACGAGTTTGAAAGTTGGTTATGTGGGGTTAAAAACTAGGTCACTAGGTCAAATAGTACGAAAACCTTGTGAACACCCTAGAGGTCACATTTATAGCCAAATCTTCATGAAAATTGGTCAGAATTATTGTCCTAATAAAATATTGGACAAGTTTGAAAGTGGGTTATGTGAGGTCAAAAAGTAGGTCACTGGGTCATATCTTAGAGAAATCTAGTTTACACTCCAGTGGCCACATTTTTAGCCCAATCTTCCTCAAACTTGCTCAGAGTGTTTGTCTTGGTGATATCAAGGTTGAGTGTGATCATGGGTTGGGTGGAAATAGAAAGTAGGTCACTAGGTCAAATCTTAGAAAAAATACTTTAGAGAGCACATTTTTAGTCCAATCTTCATTGGTCAGAATCATTGTCTTGATAAAATCAATATACTAAATCTTTGAAAATCTTGTTCTGCAGAACCACTGCTCATGATCCACTGCTCATGATCCACTATCAACATTGTTCATATATTGTCCCTAAGTTCAATATTGACCCTATCCATGGGCTACCCTGCAAAAATCTTAAATCTATGGTAATCAGGTGAGCGATTAAGGGCCATCTTGGCCCTCTTGTTTCATTGTCTTATATCTCCCTAACCACTGTAGCTATTGCCATGGAATTGCATATACACATTAAACACCATCCATACTTTCATTGCACACCCAGCCCATGCTGCCCGCAAGCCCAAGGTCAAGGTCAAATGACTTGGAAATTTTATGTGCAGCTAGGCAAGCACCTACACGGGGGCATCACTGTGTCTTACAGACTCAATTTTCTAGTTTTCTTTCTATCTCAAAATTAAAGTAACATTCTACTGATCTGTCCGTTGATACTAAATTCGTATTATCAGTATTTGGATTAATGCTGGTATTTAGAATGACATTTAATCCATTACTCCATGAATATTCATGTAAGAAATAATAACATCATGAATATTAATGAGATAAATTGTTTTAATGGGATTATGAAAATAGGAATTTTTATACATCGCAGAAACTAGAACCTGATCTATATTTTTCCTTAAGCAAACAGAGCAGACTATGATCAGAGTGGTCTGATCTGGGACTTCTCTATTTGCGTAGTCACAGAAAGGCGTATTTAACACATTACCTCATAGGCCATTTTTAGATCCAACCTCTACTGAAAAGGAGCATTAACTAGAGCAAATGAACATTTTTTTGTATTTTGTAGTTTGAAACAATTGTGATAAATAGAGCGTTTGTTCCTATTGGAGTAAATATATAATGCTCTATTTATCACAAATTGTAGTATCAGATCTACATGATTTCATAAGCAAACAGAGCAGACTCTGATCAGATCTGGATCAAGGCATGAAAAGGTGTTTGTATTAAGGAAAGGGTTAAAAAGTGTCTTAGTGTCAAAGAATTTGGATCCTGAGTTATCCATCTGTGTTTAATGTTCCTGGATGTCCTGAGATAAAAAAAATGACACTTTGGTGTTTTTGATAGAATGCCCATCCATTTGAAAGAAACTGGTCTTAAAAAAGTTTCACACGTAAGGTTTTGTGTTAAATTACATACTTTTTGAATCGATGAAAATGAAAGTAGGATTAAATATAGAGAGAAAACGAAAGTAGGTTTAAATATTGAGACTGTATGTTTATTTCTACATTTTTCTTGATTTTTTAGAGACAGTCTAGTACTCATCCCACTTCAGCTTCCAAGAGACGCCTAAATGCATTGTTTGATTTCAAGAGGCGCCTGCGCGAAGTGTTTGCTATATTTATAGCGATTGTTTACGAAGAACTGTCATACTTTTTTGACCACTGGAACAAAAAGTACAGCGGGATATATTTTAGAGTTTTATTGTTGTTTCTCAACAGAAAACGATCAAATAAAAAGCATGACTGTTTAAATGGTATGCTGAAGGGTACATTCAGCATATATTTATTTTTTTAATGCAAAGACGTTCAGAGACTTTAACAGCAAGCATTAAACTTTACTATTTAGGGGATTTTGAATGACAAACAGTGCAGGCTCTGATCAAGAGACTTTTCAGGTCAAAACCCTCTAGTTTGGGTCTACATTGTAAATGTCAGCTACCGGTATCTTGTCCTGCATTATAATGGCCAGAGTAAAGCATTAAAATAATCTTAACCCTTTCCTTCATGTAAACGCCTTTTGCAAACAGTAGACCCAGTACAGATGGCTCCTACAGTTTCTACCATTCATGTGTACATATGCCATTATAAAAGTTCATCCTATCAATATTCATGATATCATTAATCCTTATATGAATATTCAACCGGGAAAGGGTTAAGCCCACATTCATAAGCATTACCTTGAAAACACTACCCACATACTGGGAGTTATGTGTTGTTTACTTGACTGTACGTTCTGGAAGGTTTTCCGAAAAATTACTGATATTTATGAATATTCTGGTCGCTTTTGTGTTCCTTTGGAAAGCATTTGGGTGTGGAATAATAATAAACAAAGTTGTTTGTGACTTTTTAGCCCACATGTGACGAAGGGTGTGATCAAAGAAGCATTTACCTATGTTATATCGTACGACAGATATAGGTAAACAAAAGCGCTTGATGCTACTGTTCTTGGAGCACTTTGTGCACACAAATGATTGACTGCACTAACCTCAATGTAGCCATAGATGCATAAATTAAAACATTTTCAAGATAACTCCTTTATTTCTCCTCCTAACCATATATTTTGACCACTCTTTAGACGATTCTAAAGAGTGGTCACAACATAGGGTTTGGTGGAGAAATGACAGTTTTAGTATTTGAGTACGCACCTTATTATCTGTTCGTCTGTGTGTTTGTCAGTCCGTTTGAAGGCATGTCTGAGAATTAATCCAGCTGATCATATTGTGTCTGTCAGTCAATTTGAAGGCATCCCAGCTAACCGTATTCCGCTTGTCAGTCAATATGAAGGCATGATTGAGAAAGATACTAGCTAACCGTATTGTGTCTGTCAGTCAATTTGAAGGCATGATTGTAAAGGCATTTGTCTGTCAGTCAATTTGAAGGCATGATTGTAAAAGGCATTTGTCTGTCAGTCAATTTGAAGGCATGATTGTAAAAGGCATTTGTCTGCCAGTCAATTTGAAGGCTTGATTGTGAAATATCCCGGCTAACCATATTTTTCAGGCTTTGTAATCCTTTACTTATTTTGTGATCAGTATTGTGTGTTCAATTGGAAATGAGTTTGTTTTAGCTCAACTTAATATTTTTGCATGCTGAGTAATTATTTTCTGCTAATATTGTGATCTGCTGAATTTTAGCTTGTCTGTTTTTCGAGGAAAAAAAAATGAGCTATCGTCGTCATTCCAGTGTCCGCATTGGGGTCGTCATCATCATCGTTGTCGTCTGGAAACTTTCACACAGGCTATCGCTTCTTTTCATGCACTATTCATGGAAATCTTATGAAATTTCACACACTTGTTCACCATCACAAGGGCTACAGTCGAGCTGATGAATGTTGGCACCCGCATGTGATGTACTTGTTATTACAATCAATTTCTCCTCAGTAATACAGTGAAACCCCGCTAATTCGACCACCTAAAAGATGTATAATTCTGTGGGCTAGATACAGGTGGTGGCTTAATGCTAGAGGAGCTTTTTGCATTACTTTTGTCCTGCATTAAGCCACCACCTGCTTATAAAGACACCCATATTTATTCATTAAGTGGTCGTATTAGAGGGGTTCTACTGTACAGTGTCAACAGTTTTGATCCTTATGAGATGTCCACTCACTTAGCATCTGATCTGGATCCAAACAGTTTATGTTACTTATCTGAAATTTACGGCTTTTTACTTCATAACAACGCCTTTTTATGCCATTGCAAACAGAGCAGACCCTGACCAGATGGCTCCTATAGGAGCCGTCTGATCAGGGTCTGCTCTGTTTGCTTATGGTACAATATAGATATGTTTCTACAGTTTCTGCCATATCCAAAAATTCCTGTGTCCATGTGCTATTATAATAATTAGTCTAATTAATATTCATGATGTCATTATATCTCACATGAATATTCATGGAGTAAAGGGCTTAAAAAGTGTGTTATTTTAATTAGTCTAATTAATATTCATGATGTTAACAGTCATTACATGTATTTCTTACATGAATATTCATTGAATAAAAAGGCTAATAGGTGTGTTATGTGCATTATGTTAGCAGAAATAACAATTTAATTTCACTGGCCTAATTGATGGTGCATGTGAGATGAAACAGTTGCTAGTTGGTATTAACACTTCTATTGTAGATGACTGTAAAATATTAACCCTTTCCTCCATGAATAGTCATGACATGAAATAATGACATAATGAATACAGTAAAACCTCTCTATAACGGACACTAAATTGTGTTAATAAGTTGGTATTTAGGGCAGGTGGTTGCTTAAAGCAAGGTGAAAGTAAAACAGAACGCTCCTATAGGAGCGTTCTGTTTTACGTTCACCTTGCTTTACGCAGCCACCTGTCTTTAACACAAAATATTTGATGTAATTTAGTGGTCGTTATAGAGAGGTTTTACTGTACTAAATAGATTAATTTTCATGACAGTACATAGACACAGGTTTTGTCCATGGTAGAAACTGTGGAATCATATCTATATTATGTAATAAGCAAACAGAGCAGACCCTGATCAGACAGCTCCTACAGGAGCCATCTGATCTGGGTCTACTCTCTTTGCAAAGGTGTTAAAAGGTATATTTATGGAGTAAAGGTTAAAAACGCAGGTACTAGGGAAACATCTTTGTTTTTGTCCAAGGTGTTTGTCCATCAAATATTCATCTCCCTGACACCAGAACCATGTACAGAGTACAGAACCCATGTTCCAATATCCTGTGCCCAAGGTCAAAATATGATTTAATCCTTTCCCTGTTGAATATTTATGTAAGAAATAATGACAACATAAAATTTTAAATTATTTTGACTATTAGCTCGTCTGTTTCGGAGAAAAGTCGAGCTATTGTGATCACTGGAGTATAGGCACTGTCATAGTTGTAGGTGTCATCATAATTCTTCCAAGAATATTTATCAGGAAAAGGGTTAAACGTAATAAGTCTTAACCCTGTCCCTGTTGAATATTCATGTAACAGAGAATGACGTCATGAATATTTATTAGCTGAAGGTTTATATGGTCCCTGTTGAATATTCATTTAACAGATAATGACATCATGAATATTTATTAGCTGAAGTTTTATATGGTCCCTGTTGAATATTCATGTAACAGAGAGTGACATCATGAATATTTATTAGCTGAAGTTTTATATGGTCCCTGTTGAATATTCATGTAACAGATAATGACATCATAAATAGTTAGTAGCTGAAGTTTTATATGGTCCCTGTTGAATATTCATGTAACAGAGGAATGACATCATGAATATTTATTAGCTGAAGTTTTATATTGGCATAATCACACAGGGTTTTTTTGGTATTGGTAGAAACTGTAGAGAGTGATCTATTATGATTTCATAAGCAAACAAAACTGGCTAGAAGACTCCTAAATGAGTCATCTGATCTAGGTGTACTCTGTTGGCAAAGATGTTTGTATGAAGGAAAAGGTTAACAGGCAGAAATCACAGTTGGATGTTGCAAAATTACTCAATACAATAAAAACCCTCTAAACGGGAATAAAAGTAGAGAAGGATTAAGATACTTTTAGGCAGGTGGCTGCTTAATGCAGGGTGAAAGTCATGCAGAAAGCTCCTAGAGGAGCTTTCTGCATTACTTTCACCCTGCATTAAGCTGCCACCTTACTCCAAGACCGATATTTATACTAAATTTAACATCCACTTTAGAGGGGTTCTAAGGTAAATTATGTTCAGGAACCACATAATTGTACAAAAAACACTACTATTACGACTGTAAATTTGATTATAGAATGTGATACTTTACAATTATCTACATAATTTTTGTCTTGGTAAAAAATCCAAAGACGGGAAACAGTTACAGTTACTCTCCCCGTCTCTTCAGGATCCAAATTGTTTTAACCCTTTCCTTCATATAAACACCTTTTTACGCCTTTGCAAACAGACAGACCCAGATCAGACCACTCCTGTAGAAGCTGTCTGTTCAAGGTCTGCTCTGTTTGCTTAAAGACGTGATACAGGTCTGATTCTACAGTTTTTGTCAAAGAACAAAACTCCTGCGTTCATGTGCCATTATAAAAAAATTCTCTAATTAATATTTATGATGACATAATTTCGTGCATATTTTCTTAATATTCATGGAGTAACGGGCTAATATTCATTTACCCCTTTCCTCAATAAATACGCCTTTCTACGCCTCTGTAATAGTAACTTTATGAAACCATTGTGATAAATAGAGCATTTGCTCCTATGGAGCAAATGCTCTATTTATCACAATAGTTTCAAATCTACACAATTCTGAAATTTTCCGTTTCTCTAATTAATGCTCCTATTGGGTAGATTTACTCAAAGAGGTAGATCTAAAAATAGCCTATGAGGGAATGGGTTAAGAAATGATGACATCATAAATATTCATTAGCTGAATTTTGATAATGGCATAATATGTACACAGGATTGTTTTTGTATTGGTAAAACCAGTAGAATCAGATCTATGTTGTGCAATAAGCAAACAGAGCAGACCCTGATCAGTAGGAGCTGTCTGATCTGGGTCTGCTATGTTTGCAAAGGCGGCAAAAAGTCTTTTATATGAAGGAAAGGGTTAACCCTTTATTCCATAAATACGCTTTTATACGCCTTTGCAAACAGAGAAGACCCAGATCAGACGGCTCCTACAGGAGCCGTCTGATCAGGGTCTGCTGTGTTTGCTTACGAAATAATATAGATATAATTCTACAGTTTCAGTAATGGCCAAATATTCCTGTGTTCATTTGCATTATGAAAATTAATCTTATTAGTATTCATTATGTCATTATTATTTTTTACATGAATACCCATGGAGTAAAGGGTTAAAGATTCTTCACTTTTCTCAGGGCTCCAAAGGTTAATTACATAGTGTCTCTGGATGCTTAGCTTGCAGGATGTAACAGTACATGTGATTTCTCATTCTTTTTTTGTGTAACCTGTTCATTAAATATTTTCTGCGTTAAGTAATTATTTCCTGCAAAATTGCCTCCAGCTAATTTTTCTTCAATTTCTTTTGGGAAAACAAAACGTACAGCATCAAACACATTGGATTCTGATGAGACTTGGTGTTTGATCTAGATCCATAACTGTTAAATTGTAGAGGTGATCACAAATTCGTGCTGAAATGCAAAGAGTTTAGAATCAGCAGAACTTGCGTTCACTTTAAATCGCAAGTTTTTCTATTGTGACAGAGGTTGAACCAGACTGAAAATTCATTACACTTGATTATATACTTCAGACGTTTTAACCTTTTACATATGGGAAATAAGTTAACAGACATTTGCAAGCAGTGTAGTTCCAGACCAGAGGGTTTATAGATGATCCCTCTTCCAAGGTTCTGCACAGTTTGTCGTACAAAGCCACGTCAGTGAAGTTAGTTCTTTCATACTTAGTTGATTCTACTGTTAATAGTGATGGAATATTCCTCTACGTCTATTCAGTATTCAAAGAATTAACAGGAGAGGCATAAATTTCAGTTACACTAGTGTATTAGCTAAGTACATGTTCGGGGAGAAAAGTTAACTTCTTAACCTATTGTGTGCTGAATTATAATATTAGACTCCTCCCTCTATGAATATTAATGAAGCAAACCACTGAAATAACATTTTTTATTGAAGAATATGATTTATATGACTAACAGTGCAGACCCTGATCAGAGGGCTCCTACAGGAGCCCTCTGATCTGAGTCTACACTGTTTGCAAATTACCGATTTACTTGTTTCCCGCATATGAAAGGTTAAACTGCTAATGGAATTCAGATGCTAAAGTTAATGCTATTTTCATGGTGGATGTTTTTAAACCAATTTAATGACACAGTTATTCGGAGAATCGGAGGCATTACATGTTACCATTGTCTGACTGGTTGTTCAGCCTGTCCATACAAAAATCGGCTTACAAGGAGTAACTTCTTTCAGGAGTAAATGGTTAACCTCAAATCTGACACATAGCAATGTTACAATGAAGCACAGGTCATGTATAATTTTGCATATAATGCATTCGTATTTTGGATGAGAAATTGACCTTGTTTGGACTTATTGTTTGAACCACAACACCCATGTCCTTTGAATGCCAGCAGATTTTTTATCTCATCTGTTCTTGAAGATAAAAGTCAAGATGGTATTGCCCTTTGTGTTGTTTTGCTTTTTTGTCACAGCTGCAAGATCAGTATGGCAATCCCTGACAAATTTCACACATTTGCTCACCAGCACAAGTGCAATACAATTTGGTATTAAAGAGTTATGGCGCTGTAAAACGAACACATTTTTGCATCTACTTGCAGTGCTATTGTAAGAAAAATGCTGCAGCAACCTCGCTTAAGTGGACACTTTTAAAAAGTCCTATAGTCTGTAAGACAGGTGGTAGCTTAATGCAGGTCAAAAGTATTGCAGAAATGGAGCTTTCTACATTACTTTCGACTTGCATGAGCCAGCAGCCTGCTCATTTGGCTTCCAGAGGAATGGAGCGAAAAAAGTGAATGAGGGTACTCTGCAGACTTTGGTGTCAGTCAAGATTATTGCTTAACTGGGTTGAATTCTCCTCTAACCTTAACCCATTCCCTCATATTGATGACTTTTGACGCCTCTGTAAAAGTCCTATAGGAGCAAATGCTCTGTTTATGACAATTGTTTCAAATTACAAAATTCTGAAATTTTCCTTTTCTCTAGTTAATGCTCCTTTTGGGTAGATTTATTCAAAGAGGTTGTATCTTAAAATAGCCCATGAGGTAATGGGTTAACTGGGTTGAATTCTCCACTAACCTTAGTTGATACTAACTTACCAATGTGAAGATTGGACAGTGTATCTACTTTTTTATGACCCTGTTGACGATAGTCAGGGGGCATTATGTTTTGCACCTGTCAGTCTGTCTGTCTGTGTGTCACACTTTTACGTGCAGTTGGTTGTCACAGTTTAGGAATTTTAGATGCAGCTAGGCAAGCACTACCACGGGGCATCTCTGTGTCTTATAGACACAATTTTCTAGTTGACATTGAAAATAGAGAGATTACGTGACAGGATGGTGTGATGAAAGAGAAAAAACTGAGTTATGTTTTAACCTCATTGTCTGCAAAACTTGCCATCTGCCTCAATTCTAAAAGTATGAATGAGGGTGCTTCAAAAAGTAATGTTACTGGATTAATAAATTGAAGACAATGAATATTACCTCAAAATGATTTATTCCAGCCCCTCAAAATATTCTCCCTTAACAGATATGCACTTTTGTAATCTTGATATCGATTGTCTAAAAGTGCCAAAGTAGTCAGCCCTTGGTATCTGTCTCAGACACAGATGCACAGCACTCCCAAGTGCATTTCTGCTGTCATATCCCCACCTAGAAAGATGTTTTCTTTTCTTGAGATGGGAAAAGAAAAAGGTCACATGGACTTAAATTCTCCGTTCCCCCTTGTGTCAACACTGTGTAGAACACTGTGTACCTTTGAAGATGTTTGTACCGATTGGGCCCTTTCTGATTTGGTCATCAGTGTTTATTTTTATACGCCCACCTAATAAAGGTGGTCGTATATTGTCGTGGCCCTGTCCGTCCGTCCGTTCGTTCGTTCGTTCGTTCGTTTGTTCGTTCGTTTGTTCGATCGTTCGTCCGTCAACATTTTGTTTGTCCGCTGTTTTCTGGGAAAACTATTTGACAGATATTAATGAAACTTCACACAAATGTTAAATGCATCAAGACCTGAAGCTGAGTTGATTCTGAGGTTCATTTGATTTTTCATTTCAGAGTTATGGCCCTTGTCTTAAAAAATATGCATATAGTTTGTCCGCTGTTTTCTGGGAAAACTATTTGAAAGATATTAATGAAACTTCACACAAATGTTTAATGCATCAAGATCTGAAGCTGAGTCGATTCTGAGGTTCATTTGATTTGTCGTTTCGGAGTTATGGCCCTTTTACTCAAAAAATAATGCAAATACATGCAAATTGTTTGTCCGCTGTTTTCTGGGAAAACTATTGTACAGATATTAATGAAACTTCACAAAAATGTTAAATGCATCAAGATCTGAAGCTGAGTTGATTCTGAGGTTCATTTGATTTTTCATTTCAGAGTTATGGCCCTTGTCCTTAAAAAATATGCAAATAGTTTGTCCGCTGTTTTCTGGGAAAACTATTTGAGGGATATTAATGAAACTTAAAACAAATGTTTAATGCATCAAGATCTGAAGCTGAGTCAATTCTAAGGTTCATTTGATTTTTCGTTTCAGAATTATGGCCCTTGTATTTAAAAAATAATGCAAATACATGCAAATAGTTTGTAGCTGTTTCCTGGGAAAACTATTTGAGAGATATTAATGAAACTTCACACAAATGTTAAATGCATCAAGATCTGAAACTGAAATGATTCTGAGGATCATTTATTTTTTCGTTTCAGAGTTATGGCCCTTGTCCTTAAAAAATAATGCAAATGCATGCAAACAGTTTGTCCGCTGTTTTCTGGGAAAACTATATGAGAGATATTAATGAAACCTCACAAAAATGTTTAATGCATCAAGATCTGATGCTGAGTCGATTTTGAGGTTTGTTTGATTTGTTGTTTCGGAGTTATGACCCTTTTATTTAAAAAATAATGCAAATATATGCATATAGTTTGTCCGCTGTTTTCTGGCAAAACTGTTTGACAGATATTAATGAAACTTCATACACATGTTTAATGCATCAAGACCTGAAGCTAAGTCGATTCTGAGGATCATTTGATTTGTTGTTTTGGAGTTATGGCCCTTGCACTTAAAAGAATAATGCAAATCTATGCAAATATGAGTATGGCCATAACTTTTTCATTTGAAATGATATTTACTTCAATTTTTTTATATGGTTAAACCTTAATGTGAATTTTCACATATGTTGCGGGGGGTTTGATATGTCATTTTATTCTAAAGTTATGGTCCTTGAACTTTGTGTGTTCATTGCTTTGTTTGTCTGTTGTTTTCTGGGAAAACTATTAAAATGATATAAATGAAACTTAACACAAATGTTTTAAGCAACAAAATCTGAAGCTGAGTTTATTTTGAGGTTCATTCAGTTTGTCTTTACAGAATTATGCCCGTTGCACTTTACAAAAATATGCAAATATGAGGATTAGCTGTAACTTTTTTATTTAATAAGATATTCACTTCAATTGTTTTAAAAATAGTATCAGCTTAATATGGAAATCAAGATCTGAAGCACAGGTTAGAAACTTATAAGGCATGTTGAATCAGAGAAAGTTCGCAAGTGGGCGTATTATGTACCGTATGCGGTACTCTTGTTAGTTAACCTATTCTCTCATAGGCTATTTTTAGACCCAACCTCTTTGACTAAGTCGACCGAAAAGGAGCATTTACTAGAGGAAAGGAAATTTTTAGAATTTGTGTAGCATTGAAACCATTGTGATTAATAGAGCATTAATTTTGCTCCTATGGATCAAATGCTCTATTTATCACAATGGTTTCAGATAGTGACTTTTTCAGTGGTGTCAAAAGGCGTCAATATGCGGGAATGGGTTAATGAATAGCCAATCACCTTTTCTACCCATTGCATTAACCCTTTCCCTGTTCTATATTTTTTCCAAAATTCAATACCTATTGTATATTCATTGACAAAATAGTGATAATGAAATCTGGAATGTGGGACTTGAGTGGAACATTGTATCTATTTTAGAAACTAAGGAAATAGATCTATCAAACTCCATCAGCAAACAGAGCAAACTCTGATCAGACGGCTCCTGTCCTGTAGGAGCCGTCTGATCTGGGTCTAATCTATTTGCAGTTGCGTGAAAAGGCGTTTATATGAAGGAAAGGGTTAACGTAATACCACTAGAGACACTACAGATTTTGTGTAAATCCCTTTTCCTTTAACCCTTTCCCTCATACAAACGTGTTTTCACGCATTTGCAAACAGTAGACCCAGATCAGACGGCTCCTCGAGGAGCTGTCTGATCAGGGTCTGCTCTGTTTGCTAATAAATTTTGATAGAACTGTTTCTATAGTTTCTAAAACGGCTATAATGTTCCACATTCCTATTTGATTATAACTATTTTGACCATGAATATTCAGTAGGTATTGAAATTTGGTCTAAATATAGAACAGGGAAAGGGTTATGTAATAAGCTTTCATAACACATCTCATGGCCTGTTGATTTGGATGAGTAATGCATGGCCATCATGGCCCTCTTGTTTATGGTTATGGTTATTATAGAGAGGTTTTAGTGTAGCATACCAATGAACATTAACAGCATCTTATCAGTAATGTGCAGAGCAACAGATAAAATTGCAAATTCAAATACTTAAATCGTCCTTTCTCCACCAAACCCTATTTTGTGACCACTCATTAGAAACGTCTCTTCGAGATGATTCTAAAGTCTGGTCATAACATAGGGTTTGTGGTAGAAATAAAAAAGTTATTATTGAAAATGTTTTAATTTACACACCTTAAATGGACCTCTGTCAGTGTTTTAATGTCCATGCAGTCTTCATACAATGGCACCTTGTTACATAAATAAACTTTTTGCACCCTGGGTAATTTGTCGTCTGCTAAATTTCTGAAAGTGAATTTTTTTGCTTCCATTTTTGTCTGGATCCAGACTGTTTGCATAGGTTATTATGAATTTACTGCTAGCATGCAAAAAGTTCAACCTTTCCCTGTTTCCATGACAACATGAATATTTATTAGCTCAATTTGTATAATGTATACTTTTCAAGAGAAGTTTTGTCTTGGACAAAAGCTATTGATATAAATCTCTGTCATATCAAAAGCAAACAGAGCAGACCCAGATCAGACGGCTCCTACAGGAGTCGTCTGATCTGGGTCTACTCTGTTTGCAAATGCATGAGAAGGTGTATATATGAGGGGGGAAAGGTAAATGAAGAAATGGCATGCCATGCACGAATTTGATTTCTCAGTTTATTTTAATCATTTTGCATAATTAATTTCATTTTTTCTTGACATGCTGGGGGGCAATTATTAGTGATAAAAAAGCGCTGAAGTACAAATTTTAATTATTTTGGAAATGGATAAGTTTTTGGCAGGGAATTCGAACTTCTCTTTTTACAGTTTGATTAATGCAGGTTGAGATAATTACAGCTGATGGATTTAAGAATATGCAATGTTTCAGAAATAAATTTAAACATGCTTATTTTCTTCTTCTGTCAATTGTTTTTGCAATAGTTACTTGCTTTACCCTTTCCTTCATAGAAACTCTTCTTCGCGCTTTGCAAACAGAGAAGACCCAAATCAGACGGCTCCTGTAGGAGCTATCTGATCAAGGTCTCCTCTGTTTGCTTATGAAATGATATAGATATGTTTCTTGCATGGCCAAACTTTCCTGTGTTCATAATTGTATGTCATTATAAAAATGAATCTTAACCCTTTACATTATATTCACGTCAATATTCCTACCTGTAAATAGTGAAGACCCAGGGTCTGCACTATTTACAAGTTGATTGTACAACCAGTGCACTCCACAGCAGTGATTTCACAGCGAAATTATTGTAGACACTGAAGATTATGTAAATATACAACAGGGCATGGGTAAAGAAGGAGAAATGTATTTTAAAAATCAGCAAGAGAAGGGTTAACTAATATTAATGGCATGATTATTTCTTACAGGGAAAGGGTAAAGTCAACGGGAGAATATGTTATAAATTATTCCAACCCTTTCGATCAAGACAAAATTAAAAATAAATCAGCTCAATTATTGACAATTTTGAAAATTGTAGCACACAAAAGTTGTCAGTTTTGGGTGGATTTAGCCCTTTCCTCCATAAATACACCTTTCTACGCCTCTGTAAAAATCACCTTTTGAAACCATTGTGATAAATAGATCCTTTGCTCCTATAGAATACTTTCATTGCACAATCAGCCCAGGCTGCCGCAAGCCCAAGGTTATGGTCAAATGACTTAGGAATTTTTTTGGTTGTCAGAAAATTTTACGTGCAGTTGCATTGGTTGTCTTAGTTTTTTCATCGTCTTATATTTCACTGACCACTATAGCTATTGGCATGGAATTGCATATATACACATTAAACACCACCATCCATACTTTCATTATAGGAGCCAGGTCTACTCTATTTGCAAATGTGTGAAAACACGTTTATATGAGGGAAAGGGTTAAAGAGATGTGGCCATGCAAGTTAAACACTGACATTTACCTTTGAACACCATGTTATGGCCCTTTCTTTGCAAAATACTTGTCTTTCTGGAATCATATCTCAGAAATGATTTGGAGGTTTTTTTTAATGAAACTGTGTAAATAATTAGAACCATAAATTTAAGTGCAAGAACATTATTTTCCATATAGCCTTCGGCTTTCGCATGTATAACAATAGCATGTTACTCTGAACATGTTCCAA
This sequence comes from Azorinus chamasolen, assembly GCA_963576725.1. Taxonomy (NCBI): domain Eukaryota; kingdom Metazoa; phylum Mollusca; class Bivalvia; order Cardiida; family Solecurtidae; genus Azorinus; species Azorinus chamasolen. Next base: position 34,329,672 of record OY755244.1, read on the forward strand.
GCTAACGCCCTTTAAAGAGTAAAACATCGAGCACACTCCTTACGTCACCTCCAACCACTCACTTTCCTTTTTGAGTATAAATAGTCTTGTTATATAATGGGAGATTGAAGAGTTAGACCAATACTAGATCTGAACAGTCAACCAAGGAAGAGGTTAACACTTTCCCTGTTCTTAGTCTGTTTATTCCAAATTTCAATACCTGAATATTCATGGAGAAAATAGTTATAATGAAATATGGAAGGTGGAATTTTGTAGCCATTTTAGAAAGTAAAAAACAGATCTATCAAATTCCATTAGGAGCCATCCGATCTTATTCTACTCTGTTTGCAAACACATGAAAAAGCGTTTATACGAAGGAAAGGGTTAAACACTTACAATGTACTTTTGATTCTTGAGCTGTAAAAAATAAGCCCTTTCACATTATCATTCTGATATCCTGTTTCATTAAGTTCAATCCCCAATGGGGCTTAGTCAACGATCATAAATAATCTCTATGCTCAACTAACATGGACGTAGGATAATCTCACATTTCAGACCATTATCAGCACATGTATGTCTTAACCCTTTCCTCCATAGGCTATTTTAAAGTATTTTTAGACCCAACCTCTTTGAATAAATCTACCAAAAAGGAACATTAACTAGAGAAAAGTAAAATTTTAGAATTTTGTAGTTTGAAATCATTGTGATAAATAGAGCATTTGCTCCTATAGGAGCAAATGCTCTGTTTATCACAATGGTTTCAAGAAGTGGTTATTACAGAGGACTAGAAAGGCGTATTTATGGAGGAAAGGGTTAACTAACATTAATTTGACAAACATATTTCGAAAAGTGCTCTGAAATATCAAGAATAGTAAAATGGTGTTGATGCTTAATTGGACCATGTTAAACCAGTATAGACAGGAACAACATTAATTTCGACTCAAACTGCACTAATACAGTATATTGCCGGTACGTAGTCATTAACATCTCCACTAATTTGGGTCTGGGATGTTAATCCTTTCCCTATTCTTATACATCTATTACAAATTTCAATACCTACTGACTACTGGTATTTATGGACAAAAGTTCTAATGAAATAATTTTGTAAGGTGGAACATTGTAACCATTTTAGAAACTAAAGAAACAAATTTATAAAATTCCATTAGCAATCAAAGCAGACCCTGATCAGACGGCTCCTATAGGAGCCGTCTGATCTGTGTCTTCTCTGTTTGCAAATGCAGGAAAATGTGTTTATATGAAGGAAAGGGTTAATGGAATAATATAGATCTGATTACAGTTTTTACCCGGTGCACTATTTCCTTATGTATATTCAATTATAAAAAAACTTGAAGTTAATTCTTACGTGAATATTCATGAATTTTAGGGTGAAGTTCCTAATTAGTAGAGCCAAACAGCATGCATTCAGTTTTGCTTTGCGTAAGTGCAGTGAAATCTTGTTACAGTACCACCATGTTGAACAATTTTCCAGTACTTTACCTTATATGGCTTAATTAGCTACTTTTGGATGGTTGTTTGCTATCGGTATAGCATTGTTGGTGGCATACAATATCAGTTAACCCTTTACTCCATGAATATTCATATAAGAAATAATGATGTCATCAATATGAATAAGATTGAATTTTATAATAGCGTCATAGGCACAAGAAATTTTGGCCATGGCAGAAAAGGTAAAATTATATCTGTCTCTTTGTATGTCTGTCGCAAAATTTGTCTGCGATTACTTTGTCCCCTTAAATGATAAAATAAATTGCATAAAATTCAAATTATCGTAAATGGCTTGTTAGCTTTGGAAAAAACATCACAGCTTTGATCACCATGAAGTGTAATCTTAACGGCGATATTAGGATGTGCTCTTTTGGTTTTGGAGGTTGGTGATAAGAAGATATAGTGTTTGTTTCTTAAGTTCTGTTTGATAAAATAAAAAAGATTAATAAGACAAGTATCCATGCTTTTTATTTTATTATTTTTTTTTAAAAATAATTTCTGAAACCTAGAACCATTGGATTCCAATAAAACTTGGCAAGAATGTTGCTTAGGCGACCCTTAACCAAATTTGTTGGAAGCCATTATTATGTGTCAAAAATCATGACAGTCAAGTATAGGGCTTAATTTCCTTTTATGGCCATATGGAAAATATGAAAAATCTTTAAAACTATTTCACAGATTAGCTTGTCAGGGGGTTTTTTTGAAGAAAAAATACAAGCTATTGTTGGAACTCGGGCTTCCGTGTTGTCATCATTGTAGTTGCCGGTGTCATTGTCGTTAGTTGTTGTCGTCCGGAAACTTTAACATAGGCTATTACTACTTTACTATTCATGCAAATAATCACAAGGGCTGCTACAGACAAGCTTTGGCTTTTGCATGCGATGCTCTTGTTTTTATCAATCTGTGACTATGAAAACAAATGTTGCAATCTCACTTTTGTATAGGGCTGTAGATTGTCTGGCACATGGCAATCGGAGTTGATTTGCTTATCATGAATCAATGCATGAATCGTCTGAATACATTTATGTCAGTCTCCTCACATAGAGGAGAGGGAGACATATCTGCCTGTCTGTCTGTCAGCACTTTTTCTCAAAAATGGCTGAGCAGATTTCTTTAAATTTCACAGCAATGATCATCATGAAGTGTAGTTGTGCTTAAATATTAATTATACCAGATTGATTTGGTTTGATTATTTTTTCACAGAATTATGTCTCCTTGAATGATAGAAAATTTGAATTAAAGTCTCAATTTCTCATAAATGGCAGATCAAGTTTGGGAAAACAATTCACAGCTGTGTTCACCATGAAGTGTAGTTTAACATATTCCAGGATGATCTGGTTTTGATTATTTTACACAGAGTTATGTCCCCTTGAAGTTGAATCACAAAAAATCCAGTTTCTCATAAATGGCTTATCAGTTTTGGAAAAAAAAGTCACAGCTGTAATCAAGGTGAAGTATTAAGGTAATTATGATGGAGGTTTGGGAGTTTGGTGGGGGACTTATGATGTCCAATTTGAAAATTGTCAATTATTCTGAGGGCTTTGGTAAAAGATTATTCCAAAGGCTTTGGTAGAGACAGACTGAATCACTTGTAAACAATCTTGCTGTGTACAAATGATTGTGTCTGGTTTTTGGGATGTGATTCAAAGAATACCCATGTACTCTGATATTCATTACAGTCCTAGACTTTAGGCCATTGGTATTAGTCCATGCAGTCTGCAATTCTTTAAATGGTGCTAATGCCAATTATTCAGAGCAACAGATAAATGTGCGTACTAATATCGTCATTTCTCCACCAAACCCTATGTAGTGACCACTCTTTAGAATCGTCTCATCGAGACGATTCTAAAGAGTGGTCACAACATAGGGTTTGGTGGAGAAATAAAGGAGTTATTCTTGAAAATGTTTTAATTTACGCTATCTTATCTGAACCATTGTTATTACAATGCAGCCAAACACTCTTATACAACACCCTATAGAATTTTATATAGTATCAGTGTTGCAGTGTAACATTTAGAGCAATCAATCATACAGGATAACAGTTTGTACTACCATCCTGAATTACTCGGGGGCATATTTATCTACTATATTAAGGTTCTTTATTGATCTAGAATGGCATTATAGTAACATTGTGACTGGCCCATGGCGGTGAATTGTTTAAGATCAGTTGGAATATTACATCTGCTTTCATATTGTATTTAAATCTAATCTTTTAAAAGAATTTTGGGGATTCAGAAACAATTTCTCCAGTATGATATTGTCAACCCTTCACCTTGAGGTTATTACACTCTTGAATTTACAATATCCTTAGCAACTTTTACAACATATTTAAGGTTCGAAATTAACAGTGGCAAGTGTCAGTTTTGCCACCAGAAATGTCCAACTTGCCACCTGATCTGCAAGTCAGTGGCAAAATTTTGCCACCAAAAATAATTGGGTGGAAGTCAAAACAATCAGGAAATACTTCAAGAATTATCAGACCACCATTTGGTTTTCTTGCTTGTTGAAAATTTTCATACATCTGTACATCTGAGCACTTTGCCACCAACTTTCAGATCAGGTGGCAAGTACTTGTCACCAGGGAAAAAAGATAATTTCAAACACTGATATTTACTTATGTATTATTACAGTAAAATCTCGATTATTCGAATTTTCTGTATGGAAGAATTTAGACCCTTTTAGGCAGGTGGCTGCTTAATGCATGGTGAAAGTCGTGCAGAAAGCGCCTAGAGGAGCTTTCTGCGTGACTTTCACCATGCATTAAGCTGCCACCTGTCTTAAAGACCGATAATAATACGTTATTTTAGTGTTCGAATAATCGAGATTTTACTGTATTATTATTATTATAAGCAATACTCTGTTTGCAAAAGTGTAGAAAAGTGTATTTATGGAGTAAAAGGTTAATGCACAACAGCTTGGCAAGAAATTCCATTGAATTACTTTTGTCATAAGTCATTAAACTTGGCTTTGAGATTATAATATTGCCCCCCTACTTTTACATACTGGTCTGTCGGTTCCTATGAAAATTACTTCCATCAGCTTAACCCTTTTAAAGCATGGAATAAGAGTACTGGCATTTGAAAGAAAGTGTAGACCCAGACCATATGGCTCCTAGAAGGTCTGCACGGTATGTCATTTAATATCAGCTTGCAAATTATACACTTTTATACTGAAAAGACTCTACTGTTTAACAGTGATGTGATGGAACATGCTTCTTTGAAAATTCAGTATTTAACGGCGCGTTAAAGCTGGCAGAACAAAAAGATCTAAGATATAGGACAATAAACTACAGAATATTGTTCTCTTGCATGTTCTAACTATAACTGTAAATATTGTGAACTTAATGAACTGTACAGAAACAATATCGGTCACAAATAATTCTTTCCTCTTTTCTGTTTCAATAAATTGTTGTCAGCTTTAGGGAGCATGAACATTATTAAAGGTGCTTGAATCCACAATTCCTTATATCGCATTATTTTGACAATTTGTATGCGTTATGGCACCATATGCCAGCATAGCAAAGATTCCTGCATATCTGTGAAATATTTATCGTTTCTGTCATCAGTTGTGTTGCATAGATCAAAATCTTATTGCCAACAATCGGAGAATGTGCAGAAAGTACCCACATCTTTTACGTACATGGCTATATGTGGAAATTAATATACAGTTAAACTTCTATAAGTCGAACTTCAAGGGGCCGTACAAATTAGTTTGAGATAACAGATGTTCGTCGAGTCATCCGATTTCTTATCTGAACGATTTGTCAAGACCACAGCTTAATACAGGTCTAAAGTAATGCTGAAAGCTCCTGTAGGAGCTTTCAGCATTACTTTAGACCTGTATTAAGCTGCCACATGTGTTTCTATATATCTGTAGCGATACATATTAAAGCAATTCTGTAGTGTTAGTTTTGGAAGGACTGGACTTTTTGTTCGAGTTTTCCCGAAGTTCGAGTTATCCGAGTTCGAGTTATCCGAGTTCGAGATATCGAAGTTCTACTGTATAAAGATAAGTAGGAGTATAAATGAGTTATATTGGAAGGCATGAGATTTGTCTTCAATAATCATTAACCCTTACAACACTGAATTTTCAAATGGACTATTCTAAAATTCAAACAGGTCGAGCTTAGGGTGAATATTTATGGATTTTTGTAAAGAAAAGTGTAACATGACAGACAGTGCAGACCCTGATGAGAGGGCTCCTCTAGGAGCGGTCTCATTTGGGTCTACATTGTTTGTAAAGGACATTAATGACTCATGCTCTGCACTGTTGTGGTTAAAAGAACTACAGATTCCTTAACCCATTCCCTCATTGGCTATTTTTTAGATCCAAATTGCAGAAACTGTAGAAGTAAATATATATTTCATAAGTAAACAGAGCAGACCCTGATCAGACGGCTCCTACAGGAGCCGTCTGATCTGGGTCTAGTCTGTTTGCAAAGGCATAGAAAGGCGTATTTATAGAGTAAAGGGTTAATGTATTTTCGTTCTCTCTGCAGTATTGAGATGCTGGACAAGGTTGATCCTCCAGCTATTCCCGACGGTTACGGCCTGTCCGTTGGGTTCTACTGCCTCATTGAAGCCGTGCGGACTATCCAGTTGGTTGTTGAAGAGACAAAGGCCACAAAGGAAGAGAGCAAGGAGAAAACAGTGGACAGTAAGGAAAAGACTGAAGTAAAAACAGGTAAAGAATTAATTCTAGTGTAAAAATATAAACTTTGGATAAAATACAGATACTGCTGTCCAGCCCAGAATCTAAACTTGTTCCACAGCAGAAAATGCTGTAATTATCACAATGGTTTTAAAACTGCACAATTTTAAAATTTCCCTTTTTAGCTCACCAGAGCACAAAGTGCTCAGGGTGAGCTTTTGTGATTGCCTGATGTCCGTCGTCGTGCGTTGTCCGTCGTGCGTCGTCAGTCGTCAACAATTTGAACCTTTAAAAATCTTCTCTGAATCTACAGGGTTCTCAGCTTTCACCTTTGGCATGTAGTATCATCTTTAGGTCCTCTACAAAAGTTATACAAATTATGGCCCTGGGGTCAAAATTGGCCCCGCCCCAGGGATTCCTTGTTTTCAATAGAAACATAAAGTAACACTTTGAAAATCTTCTCCTCTGAAACTTGAAGTCTCTCAGCTTTCATGTTTGGCACAGAGCATCATGTTCAGGTCCTCTACAAAAGTTATATAAATTATGGCCCTGGGGTCAAAATTGGCCCGCCCCAGGGGTGGGCAGTTTTCAATAGAAACAAATATTGAAATCCTTGAAAATCTTCTCTGAAACTGGAAGGCTCTCAGCTTTCATATTTGGCACATAGCATCTTGTTCAGGTCCTCTACAAAAGTTATATAACATATGGCCCTGGGGTCAAAATTAACCCTGCCCCAAGGGTGGGCAGTTTTCAATAGAAACAAATAGTGAAATCTTTGAAAATCTTCTTCTCTGAAACTGGATGGCTCTCAGCTTTCATATCTGGCACAGAGCATCATGTTCAGGTCCTCTACAAAAGTTATATAAATTATGGCCCTGGGGTCAAAATTGGTCCCGCCCCAGGGGTTGGGCAGTTTTCAATAGTAACAAGTAGTGAAATCTTTGAAAATCTTCTCCTCTGAAACTGGAAGACTCTCAGCTTTCATATTTGTCACAGAGCATCATGTTCAGGTCCTCTACAAAAGTTATATAAATTATGGCCCTGGGGTCAAAATTGGCCCCGCCCCAGGGGTTGGGCAGTTTTCAATAGAAACAAATAGTGAAATCCTTGAAAATCTTCTACTCTGAAACTGGAAGGCACTCAGCTTTCATATTTAGCACAGAGCATCATGTTCAGGTCCGCTACAAAATTTGTATAAATTATGGCCCTGGGGTGAAAATTGGCCCTGCCCCAGGGGTGGACAGTTTTTAATAGAAACAAATAGTGAAATCTTTGAATATCTTCTTCTCTGAAACTGGGTGGTTCTCAGCTTTCATATTTTGCACATAGCATCATGTTCAGGTCCTCTACAAAAGTTGTATAAATTATGGCCCTGGGGTCAAAATTGGCCCCGCCCCAGGGGTAGCCAGTTTTCAACAGAAACATATAGTGAAAACTTTGAAAATCTTCTCCTCTGATTGTCTGGTGAGCACTTCAGGGCCATTCTGGCCCTCTTGTTCCTTGTAAATACTCCTTTCCAGTAGATTTATTCAAAGAGGCTGGGTCTAAAAATAGCCTATGCTGTAATGGGTCTAAAAATAGCCTATGAGGGAATGGATTATTCAAGATAATATCACCTCATTAATATTCATGGGCAGAATCAGTACAATGGAACATTTTTTTTCACCAAGGTGAAAACTGTAAAATCAGATTTATAGAATTCCATAAGCAAACAGAGCAGACCCAGATCAGATGGCTTCGACAGTAGAGTAAGTTCTTCTTCTTCTGATCTGGGTCTACTCTGTTTGCTAGGTGTGAAAGGGTTAATTAGGGCCATAGAGATTTCTTTGAGCTGATTTGTTTCTATGAAAACTTGCGTATCTTTATTCAGAGTCGACAGAGCCTGTGGCCAGTTGCAACCTGAATGAGGAGCTGATCAACTCATCTTGGTGTGGCATGTTGGCAGCCCTGTCTCTACTGTTGGATGCCAGGTACAGTTAGATGTCTGTAGCCCTTACACTTAGTAATCAGAGCACTGATGGTAGTCGGGCACTTAGTAATCAAAGCACTGACGATAGTTGAGTTCAATTTTGACATCAGATCTAAATTGTATCTATAAAAGTGGCATGGATTTACACACTCTCTGACAGAGATAAATTTAGTAACTGCTAGTCCCTCCTTTTGGATTTTGAAAAGTATCGGGCATTGTCAGGGAATTGTGAAAAAATCAGATTCAAGAGCATATATTTTAACCTTTTCAACCTGGGATACAGTGGAGTGAATGGTTGCCTAGGACACGTTCTACTGTAGCTTGTAAAGTTGTTCTACTGTAGCTTGTAAAGTTGTTCTACTGTAGCTTGTAAAGTTGTTCTACTGTAGCTTGTAAAGTTGTTCTAGTAGCTTGTAAAGTTGTTCTACTGTAGCTTGTAAAGTTGTTCTACTGTAGCTTGTAAAGTTGTTCTACTGTAGCTTGTAAAGTTGTTCTACTGTAGCTTGTAAAGTTGTTCTAGTAGCTTGTAAAGTTGTTCTACTGTAGCTTGTAAAGTTGTTCTACTGTGGCTTGTAAAGTTGTTCTAGTAGCTTGTAAAGTTGTTCTACTGTAGCTTGTAAAGTTGTTCTACTGTTGCTTGTAAAGTTGTTCTACTGTAGCTTGTAAAGTTAATATGGTCATGAATTTTTAATCCAAAGTTTGATTCTTATCATAATGATCTGAATTAAGCTAAAAGAATTAATTAAAATGCCTGAAGTTCTATTAATCTGTTTTTGACAATTTCCGTAAAACTTAATTACAAATTGTTATAGATTTAATTCAGTGAATCTTCCATTTGGGAATATGAAAGCATGAAGCCGAATGAGTAATTGTGAAATTTGTGTTAAAACGTAGGGTCAGTATGGAAGCTTGTTGCAAGAGAAGTATTTTAGGACCTTTGGGTCCTATTAGGACAGTATGTAGACAATAAATTGTGGGAATGAATGATGTGATAAAGACAGGGCATTCCTTCAGAGTTGAGTAGTTTTTTCCAGCGCACTTGAGCAAGACGTAATAAAGATGCGTTTGTGGGATTGTTGAATGCTGTGTCGCCTGTCAAATTTAACATCCGTTTTTCAACATTTAATTTGTTGGCACTCTAACATCAGCAATTCTAAAGTGATTTTATGCAAACTTATGACAATAAGACTATCAGAGCTAGAGATAACGGTGCTACTCAAATAATTATTTCTCCACCAAACCCTATGTTGTTACCACTCTGTAGAATTGTCTCTTTGAGACAATTCTAAAGAGACGCCACAACGTAGGGTTTGATGGAGAAATAAAGAAGTTATACTTGAAAATATTGTATTTTACACATCTTATCGGGATCTCTGGACTATTATATATTAGACTCATATATGCTTAAGTCCTTTTACTCTTCTTTTAACCCTCTACTCCATGAATATCTATGTAAGAAATAATGACATCATGAATATTAACCCTTTGCTTGCTATTCGCGTCAATATACCTACCTGTAAATAGTGAAGACCCAGATGAGACAGCTCCTGCGGGAGCTGTCTCATCAGGGTCTGCACTATTTACAAGTTGATTGTGCCACCAGTGCACTCCACAGCAGTGATTGCACAGCGAAATACTTGTACACAGTGAAGATATATGTAATTATACAACAGGGCATGGGTAAAGAAGGAGAAATGTATTTAAAAATTCAGCAAGAGAAGGGTTAATTACATTAATTCTTATAATAGCAAATGGACACATGGAGTTTTGGCCGTTGTAGAAACTAGAATCATATCTGTATTATGTCAGAAGCAAACAAAGCAGACCTTGATCAGATAGCTCCTATAGGAGCCATCTGATCTGGGTCTACTCTGTTTGCAAAGGCATAGAAAGGTGCATTTATGGAGTAAATGGTTAAAATGAAGTGCTTGGGATGTGTAAAAACACAGAAAGGCTCTAGTAGATGCATTCAAGTTACACAAAGTTTCTAAACTAGTGTAGAATATACGTGGTAGTGAATTACACAATCTTTTGTTGAGGCTTAACCCATTCCCTCATGTTGACGCCTTTTGACGCCTCTGTAAAAGTTACTGTTTGAAACCATTGTTGGGTCTTAACCCATTCCCTCATATTGACGCCTTTTGACGCCTCTGAAAAAGTCACCTTTTGAAACCATTGTGATAAATAGAGCATTTGCTCCTATAGGAGCAAATGCTCTATTTATCACAATGGTTTCAAACTACAAAATTCTAAAAAAATTCCTTTTCCCTAGTTGATGCTCCTTTTTGGTAGATTTATTCAAAGTGGTTTGATCTAATAATAGCCTATGAGGTAATGGGTTAAATAGCCTATGAGGGACTGGGTTAATGGTGCCAGTAGTGTTATGTAAGTGTTAGTTGGTGTTTAACCCTTTTCTCCATGAATATTTATATAAAAAATAATGACATCATGAATGTTAACGCTTTCCCTGGTCTATGTTTATTTCAAATTTCAATACCTACTGAATATTCATGGGCAAAATAGTTATATTGAAATATAGAAGATAGAACATTGTAACCATTTTAGAAGGTAAAGAAACAGATCTCTCTAATTTCATTAGCAAACAGAGCAGATCCCTATCAGACGGCTCCTGTAGGAGCCGTCTGATCTGGGTCTACTCTGTTTGCAAATGCGTGAAAACACATTTATATGAGGGAAAGGGTTAATTAAATGATTTTTTAGAACGGCACATGGACGCAGGCATTTTTGGTTTGACAGAAACTGGAATCATATCTACATTTTTTCGTAAAAAACCCAGAGGAGACCCTGATCAGGCGTATCCTATCTAATCTGGGTCTAGTCTATTTGCAAAAGGGTAGAAAGGTTTATGAATGGAGTAAAGGGTCGAAAAGATTAGGATTATGTTTAACCCTTTCCTTCGTATAAACCCCATTTCATGCATTTGCAAACCGACCCAGATCAGACGGCTCCTACAGAAGCCATCTGATCAGGGTCTGCTCTGATTGCCTTTGACATGATAAAGATTTGATTTTAGTTTTTGTCAAAGCAAAAACATTCCCTTGAAAAGATTACATTATAAAAATTCAGCTTATAAATAATCATGATGTCATTAAGTTTTACATAGATATTGAACAGGGAAATAGTTGTACTTATTTGTTTATAAAATATTCAATCAGTCTTTATCAGTTTTTGTTGATTATCCATAGGTGCATCAAATACAAGTTTGTGAAATAAGTCCCTGTTGTGTAGTGAAAAATTAGAACTAGGTTATATTTAGATCCAACCTCTTTGAATAAATCTACCGAAAAGGAGCATTAACTACAGAAAACGAAATTTTTAGAATTGTGTAGTTCTGAAATCATTGTGATAAATAGAGCATTTGCTCCTTAGGAGCAAATGCTCTATTTATCACAATGGTTTCAGAAAGTGACTTTTACAAAGGTGTCAAAAGGCATTAATATGCAGGAATGGGTTAAATTGAAAAATGTAGCGGGTGAAATATTGTGTAAAAAATATTTTTTCTTAGCAGGCTAATGGTTAAAAATGATTCAGTGTTTGTCATAATTTTTTTAATTTTTTTTATAAAAGATATAATCCGTTTTGGTTGGTTTATACTATAGTAAGTGTTGAACACAATGCAATAATCTTGTACTAGAAACTTAAAGAGTGTTTCCTTGTTTAATTACTAGTGTGTAATGTTCGGTTTATTTCTATTTATCACTAGTGAATATTGAACTTCTTGCTTCTCTTTCATGTACATGCGATTTTAGTGTGAGATTCGTATCACACTTATTTAATTATATGTCTAACATCAGAATGCTTTTATCAGCACAACAAGTGAGTTGCTGCGGACATCTCTTTGCAGATTGTCCTGTATGTTCTGTGGAACAATTATAAATATCTGAGTCCAAAATGCTGATTGATTATTGCTCCCTTAACCCATTTCCCTGTTCTATGTTTATTACAAATTTCAATACCTACTGAATATTCTTTAATGAAATAGTTATAAAGAAATATGAAAGTTGGAACATTGTAGACATTTTAGAAAGCAAAGAAACAGATCTATCAAATTCTATTAGCAAACAGAGCAGACCCTGATCAGACGGCTCCTCCAGAGCCGTCTGATCTGTGTCTACTCTGTTGCAAATGCGTGAAAACACGTTTATATGAGGGAAAGGGTTAACACATTTAGATCCAACCTCTTTTGAATAAATCTACCAAAAATGAGCATTTACAAGAGAAAAGCAAATTTTTTAGAATTGTGTATTATTGAAACCATTGTGATAAATAGAGCATTTGCTCCTATAGGAGCCAATGCTCTATTTATCACAGTGGTTTCAACAGGTGACTTTTACAGAGGCACAGAAATGCGTATTTATGGAGGAGAGGCTTGACATATCTTTTATTTACTCTTTGTCTTTTCCAGCACTGATGAGAGTGCCACAGAGTCTGTGTTGAAGTGTGAGGAGACCTATGTGAGTCTGTGTGGACACCTTGCCATGTCCGTTCCCAGGGATGCATTTATTACCTCCCTTTGTAAGGCCTCACTGCCACCCCATTACACCCTCACGGTGCTCAACACTCACGGTGGAGGGCAGCAGAAAGGTGATATATCCTACCTCATTCCTTGTTCTTATTGTCCAAGAAATAGTTATGTGTGATGGTAAATTCTGTATACCGACTAACTCATTGCATACTGTGCTATTGTCACATACAAATATTTTGCTTCATGAATATTCATGTAAGAAATAATGACATCATGAATATTGATTATATGAAGTGTGAACACTGGAAAATTTTGCTGTGGTAGAATCTGGTGAATCAGATATGTATGATTCCATAAGCAAACAGAAGAGACCGTGACTAGATGACTCCTACAGGAGCCATCTGATCTGTGTCTGCTCTGTTTGCAAAAGTGTTGAAAGGCATATTTATGGAGTAAAGGGTTATGTCTTAAAATATTGAAACTCCATCTTGTACTTCCCAATGCATGATTGGAATGGCAAACAGTTCGTATTCTTACATGACACCAATTAACCCTTCTCTTGCTGAATTTTAAAATACATTTCTCCTTCTTTACCCATGCCCTGTTGTATAATTACATATATATTCACTGTGTACACGTATTTCGCTGTGCAATCACTGCTGTGGAGTGCACTGGTTGCACAGTCAACTTGTAAATAGTATAGACCCTGATGAGACAGCTCCTGCAGGAGCTGTCTCATCTGGGTCTACACTATTTACAGGTATATGGACGTGAATAGCAAGCGGAGGGTTAAGTCATGGTCAAGTCTGTGTCTAAACTGTCTCCAAATGGAAGCAAGTAATTCATGATCAAGTCTGTGTCTAAACTGTCAGCCAAGGGAAGCAAATAACTCATGATCAAGTCTGTGTCTGGACTATCTACAAAGGGAACAAAGTACAGTGTAATTCAAGGTCAAGTCTGTGTCTAAACTGTCTCTTTCTTTTATGTGAAGATGGCCACCTGGCATAAAGTGCCAAGATGTGCTGTTAGGATCACCTGCAATTTCTGTAACAATTATTAAAGAAATATTTTCTGGTTTCTATTCTTCAAAAGATAATCTATGTATTAAACAGTTTGGATCCTGATAAGACTTCAAGTTAATTGGCGTCTCATCCGGAATCAAATTATTTATTTACCCTTTCCCTGTTCTATATTTATTTCAAATTTCTATACATACTGAATACTCATAGACAAAATAGTTATAATGAAATATGGAAGATGAAACACTTTAGTTTTAGAAACTAAAGAAACAGATCTATCAAACTCCATTAAGCAAACAGAGCAGACCCTGATCAGAAGGCTCCAATAGGGTCTACTCTGTTTGCAAATGCATGAAAAGGTGTTTATATGAAGGAAAGGGTTAAGGATCGTCACAAGTTTGTTGGAAGTGTTGAAACAGAAAGTGATATTTAAGTCTTTCTGAAAACTTTCAAGGTCACATACGGACAAACAGTCAGGATTTACAGAGTTTCAACTCGGAGGCAATGGAGAGAAGTCAAGTGGTTGCCGTGGGAACCCCATTACCAACAGCAGCACTTCCTGTTGGAGCTCATCAGGGACCAGTTATGGTAATGTTTTGCCATATTCTTCTGGTTATATAACCTTTTCCTCCATAAATACGCCTTTCTATGCCACTGTAAAAGTCACTTTTTGAAACCATTGTGATAAATAGCGCATTTGCTCCTAAGGAGCAAATGCTCTATTTATCACAATGGTTTCAGAACTACACTATTCTAAAAATGTCCTTTTATGTAGTTAATGCTCCTTTTCGGTAGATTTATTCAAAGAGGTGGAATCTAAAAATAACATACCGTACTTTGGGAATAATTGGCATTGTGATATTTTCGCCACTTTGCTTCGAAATGCTTGTGTTTTATATTGGTATGTTTAATTTTCGTCATTCGGGGATTAAAAGGGTCCAAAAATAAACACATGTGTGAATTGAAAGTGGGAAAGATTATTCTACCTTTGGTTAATATCAAGTCTTCAAGTTGTTATTGTTAAAACGGAAACACTAGGAATGGGGAAATGCTATTTCCGGATAAAACGGTGAGTATACTGTATATCCGCTAAGCTTAGATATTTTGTTTGTTTTGGATGTGTGTGTAAATGATTGAATTACAACTTTACTATAGAAGAAAGCAGTGATTAAAAGTGAGTAAATGCTCAAGCAATACCCCTGTAATCACTGTTTGTGTATCTGCCACGAATTACTTACGATAGTCTCTCGCATCTATAGGTGTTAATTGTGTGTGTATACAATGGATAACTTCAATATCGGCGATAAAGTGTTGTTTGTTATGTCACCGATATATTTTGGTGTCTAAATGTTCGCCCTTTCATACCCAGTGGCGAAATAGGCCAATTATTAACCACAGCCAGTAATTCCCAAAGTACAGTATGAGGGAATGAGATAAAGAATGGTGTTGTTTTTTTTAACCTATTTCCCCTATATTGACGTCTTTTGACACCTTTTTGAAAACTTTATCATAATTAGAGCATTTAAAATGTCTTACAGAGGAGTGACTTGCAGGGGCGTCAAAAGGCATCAGTATGAGGGAATAGGTTAAACTTAGATGGCTGCTTAATGAAGAAGAAAAGTAATTTAGAGAATTTGTTGACTTGTTATAGCAATCATCCTGTATCCTGTATTATATTATGAACCCCCACATTTATTCATTAACCCTTTCCCTCATATAAGGGTGTTTTCATGCATTGGCAAACAGAGTAGACCCAGATCAGATGGCTCCTATAGGTGTCGTCTGATCAGGGTCTGCTCTATTTGCTAATGGAATTTAATAGATCTGTTTCTTTACTTTCTGAAATGGCTACAATGGTCCACCTTCCGTATTTCATCTTAACCATTTTGTCAATGAATATTCAGTAGGTATTGAAATGTGGAACAAACACAGAACAGAGAAAGGGTTAATTGGTTGCTGCAGAGCTAGGCTTTCAGTCAATTTGATTTGTATCATATCGAGGGCTTGGTGCAAAACTATTCTAACTTCTTCACAAAGTAAAGGAGTTAGAATAGTTTTGCACCAAGCCCTCGATATGGATTACATGATGTAGATTGCCTTTTTGTGACTAAATGGAAAGTGAATGCTAACTGGATGTACAAGAAAATGTTAATTGGGTGCTCAAAAGAATGTTAATTAGGTGTGCAAATGAATATTAATTGGGTGTACCCATGAATGTTAACTTTTAAAAGTGTACAAATGACTGTTTAATTGGGTGTACAAATGAACATTTAATTGGGTGTTCAAATGAATGTTAATTGGGTGTACAAATGAATATTAACCCTTTCCCTCTTATAAACACTTTTTCACACATTTGCAAACAGAGTAGACCCAGATCATACGGCTCCTATAGGTGGATTTGATAGATCTGTTTCATTATAACTATTTTATCCATGAATATTTAGTAGGTATTGGAATTTGGAATAAACATAGAACAGGGAAAGGGTTAATTTGGTGTACAAATTAATGTTGAACTTTTCCCCTGTTCAATAGCCATGTAAGAAATTTTTACATCCATGAACATGTCACCATCTTGATTCATCCATATGTCTTTTGGATTTTCTTGTCCATGCTTTTTCCTATGTTTATGTGCCATTATAGAAAAATAATCCAATTAATATTCATGATGTCATTATTTCTTGCATGAATATTCATGGAGTAAAAAGTTATGATAATTCTACAGTAAAACCTCTCTATAACGGCCACTAAATTACATCAGGTATTTTGTGTTAAAGACATGGGGTCGCATAAAGCAAGGTGAAAGTAAAACAGAACACTTCTTATAATGGGAGCATTCTGTTTTACTTTCACCTTGCTATAAGCATCCACCTGCCCTAAATACCAAACTAATTAACATAATTTAGTGGCCGTTATAGAGAGGTTTTACTGTTCAAGACGATTCTAAAGAGTGGTCACAGTATAGGGTTTGGTGGAGAAATGATGATTTTAGTATTTGGGTACACACCATGCATTGTTATCTGTAGCTCTGTGTAAATGTAATTGCTTAATGTTACATATGCATACAATAGAATAAGCATTTAATTATAAAGGTCTTAATTTGATTGGGGGATGGAAAAAGGTGCAAGGTATGAATAATTGATCAAGCTTGTGGTTATCCAGGCTAATTGAACAAGATAAACCACAGAGTTGGTGGCTCTTTGCCCTGTGAATGCAAAACTGGTCTGTCAGTGCTTGATAATAGAGTCCATTCAGTATGAAACAAATACATTTCGACAAAGGATTTTGACTGAAAGACAGTGTAGACTCTGATCTTCATTCAAAATGTTTCCAAATACAATTTAACTTAATTCCAGCATTCAAATAGTTAAATAGAATCAAACTCTTTGGGTGGCAAGCATGAGAGTTTTGTCATCATTATTGTGATAATGTCAGACTATTCATACAAATTGATGGAGTGTAAATAGCACAGAAGTATTGTAATGACATTCTGTTAACCCTTAACTCCATGTGTAAATTAAACCATTTTCAAGAATATGTCTCTACCAAGTCCTATGTTGTGATCACTCTTTAAAATCCTCTCTTCTAAGGAGTGGTCACAACATGGGGTTTGATTGAGAAATGGTGATTGTAGTATTTATTAGCTCACCAGAGCACAAAGTGCTCAGGGTAAGCTTTTGTGATCCCCTGATGTCCGTCGTCCATCGACGTGCGTCATGCAGTGTGCATCGTCCGTCCTCAGTCGTCAACAATTTGAACCTTTAAAAATCTTCTCTGCATCTACAGGGTTCTCAGCTTTCATCTTTGGCACATAGCATCATCTGTAGGTCCTCTACAAAAGTTATATAAATTATGCCCCTGGGGTAAAAATTGGCCCCGCCCTAGGGGTGCCATAGAAACATATAGTAAAATTTTGAAAATCTTCTCCCTTGAAACTGGAATGTTGCTAGCTTTCATATTTGGCACATAGCATCATGTTCAGGTCCTCTTCAAAAGTTATATAAATTATGCCCCTGGGGTCAAAATTGGCTCCTCCCCAGGGGTGGCCAGTTTTCTATTGAAACATATAGTGAAAACTTTGAAAATCTTCTCCTCTGAAACTGGACGGTTCTCAGCTTTCATATTTGACACATAACATTATGTTCAGATCTTCTACAAAAGTTATATAAATTATACCCTGTTAGTCAAAATTTGCCCCGTCCCAGGGGTGGCCAGTTTTCAATAGAAACATATAGTGAAAACTTTGAAAATTTCAATGAAACTGGAAGGTTCTCAGCTTTCATATTTGGCACTTAGCATCATGTTCAGATATTCTACAAAAGGGGTGGCCAGTTTTCAATAGAAACATACAGTATAACGGCGTTATTTCGACTCGTTTTTCCGAGATACCCGCTTATTCCGAGGGAATGTTGAGGTCCCGGCTCAAATTCTATCAAATCTCATTGAAAATACCTGCATTAATCCGAATAGCGATAATCCGAAAATTCGAGCATGTGTGCTGGTCCCGCGGATCATTCTGGTTCCCTTTCTTGATTGTTTAATTCGAGCACGGTGTTTTCCCACCTCCGAGGTAATTATTCACACCTCGATACGTTGTCGTGACCTTTTGAAAGATCCGTCTATGGGGCATTAGATCTTCCAAATGTGTGAATAACACATTCATTGAATGCAGACTTTACTTTGGTGTAAATAATGATGATAATTTAATAGACTGAAGTCTTAATAAACAAAGAGTCACACTCATAATTTGCATACGTTCGCAAACGTGTAGTGCTTTTTCGGTATCGCTGAATGTGTGCCATATAACGTCTTTCTGCTTTAAATTGTGTAATAGTGCAGTGCTTTTCGTGTAGTGCTTTGAAATTCGCAATATGTTTACTACTTTTAGACAGTCTCGTTCATGCAGACTCTTGCTACGAGAGATGAACGAGAATAACTATGTCAGACGAAAAAAGCCGAGTGTTCCGGTTATTAATTAATTTGGTCACTCGCCCTGATTTTCCTTACTACGAAACAGCACGGGAACAAAACGAAAATGTTTGTTTGTGCACCCAACTCAGCACCAACAACTAAATTAATGTCGACAAATGGAAAAATATGCAAAATAGACGACATAACGCTATACGTTACGACTATTCCAGGGATATGTCTAAATGGTTTGAAGCAAGTTTTGAGTTTATTGTGAAGGGTCCGTCGAACGGACCCAAACAAATTATACTGAAACTTCGGTCGCCGATGTGAATGGTGTTTTCTGCTATCACTTATATAAGGAAAGAATCTATGAATTATGTATGCATTGAAGTTTATGATAATGATAAAACAGTTTACTATGAAGAAATACGCTTCCTCTCGTCATCAAACAATGCTCTTGGAAATGACATAAAATGCTCTCGGTTCTTTCGAGCATCGCGATAATCCGAGGTTTTTGCCGATTCCCTATGGTGCTCGAAATATCGCCAATATACTGTATAGTGAAAACTTTGAAAATCTTCTCCTCTGAAACTGGAAGGTTCTCAGCTTTCATATTTGGCATATAATATCATGTTCAGGTCCTCTGCAAAAGTTGTGTAAATTATGCCCCTGGGGTCAAAATTAGCCCGCGCCAGGGTTAGGCCAGTTTTCAATAGAAACATATAGTGAAAACTTTGAAAATCTTCTCCTGAAACTGGACGGTTCTCAGCTCTCATATTTGGCACATAGCATCATGTTCAGGTCCTCTACAAAGTTATATAAATTATGCCCCAGGGATCAAAATTGGCCCGCACCAGGGGTGGCCAGTTTTCAATAGAAACATATAGTGAAAACTTTGAAAATCTTCTCCTGAAACTGGAAGGTTCTCAGCTTTCATATTTGGCACATAGCATCTTATTCAGGTCCTGTACAAAAGTTATTAAGTTATGCCCCTGGGGTCAGAATTGGCCCGCACCAGGGGTGGCCAGTTTTCTATAGAAACATACAGTGAAAACTTTGAAAATCTTCTCCTCTGATTGTCTGGTGAGCGATATCAGGGCCATCATGGCCCTCTTGTCTATTGCTCTGTAACCTTTGCAAATAGTGTGGATCCAGATGAGAAACTCAGTGATTTGGCATCTCTTCAGGATTCAAACTGTTCGACGCTCTGTCAATATATTTGTGTTCTTGGAGAATTGATGTACCTTTTAACCCATTCCCTCATAGACTATTTTTTAGCTCCACTTTTTCAAAAAGTGGAGCTATTGTCATGACCCTCTTGTCGGCGTTGGTTGGTTAACCTTTTTGTTAAGGTCCTTTTCTCAGAAACCATCAAAGATATTTGGTTCATATTTGGTATGTATGTTTACTATCACAAGGGGAACCCATTTCACAAGGGTAGGTAACCCTAAAATTAATTTTGCCATAGTTATGCCTCTTTTTCGACTTAGAATTTTCATTGTTGGTTAAGTTTTATGTTCAGGTCCATGTCTCAGAAACTGTCCAAGATATTTGGTTCATCTTTGGTATACATATTAACAAGGGGGACCCATTTCACAAGGGCAGGTAACCCTAAATTTAACTTTGTTGTTGTTATCTCCCCCTTAGATTTCCACTACACTATCCAGCACTAAAGAAAGTGGGGCGCGCTGTCTGCGGACAGCTCTTGTTAGATCCAACCTCTTTGAATAAATCTACCAAAAAGGAGCATTTACTATAGAAAAGGAAAATTTTAGAATTTTGTAGTTTTGAAACCATTGTGATAAATAGAACATTTGCTGTTATGGAGCAAATCGAGGGCTTGGTGCAAAACTATTCTAACTCCTTCACAAAGTGAAGGAGTTAGAATAGTTTTGCACCAAGGCCTCGAAATGCTCTATTTATCACAATGGTTTCATGAAATGACTTTTACAGCTCTAGGCGTCAAAAGGCGTCAATATGAGGGAATGGGTTAAATGTCCAATTTTCAAATTAACATAGTCCATCAGTTTATGTGAGGATAATGAATGACAAACATTGCAAAATCTCCTCTAGGAACCTTCTGATCTGGATCTACACTGTTTACAAGTACCAGTCACTTGTTTGCTGCGGTCAAAATGTAAAACACAGTGTATTTTGATCTCGATGAGATAAAGATTAAGTGTTTTTCTTTACTTATGAAGTAAGTCACTTTTGCTGTACGAGGAGTTCAGAAAATGATTGATAACTTAACAGATTTTATTAGAATCTAGGCACATCTCGCAGTTTATTGAGGATTGGAGCTAAGTGGATTTAATATTGTCTGACATTTGGTGTAGCAATGGCAATTATTACCATTGTGGAGGCTAATTGGATTTAATTTTGTCTGACACCTGGGTAGTGCTGTGAATTATCACCGGTTTGCCCTGTTAATAATAACATGCCTCTTTGCACTTGGGAATGACACAGAGTGTCATAGTTTAGTTAGTTCATCTTTAGGTTTTGTTGTTAAAATCCCTCATATTGACACCTTTTGATACTTCTGTAATAGTCATTGTTTGAAACCATTGTGATAAATAGAGCATTTGCTCCTATAGGAGCAAATGCTCTATTTATCACAATGGTTTCAAACTACAAATCTAGTTAATGCAATGGTTTCAATTCCAAAAGTTTCCTTTTCTCTAGTAAATGCTCTTTTAATGGTTTTAAACCATTGTGATAAATGCCTGATCAGGATCTGCTATGTTTGCTTATGAAATAATATAGGTTCATCTGTGGTATGCGGTGGTCTAGTGGTAATGCGCTTGACTATCTATCCGGAGGTCCGGGGTTCAAATCCCGGTCCCTCCCAGAAATTTCAGAGACGCTTTTCAGTGTCTCCCACCCACACCTTCTCTCCACCCAGGGTACTGCGGCTGCATGATTGGGCCATATGTTAGCAGTGCTCAATATTGTAGGTGAATGATTCAATGACCAGGGAAGTAAATGTACATTTAGCTGAGCGGTCATTCGGGCTGAAAGTAGACTATAACAGTAACTAGGTACTTTACTTTTACTTTATCTGTTTTTGCTATGGTCAAAAATATATTCACTTGTTTAGTATGCAATTAGAAAAAATCATCTTATTAATATTCATGATGTCATTATTTCTTACATAACCAGAGTTTTGTATTTCATCTTTGCAGTTGACAGCCAAAAACATCCAGTGTATGCGCTCCCTACTTAGTGTTGCCCACTGTCATGGAGGCATTCTGGACTCTGCATGGCATCTCGTTCTCACTACGTTACAGGTAAAAGATAAAAAAAAGGAAAACAGTTTCATAGAAGGAATCCCTCTAATGTAGCCACCTAATGAATAAACTTTTAATGAATAAACTTTTAATGAATAAACTCTTTACTCCATATATTCACCTTTCTATGCCTTTGCAAACAGAGCAGACCCAGATCAGACGGCTCCTGCCTAACTTTCCTGCATTAATGAAAAAGTAGTAAAGTCAAGCAGGAAAAGCCACAAAACGCCACCATCACCATAACATCGAAAGAAAGCAATTTATACGCATACACATACAAACACACACAGGAGATGGAAATATTGAACACGAACAAACGCACAGGTACAAAGACACCAGACCAACACAAGGGCGAACACACACGCACGAGATGAAAACCGCAAACCCAAACAAACACACAAGCACAAAGCACAAAGACACCAAACAAACAAAAGCTTACCTTTCTACTGCTTTGCAACTATGCAAGTAGAGTTGGCTTAACACTTCCCCTCATATAAACGTGTTTTCCGCACATGCAAACAGAGAAAACCTAGATCAGACAGCTCCTATAGCATTTGCTCCTTTTGGGTAGATTCATTCAAGAAATAGCCTATGGAGGAAAGGGTTAATTAGAACCATTTTCAAAATAAAATATTAACTCATAGAATTTTTGCCAAAACAGAAACTGTAGAATTGGATCTATATTATTCCGTAAGCAAACAGGGCAGACCCTGATCAGATGGCTCCTATATGAGCCGTCTGATCTGGGTCTTCTCTGTTTGCAAAGGCGTAGAAAGGCGTATTTATGGAGTAAAGGGCTAAATTCAACTAGGAAAGGGTTAAAGTGCCTGTTCTACGAAGTAAAGCTGTTGTTACAGCCTAAAGGTACTTGTTGAATGCAGGTATTCAATATTGAGCATATAACTTCAAAAATTCTAAACTTGTCATATTTTTGTCTCATGATCACAAGAATTACAACCTGCAATAGTTTTATACTTCACTGGTGCCAGTTAGTGTAACAATATTATTGTCAGTTTATTAAAATTTATTTGTTTTCTCGTTTTGGCTCACTTAGCACAAAGTGCCAAGGGATAGTTCTGTTTCTGTCATCTGCTATCATCCAGTTTGCTTTATCTGTAGTCAACAATTTCATTAAACTACTTCTCCCTAAACTGCCAAATGGAATTTGGCCAAACTTAACCCTTTCCCTGTTCTATGTTTATTTCAAATTTCAGTACCTACTGATTATTCATGACAAAATGAAATATGGGAGATGGAACAATGTAGCCATTTTAGAAACTAAAGACACAGGTCTATCAAATTTTATTAGCAAACAGAGTAGACCCTGATCAGACGTCTCCTCTAGGAGCCGTCTGATCTGGGTCTACTCTGTTTGCAAATGTGTGAAAACATGTTTGTATGAGGGAAAGGGTTAATAGAAATGATCATCAGGAAGTTATATAAATGTTCTGGTATGCAGTATATGTAGATCAGAGGTCCAGATAAGATGCATAAATTTAAATAGGATGCTTAAATTTAAATAGGATGCATAAATTTAAATATTTTCAAGAATAGCACCAGTCCTTTATTTCTCCACTAAACCCTCTACTGCGACCACTTTTTAGAATCATCCTGAAGAGACAATTCTAAAGAGTGGTCACAGTATTGGGTTTGGTGGAGAAATGATGATTTTAGTTTTTGGATATGCCTCTTTATCTGTAGCACTGGAGATTAAATTCAATTTCAACAGACACTTTGTTTAACCCATTCCTCCATAGGCTATTTATAGATCCACTCACTTTGAATAAATCTACCCAAAAGGAGCATTAACTCGAGAAAAGGAAAATTTCAGAATTTTGTGGTTTGAAACCAATGTGATAAATAGAGCATTTGCTCCTATAGGAGCAAATGCTCTATTTATCACAATGGTTTCATAAAGAGACTTTTACAGAGGCGTAGAAAGGTGTATTTATGGAGGAAAGGGTTAACTGACATCTCCTAAACTGTTGAATGGAATATGACCAAACATCACTGAAGTTATCCTCAGGAGGTCTGCTAGCTATCAAAGGTCACAAGGGCTGATAGTATATTTTAACAAACACTTTCTTTTTACGACATCTTCTCCTTAACCGTTTTCCTTCATATAAACGAGTTTTCATACATTTGCATACAGAGTAGACTCAGATCAGATGGCTCCTATAGGATCTGTCAGATCAGGGTCTGCTCTGTTTGCTCATTGAATTTGAAGGATCTATTTCTTTAGTTTCTAATATGGATGCACCTTCCATAAGTTGCATTATAACTATTTCGTCCATGAATATTCAGTAGGTATTGAAATTTGGAATAAACAGAGAACAGGAAAAGTGTTAAGCTAAAATTAATTTTATTGAACAATTTTATGTACCGGTAAATAACATTTTCTCCTTAACTCTTTCCTTCATGTAAATGCATTTTCACGTTTTTGCAAACAGAGTAGACCAAGATCAGACGGCCCCTATAGGAGCCGTCTAATCAGAGTCTGCTCTGTTTGCTTTTGACATGATATAGATCTGATTCTACAGTTTTTGTCAAAGCAAAAAATTCCCTTGAAAAGTTTACATTATAAAAATTTGAGCTAAATAGATGGCCATGTTGTCATTATTTCTTACATGAATACTGAAAAGGGTTAAGCTAAAATTGATTTAAATTTATGTAAACTACATTTCCAAAACCTTTGGATGGAATTTAACCCATTCCTTCATAGGCTATTTTAGATACAACCACTTTGAATCAATCTACCCAAAAGGAGCATTTACTAGAGAAAAGTGAAATTTTAATTTTGTTGTTTGAAACCATTGTGATAAACAGAGCATTTGCTCCTATAGTAGCAAATGCTCTATTTATCACAATGGTTTCAAGAAGTGGTTATTACAGAGGTGTAGAAAGGCGTATTTATGGAGGCAAGGGTTAACCAAACACCACAGAGCTTATCCTCAGGATCGCCTCTATACATGTATATAGATGGTTTCTGTCCCCAGCATTAGGTCACAGTTACCAGTAGATCGTAAACAATAAGTTCTGTAACCCTTTCCCTGTTGCATATTCATGCAGGAAATAATGATATCACGAATATTTATTAGCTGCATTTTTGGTTTTTTGGTACTGGTAGAAACAATAGTCAGATCTATTATAATTTCATAAGCAAACAGAGCAGACCCTGATCAGACGGCTCCTACAGGAGCAGTCTGGTCTGGGTCTACCCTGTTTGCAAAGGAGTAAACTGGTGTTTATATCAAGGAATGGGTTAAATGCCATATAAATCACTGAATGGAATAATAAAAAAATTATGACCAATCTTCACAGGAATTATCTTTTATAGTTATCTATCGAAGTTCTATAAATGTTTTGGTAAGCTGCATAAAAAGGTCTGGGAACTAAACAAGGTATTACTTGAATATAACTTTAACACTTTTTTACACCTTTATACAATCATGGTTTTGGTAAGCGGCATAAGAAAGTCTGGGAACTAAATTATGTATTACTCGATATTTACTTGAACACTTTTTCATGCCTTTGCAAACAAAGTAGATCCAGAAGGAGCCATCTGATCTGATTCCGCTCTGTTTGCTTATGAAATTATGTAGATCAGATTCTACAATTTCTGCCAATACCAAACCGTCATATGTTTACATGCCATTATAAAATTTCTGCTAATGAATATTCATGATATTATTATTTCTTTCATGAATATTGATCAGGTAAAGGGTTAAACATTTACTCCATAAATACGCCTTTCTTTACCTTTGCAAACAGAGTAGACCAAGATCAGACGGCTCCTATAGGAGCCGTCTGATCAGGGTCTGTCCAGTTTGCTTTATGAAAAAATATAGATCTAATTCTACAGTTTCTGTCATGGACAAAATTTGATGTGTTCGTATAATGTTAACCTTTTCCTCCATAAATACGCATTTCTTACACTTCTGTAAATATCACCTGTTGAAACCATTGTGATAAATAGAGCATTTGCTCCAATAGGAACAGTTTAATGCTCTATTTATCACAATGGTTTCAAACTACAAAATTCTAAAAAAAAATCCTTTTCTCTAGTTAATGCTCCTTTTCCAATAGGAACAGTTTAATGCTCTATTTATCACAATGGTTTCAAACTACAAAATTCTAAAAAAAAATCCTTTTCTCTAGTTAATGCTCCTTTTCGGTAGATTTATTCAAAGAGGTTGTATCTAAAAATAGCCTATGAGGGAAAGGGTTAAGGAAATGCATCTAGTTAATATTAGTGGTGTTATTATTTCTTACATGAATACTAATCAGATAAAGGGTTAAAGGGCATCTCCTCATAAACAAATAGATAGAACTTGATAAATTTTCATGGGAATATTACTCAAATACACCTTAAAGTGATCTTCTATCAAATTGTAATCAACTACAAAAGTAGTTTACAGCAGCTATAAATTTTAAAGATCTTCTTAACCCTTTCCTCCATAAATACGCCTTTCTACGCCTCTGTAAAAGTCACTTTTTGAAACCATTGTGATAAATCGACCATTTGCTCCTAAGGAGCAAATGCTCTATTTATCACAATGGTTTTAGAGCTACAAAATTCTAAAAAAAAATCCTTTTCTCTTGTTAATGCTCCTTTTGAATAGATTCATTCAAAGAGGTTGGGTCTAAAAATAGCCTATGGAGGAAAGGGTTAACCATTTGAACGCTGACAGTGGAATAGTTCATCATTGTTAATCGGAGGAGTCCATATAGTATGTAAGGGTAAAACTTGTGAGAGGATTTTGAACGACAAACAATGCAGATCCTGATCTTAGAGCTCCTCTAGGAACCCTCGGATCTGGGTCTGCGCAGTTTGCAAATAAAAGCCAACTCGTTTCCAGCATTCAAAGGATTAAGAAAGTCTGCAGCCTGTGTTTTCAGTGAAACTTGAGGGCCTGAATGTCTAGAGATGTATATAAAAGATCACTTGGCCTATTGACTCTAGCGAACGATACAGGGCCATTATGGCCCTCTTGTTTCATTTCAGTGTAAAAAATCTCACGCTTTTGATGAAATTGATTGAATGTTATTTCCATTGAAAACTTAAGCTTAACTATTTACTTGTTCAATATTCATGAAAGAAATAATGACATCATGAGTATTAATTAGATTTTGCAGAGGCGTCAAAAGGCGTCAATATGAGGAAATGGGTTATTTTATTAGCTGAATTTTAATAATGTAAAAGTTTCAAGAGTTTTGTTTGCTCTGACAACAACTGTAGAATCAGATCTATATTATGCCATAAGCAAACAGAGCAGACCCTGATCTGATGGCTCCTATCTGGGTCTCCTCTGTTCACAAATGTGTGAAAAGTGAAAATCATTTGTATGAGGGAAAGGGTTAATGCTATTGTACTCAGTGTATTGTATGTATTATTTTAGCACCTGGTATGGATTCTGGGACTGAAGCCATCAAGCGGAGGTAGTCTGAAAGCCAGTCAGCAGATTAACGATGCCACTAATGCTGTCATCACCACGGCAGTCATGGCCGACCTACCTGTTCTCTCCTCAATGTTGTCACGCCTCTTTGAGAGCTCACAGTGAGTTGAAACTAGAGCAGGAATCATGCTCAAAATATTAACCCTTTACCTGAAGAATAGTCATGAAACAGAAAGAAATAACTGTCATGATTATAAATGAGCCTATTTTAAAGCATTGTTAAAACAAATATATTTAAAAAAAAATAGTTTTACCCTTGTCCATCCGTCCATCTCTCCGTATGTACGTCTGAAATTTTCGTCAAGGATTTCTTGGCTTGTGTAAGGTGGAATGATTTGATATTTGGTCTGAAGCATTATCATAGTGAGTTGTACCTTCCCAAACCGAAATCGCGAGCTTATTTTAGCTAGTATTAAGCTTGCCACAAGCTAGCAGCTGCGAGCCAAATAGGCTCGCGGTAAGCTCGTTGAAAGTTTAATTAAGCTCGCGCAATCTTATTTAGCTTGCAGCTGCTAGCCAAATAAGCTCGCGCGAGCTAAACAAGCTAACTGCAAGCTTGCATTTGGAACATCCGCAAGCTTATTTAGATCGCGCGATCTTAATAAGCGTGCGCGATCTTAATAAGCGTGCGCGAGCTAAATAAGCGTGCGCGAGCTAAACAAGCGCGCGCGAGCTTAATAAGCTCGCGCGATCTAAATAAGCTCGCCGAGCTAAATAAGCACGCGCGAACTAAATAAGCTCGCGTGATAAATTGTCTCCCCTTTTCAGGTCTGTTGTTCATCTACTTCCTGTTTGCCGGCGGGGGCATCCGTGTCCCATGGACACATTTTCTTTTATTTTACTGTGGCAGAGAATGTAGAATCAGATCTATATCTGCAGGAAGCATCGGATCTGTGTCTACTGTTTGCAAAGATGTTACAATTGCACAACAGTTGGGTGGTTGAAAAAGTACTTCATTTGTTACTTTGTTTCAATTACTGGTTGACTTTCATGATGTTTTTTAATAATTCTCTCAGCAGATTATGAGAAAGATCAATATGTAGATACCAAAGAGACAAAATGTCATAATTTCTGATAGAATCAGATCAATATTATTTCATATTCAAACAGCGCAGACCCTGATCAGATGGCTCCAATAGGAGCCCTCTGGTCTGGGTCTACTCTGTTTGCAATGGCATGAAAAGGCGTTTTTATCAGGTAAAGGGTTAACACTTGGCACTCTGAACAGAAATGAACTGTAACAATTCTTGATATAAATATTTTCAGCATTTATATTGCAGAAGAGTAATATAAATATTTTTTCCAGCATTTATATTGCAGAAGAGTAATATAAATATTTTCCAGCATTTATATTGTAGAAAAGTGTAAATTATCATGGTGAGAAACCAAGTTAGATCATTAGATCTATACAGCAGAACATGTCTTAACCCTTTCCCTCATAGAAACGTGTTTTCACGCATCTGCAAACAGAGTAGACCCAGATCAGACGGCTCCTAGAGGAGCCATCTGATCAGGGTCTGCTCTGATTGCTAGTGGAATTTGAAAGATCTAATCCTTTACTTTCTAAAATGGCTACAATGTTGCACCTTCCATTTTTCATTGTAACTATTTTGACCTTGATTATTCAGTAGGTATTGAACTTTGTAAAACACATAGAATAGGGAAAGGGTTAACCCTTTCCACCATGAATACGCCTTTCTACGCCTCTGTAAAAATACCTATTGAAACCATTGTGATAAATAGAGCATTTGCTCCTATATGAGCAAATGCTCTATTTATCACAATGTTTTCAAATTACAAAATTCTAAAATTTTCCTTTTCTCTAATTAGTGCTCCTTTTTGGTAGATTTATTCAAAGTGGTTGGATCTAAAAATAGCCTATGGTGGAAAGGGTTAAGTGACCATCAAAAAGATGTCTGATTATGTGTCAGTAAGGCAGGTGGTTGCCTGATATAATGCAGGTCAGAAATAATGCCAAAAGCTCCTATAGAAGCTCTCTGCAGTACTTTTGTACTGCATTAAGCAACCATCTGCTTTTTAGCTCACCAGAGCACAAAGTGCTCAGGGTGAGCTTTTGTGATCGCCTGATGTCCGTCCGTCAGCGTGCGTCGTGTCGTGCGTCGTTCGTCGTCAACAATTTGAACCTTTAAAGTTCTTCTCCTCTGAATCTACAGGGGTCTCAGCTTTCATCTTTGGCACATAGCATCATATGTAGGTCCTCTACAAAAGTTATATAAATAATACCCCTGGGGTCAAAATTGGCCCTGCCCCAGGGGTTTTCAGTTTTCAATAGAAACATATAGTGAAAACTTTGAACATCATCTCCTCTAAAACTAGAAGGTCCTCAGCTTTCATATTTGGCACATAGCTTCAACTTCAGGACTTCTACAAAAGTTATATAAATTATGCCCCTAGGGTCAAAATTGGTCCCACCCCAGGGATTTCCAGTTTTTAATAGCTGACTGCATAAACAGCCTATGGGATCACCAGTTATGCATAGGAAAAACTTTAAAAATATTCTTGTCAGAAACTACATGTCCCAGAGCTTAGATATTTGGTGTATAGATTTACTTAGCATAACTTTATGAGTTTTATAAGTATCATAGTTCTGGGGTTAAAATTGGCCCTGCCCTGTGTGTATACTTCTTTACACCAGAAATTACATTCTAAAGGTTTCTCCTTAATATCACTCTTAGCTGAGACCAGTCAGTGGGATTTCTTATATAATCACCCTTAGCCTGATCGGTAGAGTAGAAATTGTGTTAAGACAAATAACACACACTCATTTAAGATTGAGAAAACTGTGGATAATTCTCAAAATGGAGAATACTCTTAAGCTTTTTTTCATACCTATGCCCTGCATTAAGCTACCAGCTATCAGTATAGAGCATATCTGTTGTGAATTTCAGCTTAACTCTTTGCATGCTGGGTAATTTTGTCATCTGCTAAATTGTTGTCTGCAGCATATTCACAAGTTATCCTAACTACACTCTTTCTTTCTGAGTTTTTCAGAAGTTCAGTCTCATTGACAAACAGTTCGGATATCAGATCAGGCACCACATTATGTTGGCCCTGATCTGGATCCAAACTGTTTGCATAGGTCATTAGTGGTGGGAGAATCCCACTACACACTTTCTTTCTAAGTTTTTCAGAAGTTCAGTCTCATTGACAATCAGTTTGGATATCAGATCAGGCACCACATTATGTTGGCCCTGATCTGGATCCAAACTGTTTGCATAGGTCATTAGTGGCGGGAGAATCCCACTACACACAGAAGTTCAGTCTCATTTACAAACAATTTGGATATCAGATCAGGCCCCACATTATGTGGGGCCTGATCTGGATCCAAACTGTTTGCATAGGTCATTAGTGGTGGGAGAATCCGCCTCTAGCATCCAAAGAATACAAGTTCCAGTGGTCTAATGCTCTATCCATTCTTTCACTACATTCTTTTAGCATCATGTTCAGGTCCTCTACAAAAGTTATATAAATTGTGTCCCTGGGGTCAAAATTGGCACCGCCCCTGGGGTGTTAAGTTTTCAATAGAAACATATAGTGAAAACTTTGAAAATCTTCTCCTCTTATTGTCTGGTGAGCGATGTCAGGGCCATTCTGGCCCTCTTGTTAACAGTCCTATGTTCAATAAACAAATGGCCACTTAGGAAAGGTTTTACTGTACATATAATTAATTCTGTGGAACCTGATGAAACTCATCCAATTCAGAACTAAGACGCTGAAGTTTCAGAGTTGAAATCTGGGAAAGATATCTCAACAAATACTTTTGTTTTTACCACACAAGAAGTCAAAGAAATGACAGTGTCAATGGTTTCATGATAAATTGAGGAGAGGCTCTATTTCTATAATTGTCATTGAGTCTGGAAGATATGTTGCAACCTTCTACAGACAATACTGATTATGATCAGCCGATAGCATCGAGCAGTTTTATGGTTTTTGGTTGGCAGAACTTCCATCTTGTTTCGTCTGACTGCCATTATCAAAACACGTAGATCAGTGTGTGATACATTGGAAATTCCAAATTTTCATACTACATTGTTTTTAGCTCACCAGAGCACAAAGTGCTCAGGGTGAGCTTTTGTGATCGCCTGATGTCCGTCGTCCGTCGGTGTGCGTCGTGCGTCGTCCGTCGTTCGTCGTCAACAATTTGAACCTTTAAAGTTCTTCTCCTCTGAATCTACAGGGGTCTCAGCTTTCATCTTTGGCACATAGCATCATATGTAGGTCCTCTACAAAAGTTATATAAATTATACCCCTGGGGTCAAAATTTGCCCTGCCCCAGGGGTTTTCAGTTTTCAATAGAAACATATAGTGAAAACTTTGAACATCATCTCCTCTAAAACTAGAAGGTCCTCAGCTTTCATATTTGGCACATAACTTCAACTTCAGGACTTCTACAAAAGTTATATAAATTATGCCCCTAGGGTCAAAATTGGCCCCACCCCGGGGATTTCCAGTTTTTTGAAGCTGACTACTTAAACAGCCCATGGGATCACCAGTTATGCATAGGAAAAACTTTAAAAATATTCTTGTCAGAAACTACATGTCCAAGAGCTTAGATATTTGGTGTATAGATTTACTTAGCATAACTTTATGAGTTTTATAAGTATCATAGTTCTGGGGTTAAAATTGGTCCTGCCCTGTGTGTATAGACAGACTTCTTTACATCAGAAACTACATTCTAAAGGTTTCTCCTTAATATCACTCTTAGCTGAGACCAGTCAGTGGGTCAGATCTTATATAATCACCCTTAGCCTGATCAGTAGAGTAGAAATTGTGTTTAGACAAATAACACACACTCATTTAAGATTGAGAAAACTGTGGATAATTCTCAAAATGCAGAATACTCTTAAAGCTTTTTTTCATACCTATGCCCTGCATTAAGCTACCAGCTATCAATATAGAGCATATCTGTTGTGAATTTCAGCTTAACTCTTTGCATGCTGGGTAATTTTGTGATCTGCTAAATTGTTGTCTGCAGCATATTCACAAGTTATCCTAACTACACACTTTCTTTCTGAGTTTTTCAGAAGTTCAGTCTCATTGACAAACAGTTTGGATATCAGATCAGGCACCACAATTTGTTGGCCCTGATCTGGATCCAAACTGTTTGCATAGGTCATTAGTGGTTGGAGAATCCCACTACACACTTTCTTTCTAAGTTTTTCAGAAGTTCAGTCTCATTGACAATCAGTTTGGATATCAGATCAGGCACCACATTATGTTGGCCCTGATCTGGATCCAAACTGTTTGCATAGGTCATTAGTGGCGGGAGAATCCCACTACACACAGAAGTTCAGTCTCATTTACAAACAATTTGGATATCAGATCAGGCCCCACATTGTGTGGGGCCTGATCTGGATCCAAACTGTTTGCATAGGTCATTAGTGGTGGGAGAATCCACCTCTAGCATCCAAAGAATACAAGTTCCAGTGGTCTAATGCTCTATCCATTCTTTCACTACATTCTTTTAGCATCATGTTCAGGTCCTCTACAAAAGTTATATAAATTGTGTCCCTGGGGTCAAAATTGGCACCGCCCCTGGGGTGTTAAGTTTTCAATAGAAACATATAGTGAAAACTTTGAAAATCTTCTCCTCTTATTGTCTGGTGAGCGATGTCAGGGCCATTCTGGCCCTCTTGTTTAATTTTTTTCCTAATTTGAATATGGGGACATAAGTGACTGGTGTCCCACCCTGTAAGGATTAATTGTCATATGAAGGCACTACAGTAAAACCTCTCTATAATGACCACTAAATTATATCAAGTATTTTGTGTTAAAACCAGGTGGCTGCTCAAAGCAAGATGAAAGTAAAACAGAATGCTTCTATAGGGGCATTCTGTTTTACTTTCACCTTGCTTTAAGCAGCCACCTGTCCTAAATACCAACTAAATAACACAATTAAGTGGCTGTTATAGAGAGGTTTTACTGTATGTGACCATATTTTTGGATTCAGGATGGCTGACTGATGACAATCTTTGAATTGGCAATGTCCTTGTTAAGATCGAGTGCTACATCTACCTTTTTTCTGCATTTTCATGTCATTTCATAAAATTGGAGAGTCAAACCCATTCCCGTATATTTACACCTTTTGACGCCTCTGTAAAATTCACTATTTGAAACCATTGTGATAAATAGAGCAAATTGCTCCTATGGTGCAAATGCTCTTTTTATCACAATATTTATCACAATGGTTTCAAAACTACACAATTCTAAAATTTACATTTTCTCTAATAAATGCTTCTTTTTGGTATATTTATTCAAAGAGGTTGGGTCTAAAAATAGCCTATGCGGGAATGGGTTAATTACCTTTAGTAATAGCTTCCCTTTGGTTCAGACTGGGTGGATGTAGTGGGTAGGTGAAGGTATTGATTAGCCACTGGCTACAATTGTATCACTTAGGTTTATACTGGGTGGGTGTAGTGGAGGATGAGCATCTGGCTACAGTTGTATCCCATTGGTTCAGACTGGGTGGTGTAGTGGGTGGGTGAGTGTATTGGTTAGCATCTGGCTACACTTGTATCCCATTGGTTCAGACTAGGTGGTGTAGAGGATGAGTAGGTGGTATTGGTTAGCATCTGGCTACAGTTGTATCCCATTGGTTCAGACTGGATAGTGTAAAGGATGAGTGACAGTATTGGTTAGCTTCTGCAACAGTTGTATTTCTTGGTTTAGGCCAGCCGGGTGAATTGTTTAGTTACCTATTTCCGTTCAACCCCTTTGGTTTAGGCTGGGTGGGTATAGTCAGTATTGAGGGTATTGGTGAGTCACTGGCTACAGATGTATCTCTTAGATATAGACCGGATGGGTGTAGTGGATGGATGAGGGTATGGGTTAATAGCCTCTAGATACAGTTGTATCCCATTGGTTCAGACTGGGTGGTGTAGTGGATGGGTGAGAGTATTTGTTAGCCTCTGACTACAGTTGAATCTCTATGGTTTAGACTTGGTGGGTGTAGTGGGTGGTGAGGTTAGTCATTAGTTACCAACTACCCTCTGGGTACAGTTGTATCCCTGTGGTTTAGACTGGGTATTGGTTAGCTTCTGACTACAGGTGTGTCTCTTTAATTTAGGCTGGGTGGATGAGGGTATTGGTTACCCTCTGGATACAGTTGTAACCCTTTGGTTTAGACTTGGTGCATGTAGTGGGTGAGTGTGTGTATTGGTTAGCCTGTGGCTACAGTTGTAACCCTTTGGTTTAGACTTGGTGGGTGTAGTGGGTGAGTGTGTGTATTGGTTACCCTCTGGATACAGTTGTAACCCTTTGGTTTAGACTTGGTGCATGTAGTGGGTGAGTGAGTGTATTGGTTAGTCTCTGGATACAGTTGTATCCCCTTGGTTTAGACTTGGTGGGTGTAGTGGGTGAGTGTGTGTATTGGTTAGCCTGTGGCTACAGTTGTATCCCTTTGGTTTAGACTTGGTGGGTGTAGTGGGTGAGTGTGTGTATTGGTTACTCTCTGGATACAGTTGTAACCCTTTGGTTTAGACTTGGTGCATGTAGTGGGTGAGTGAGTGTATTGGTTAGTCTCTGGCTACAGTTGTATCCCTTTGGTTTAGACTTGGTGGGTGTAGTGGGTGAGTGAGTGTATTGGTTAGTCTCTGGCTACAGTTGTATCCCTTTGGTTTAGACTTGGTGGGTGTAGTGGGTGAGTGTGTGTATTGGTTAGCCTGTGGCTACAGTTATATCCCTTTGGTTTAGACTTGGTGGGTGTAGTGGGTGAGTCTGTGTATTGGTTAGCCTGTGGCTACAGTTGTATCCCTTTGGTTTAGACTTGGTGGGTGTAGTGGGTGAGTGAGTGTATTGGTTAGCCTGTGGCTACAGTTGTATCCCTTTGGTTTAGACTTGGTGGGTGTAGTGGGTGAGTGAGGGTATTGGCTAGCCTGTGGCTACAGTTGTATCCCTTTGGTTTAGACTTGGTGTGTGTAATGGGTGAGTGTGGGTATTTGGTTTGCCTCTGGCTTCAGTTCTAGCTGTAGATGGAGGAAGACTTGATGTTCTTCTGAATGTGAAAGAACTAGTATTGTTTCAGACCGAAAACATTTTGGCAGAATCACCGACCTACTACAAGCTTGCTGGAAGCTTCCTGACATGAGAAATCAATAGTGTCTGTCTTGCATTTAAACCTTTAGTGATCAAGAGCTAATTGATTGTGAACCAACGGCTATAACCACTTGGCTATGGAGAATGTCTGTCTCTTGTTTTTATTAACTTATTCCCTCATGAATATTCATGAACTTGATATTGACACCATGATTATTTTTTTAACTTGATTTTTATTATGACATATGAATACAGCAAGTTTTGGCCATGGTAGAAACTGTAGGATCAGATCTATATTATTCCAGTAAGCAAACAGATAAGACCTTGACCAGACTGCTGTGGGTCTACTCTGTTTGCAGAGGTGTGATATGGTGTCTCTGTGAGGTAAAGGGTTAACCCACTGGCACTTGATCGAAAAAGACTATAGTTTATTTATAGCAACTAGTACATTAATACACTACATGGTGCGGCAGCCGATTCTCCCCCTGTTCCGTTCCGGCGGAAATTTTCGATATAAAACGCAGATCAACGTGAAATCTACTCATCGGTCGGGAAGGAAAGACATTCATCTCTGTAGAAACGGTAAGTTCTTGTCCATAAACAAGCCTCTATCGAAAATATTTGATGATATTTGGAGGAGAAAGTGGTGTTTGATTTTGTCGCCGTTTTCCTTCCTAGTCAACTTCCGGTTTGAGTGACCTTCAAGTGTCTCGGTTGAAACGGGCGTTTTCATTGGACAAATCAGAGAGGTCTGTCAAATATTTGTCTTTAAAATGCAAATGTTGGCAATAAAACCATCTTAGAAGGCCACAACTTTGTGGTTACTGGTCATTATGACGAGGCTAGTGAGGGATGATGATGCAATTGGGCTATGTCCGTCAGAATGTTTTGCGAACAGATGTTTTGTTATTTGATGAAGTTTCAATGTTATCAAAGAAAGACACGCTCATGACGTAATTTGGTGACGTCATGATATTTAAAGTAACGACCCAACGTCACTATGACGCTAGATCAACACTGTTCTCTTTGATTTTATGGCTGAATGCATGTAACAAAAATGTGACTAGTATTTTGAAATGACAATCTTTGAAAAAGGCCCTTAGTGGTCGAAATGTTAGATCAGAGCTGTTCAAGTATTTATGTTTACATGTAGTTTGACTTCGAGCAGACAGTCGAAATAACCGGGTCATTGTCAACCAATCAAATGGCTCGTAACATTTTCTCGGGGTCAGAGGAGGTCACCGGAAGTTAACACGGAACGAAAGTCCTGACAAATCAACTCTGTCAATTTCTCCCTGAAATATCATCAAATAGCTTCGATAGAGGTTTGTTAATGGACAAGAAGTGACCGTTTCTACAGAGATGAATGTCTTTCCTTCCCGACCGATGAGTAGATTTCGCGTTGATCTGCGTTTTATATCGGAAATTTACTCCGGTACGAAACAATAGACGAATCGGCTGCCGCACCATGTATATGATATAACTATTATATTACACAACTATAGTCTATTTCGATCAAGTGCCAGTGGGTTAACCCTTTCCCTGTTCTATGTTTATTACAAATATCAATACCTACTGAATATTCATGGACAAAATAGTTATAGCAAAATATGGAAGGTTGAACATTGTAGCCATTTTAGAAAGCAAA
This sequence comes from Azorinus chamasolen, assembly GCA_963576725.1. Lineage (NCBI taxonomy): Eukaryota > Metazoa > Mollusca > Bivalvia > Cardiida > Solecurtidae > Azorinus > Azorinus chamasolen. The sequence goes on from OY755244.1 coordinate 34,366,635, forward strand.
GAATAAGATCTTTCAAATTCCACTAATAAACAGAGCAGATCCTGATCAGATGGCTCCTCTAGGAGCCGTCTGATCTGGGTCTTCTCTGTTTGCAAATGCGTGAAAACACGTTTGTATGAGGGAAAGGGTTAAATTGTAGAAGTCTATGTAAATTTGTCATAACCTTTGTGATAAGTTTGGTACAGAGAATTTAACCCTTTTGCAAACAGAGTAGACACAGATCAGACAGCTCCTATAGAAACCGTCTGATCATGGTCTGCTCTGTTTGCTTTTGAAGTAATAAACATGTGATTCTACAGTTTCTATCTCGGCCAAAAAATTCTGATTTCAAAGTTACGTCATTATAAAAATTCAGCTACTTAATATTCATTTTGTCATTATTTCTTCAATGAATATTCATGGAGTAAAGGGTTAAGGGTCTGTCTAGGTTCAAAAGTGTTGTCTTTATGTCCACACAAAAGTCATAGCTGATTCATTTAAAACTCTGGTTAAAAAATCTCCAAATCCAGTGGACAGATTTGAATGATATCCAACCCATTCCCTCATATTGACACCTTTTGACGCCTCTGCAAAAGTCTCCTGTTGAAACCATTGTGATAAATAGATCATTAATTTGCTCCTATAGGAGCAAATGCTTTATTTATCACAATGGATTCAAACTACAAATTTTTTATTTTTTTCATTTTCTCTAGTTAATGCTCCTTTTCGGTAGATTTATTCAATGAGGTTGGATCTAAAAATAGCCTATGAGGTAATGGGTTAATAAGAATAGTCTTCTCCTCTACCAAAAGTGCTGAAATCATTTTGATATCTCAGAAAACATGGCCACCAGGGGTGTGGCTTGACTTCTTTATATAACTATAAATTATGGAAAACCTTTAAAACTTCTTCTCAAAAACTGGTGGTCAAGTTTAAATGACATTTGGTTGGAATAGTCCCCTGGTGACCTTTTATCAAATTTACTAAAACCATGCTGATATCTAAAAAAAACATGGCCGCCAGGGACAAGGCTAAATTTCCCTATTATATGACATAGAGGGAAAACTTTAAAAATCTTCTCCAACAACAGTGGTCCTATTTAAATGATATTTAGTCGGAATTAAATAGTCCTTGGGAGAACTTCTACCAAAATTGCGAAAACTAAGTTGATATTAACCCTTTCCTTCATATAAACATGTTTTCATGCATCTGCAAACAGAGTAGACCCAGATCAGATGGCTTCTATAGGTGCAGTCTGATCAAGGTCTGCTCTGTTTGCTAATGGAATTTTAAATTTTACTTTCTAAAATGGCTACGATGTTCCATCTTCTTTAATACATTGCAACTTTTTTGTTCATGAATATTTAATAGATAGTGAAATTTGAAATAAACATAGAACAGGGAAAAGGTTAAAAACAACATATCAGCCAGTACCAATGCTTAGAATTTCCTTCCTGTCTATATGAAAAGCTTTAACCCTTTCCTCCATAAATACGCCTTTCTATGCCTCTGTAATAACCACTTCTTGAAACCATTGTGATAAATAGAGCATTTGCTCCTATAGGAGCAAATGCTCTATTTATCACAAACTACAAAATTCTGAAATTTTACTTTTCTCTAGTAAATGCTCCTTTTGGGTAGATTCATTCAAAGAGGTTTGGTGAATGCATTTTGAACAATTTGATAAATCTAAAACTACTATTTCCTTTTATTTTCATTTTCCGGTGATGGTTGTGACTAGCTCATACACCTCAGTCTGGGTCTACGATTCACAGATGAGCAATATATATAAGTTATAAATAGACTATAGCACCAATTTTCATAGGGTATCACTTTACCCTACCGGCACAGAATCGACAAGTGCCATCTGCACCTGTACTCTCATTCAGTAACAAAACAGTTTTTTTCAAGGCTACTTTTTTCATTTACAGTAAACCCTCTCTATAACGGACACTAAATTGTGTTAATTAGCAGGTATTTAGGGCAGGTGGTTGCTTAAAGCAAGGTAAAAGTAAAACAAAACGCTCCTACAGGAACGTTCTGTTTTACTTTCACCTTGCTTTAAGCAGCCACCTGTATTTAACAGAAAATACTTAATGTAATTTAGTGGACGTTATAGAGAGGTTTTACTGTAGTTGCAATACAGTCAATTTTAAGAGCACTTTTCATTGAGTTACAAAACGGTCTTTTTCAAGACCTCTCCTCGAGCTCTGAATAGTCCCCAATGGCCAAAATTTCAAAGAGCGATGGGATAAATATGTTTATCTAACACAGTTAAAGTACATCCAGCAGCCATTGTCTATGCTGAAGCTCATGGAAATAGAGCTGTGGGACAGAAATTTAACATAGGCAAGAGTAACATCAGGGCTTGATGTAGACAAAGAGAAAGACCGCAAAAGATGCAAAAAACGAACAAAGCAATAACACTCTTCCATCAGAACAAGGCTGAAGTGATTGAATGGATTTCAGAAAGAAGAAAACAGTCCGTTGCGGTTTAAAGTTTAGAAATCCAACTGAGGGATTTCGGATAGAAGACGTTGAAAAAACATGTGTCGACGATTTAACAAATGGTCCTTTTAAGGACTACGCAATTGTTATGAAAGATTATCCAAGAGTAATATGCAAATAATTAATCCCTGACCGGTAAAATCACCGCCATCACAATTAGTCTCATAGTGTCATCTCAAAGCAATGGCACTGTGCCATCAGAAAAAAACTCTTTCCCAGTTCTATATTTATTCAAAATTCAATACCTACTGAATATTCATAGACAAAATAGTTATTATGAAATATGGAAGGTGGAACATTGTAGTAATTTTAGAAAGTAAAGCAAAAAAGTTCTGTCAAATTCCAGCAAACAGAGAAGACCCTGATCAGACGGCTCCTATAGGAGCCATCTGATCAGGGTCTGCTCTGTTTGCAAATGATTGAAAACATGTTTTTATTAGGGAAAGGGTTCAGCATGCTGTTGATATTGACAATTGCTTAAAATTTGTCTGAATTATCTATAGTTTATAATGTATCTTTCAAAATTTAATTTATTTTGACAAAATACATTATAAATTTAAATAAAACATATTTTATCCAGAAGAAATGCGGAGTAACATAAACAAAAATAGTCCTTGCAAGCACTTTGAACGCTTTCCCTCATATAAATGCATTTTCACGCCTTTGCAAGTGGAGTAGATCCAGATTAAACAGCTCCTACAGGAGCCTTCTGTTCAGGGTCTGCTCTGTTTGCTATTGGTATGATATACATGTAGATCTGATTCTACAGTTTTGCCTGAGCCAAAATGGCCTGTGTTCAGATTCCATAATAGAAAATAATCTAATTAATATTCATGATGTCATTATTGCTTACATGAATATGCAACAAGGAAAGGGTTAATGTGCTTTTGTGTAGTCACTTAATGATCTCCCTTGAAATTTAAGCAGCCTTTTTGGTGCTGCATGGAAATATTGGTAAGATCCATTTTCTTTGGGAGATGTTTTTTCCTTATAAGTAATACATGTAGTAGAGATGGTCTTAATTGACATGCATTTTTAGCTCACCAGAGCACAAAGTGCTCAGGGTGAGCTTTTGTGATCGCCAGATGTCCGTCGTCCGTCGGCGTGCGTCGTGCGGTGTGCGTCGTCGGGCGTTAACAATTTGAACCTTTAAAAATCTTCTCCTCTGAATCTACAGGGTTCTCAGCTTTCATCTTTTGTACATAGCATCACCTATAGGTCCTCTACAAAAGTTATATAAATTATGCCCCTGGGGTCAAAATTGGCCCCGCCCCAGGGGTGGGAATTTTTCAATAGAAACATATAGTAAAACTTTGAAAATCTTCTCCTCTGAAACCAGAAGGTTATTAGCTTTCATATTTGGCACATAGCATCATGTTCAGGTCCTCTACAAAAGTTATATAAATTATGACCCTGGGGTCAAAATTGGCCCCGCCCCAAGGGTGGGCAGTTTTCAATAGAAACAAATAATGAAATCTTTGAAAATCTTCTCCTCTGAAACTGAAAGGCTCTCATCTTTCATATTTGGCACAGAGCAGCATATTCAGGTCCTCTACAAAAGTTATATAAATTAAGGCCCTGGGGTCAAAATTGGCCCCGCCCCAGGGGTGGGCAGTTTCCAATAGAAATATATAGTGAAAACTTTGAAAATCTTCTCCTCTGAAACTAGAAGGTTCTCAGCTTTCATATTTGGCACATAGCATCATGTTCAGGTCCTCTACAAAAGTTATATAAATTATGGCCCTGGGGTTAAAATTAGCCCCGCCCCAGGGGTGGGCAGTTTTCAATGGAAACAAATAGTGAAATCTTTGAAAATCTTCTCCTCTGAAACTAGAAGGCGCTTAGCTTTCATATTTGGCACAGATCATCATGTTCAGGTCCTCTACAAAAGTTATATAAATTATGGCCCTGGGGTTAAAATTAACCCCGTCCCAGGGGTGGGCAGTTTTCAATGGAAACAAATAGTGAAATCTTTGAAAATCTTCTCCTCTGAAACTGGAAGGCGCTTAGCTTTCATATTTGGCACAGATCATCATGTTCAGGTCCTCTACAAAAGTTATATAAATTATGCCCCTGGGGTCAAAATTGTCCCCGCCCCAGGGGTGGGAAGTTTTCAATAGAAACATATAGTAAACCTTTGAAAATCTTCTCCTTTGAAATCAGAAGTTTCTCAGCTTTCATATTTGGCACATAGCATCAGGTTCAGGTCCTCTACAAAAGTTATATAAATTATGCCCCTGGGGTCAAAATTGGCCCCGCCCCAGGGATGGGCAGTTTTCAATAGAAACAAATAGTGAAATCTTTGAAAATCTTCTCCTCTGAAACTGGAAGGCGCTCAGCTTTCATATTTGGCACAGAGCATCATGTTCAGGTCCTCTACAAAAGTTATATTAATTATTGCCCTGGGGTCAAAATTGTCCCCGCCCCAGGGGTGGACAGTTTTCAATGGAAACAAATAGTGAAAACTTTGAAAATCTTCTTCTCTGAATCTGGAAAGTTCTCAGCTTTCATATTTGGCACATAGCATCATGTATAGGTCCTCTACAAAAGTTATATGAATTATGGCCCTGGGGTCAAAATTGGCCCCGCCCCAGGGGTGGGTAGTTTTCAGCAAAAACATATAGAGAAAACTTTGAAAATCTTCTCCTCTGAAACTGAAAGGTTCTCAGCTTTAATATGTGGCTCATAGCATCATGTTCAAGTCCTCTACAAAAGTTATATAAATTACGCCCCTGGGGTCAAAATTGGCCTGCCCCAGGGCCGGCTAGTTTTCTATAGAAACATATACATGTAGTGAAAACTTTGAAAATCTTCTCCTCTGATTGTCTGGTGAGCGCTTCAGGGCCATTCTGGCCCTCTTGTTTTTTAAAACGAGAAAACAGCAGTTCATTCGCATGAATTACTGTTTCAATGTGTGCAATTGTGTGTCAGATCATTGGTCTCAGAAGCTCTCATTTTTAACCCTTTCCTCCATAAATATGCCTTTCTATGCCTCTGTAATAACCACGTCTTGAAACCATTGACAAATAGAGCATTTGCTCCTATAGGAGCAAAATTAATGCTCTATTTATCACAATGGTTTCAATCTACAAAATTCTAAAATTTTACTTTTTCTAGTAAATGCTCCTTTTGGGTAGATTCATTCAAAGAGGTTGGGTCTAAAAATAGCCTATGGAGGAAAGGGTAAAAAAAAAATGTGTGTCTTATACACAGGAACTTTTTTCCCCAATATATTCCACTCTTTGGAATCATCTCAGAGCCATGGGATTTTACAGAGTATTGTTTTACTTTATTTTACCAAATATAAATATGTACTCATATTATTTAGAGATCTGAACAGTGTAGACGAAAGACGATACAACTGATATTTGGGGCTGTATGAAATGTCGTAGTGTGTTTTTTTCCCTTCTGAAACTTTATTATGTGAGAGCAACAGATAGATGGGAGTACTCAGATATCATACTAAAATTGTCATTTCTCCACCAAACCCTATGTTGTGACCACTCTTTAGAATCGTCTCTTTGAGACGATTCTAAAGAGTGGTCACAACATAGGGTTTGGTGGAGAAATAAAGGAGTTATTCTTTAAATGTTTTAATTTTCGCATCTTATCTGGACCTCTGTAATGTACTGTGTTGTTTTTATCCCTAGGTATTTGAACGATGTGGCTCTTCATCACTTGATAGACGCACTCTGTAAACTCTCCATGGAGTCCATGGAACTTGCCTACTCCAATCGTGTAAGTTTTTATTATATATTGTATGTATAGTGAATTATATCCAGTTTGGATAACTCAATCTTTGGGATAACTGGAAGTAAAAATTCAAAAATTTACAATACAGAATTGTTCTAAAATGTATCACTACTCATATCTAAAAACACATGACAGCTTAATGCAGGTCAAATGTAATGCAGAAAGCTCCTATAGGAGCATTACTTTAGACCTGCATTAAGTTGTGAACTTGAGAAACTGTGATCTCGAAGTAATTTGTATGGTTCCTTGAAGTTCGAGATATCTGAAGTTCAACTGTGTATGTATTGTTTACAACAACGTCATCCTGAAAAATTGTGCTGGTTGAACGTTTGCTTCAAATGCATAATTTGGTAACATTCTAGTAATAAAATGTACTGATTTATGGCAATTTTGTATAACATCCTTAGTTAATTAATGTTGTATAGAATGCCTTTTTAAGTTGGAATATACATCAAGTTCCTTTAGAAACATATGTAATTCAAGAAGTTTCCATCTTGATTACTGTTGTACTAATAGAATACCTTTTCCCGTTCCCTCATAGGCTATTTTTAGATCCAGTCTCTTTGAGTAAATCTACCGAAAAAGAATATGTATTAGAAAAATTGAAAATTGTAGAATTGTGTAGTTTTGAAACCAATGTGATAAAAGAACAAACACTCTATCACAATGGTTTCAAAAAGTGACTTTTACAGAAGCGTCAAAGGGTGTCAATATGCTGGAATTAGACAAAACAGGTTCTTTTCTATATATCCTACTTTGGTAAGATTTCCCAACCTTTCTTCTTTCTGAATTTATGTCTTGCTTGCAACATATTGCAAGAAAATTCCCAAACAAGCCAACTCCAACAGCAATACAGTATTATGATAATACATCGATTTCCTTTAGAAACAGATGTTAGTCAAGGAGTTTCCATTCTGATTAGCAGGACTCCAGATTAGGAGAGAATTTTGCATTAATCTTAATGCCTGATAATTTAGGACAATTCAAAATGGCTCCTAGACATTGTTGCACAGTTTTCATGCCTGCCAAACCATTTTTGTTTGGTACTTGCTAGAATAATCTCAGAGAGGTGCCTCTTAGGTGTACAGGCAGTACATGTACTGTGTATTGAGTTTGATGGAGAAATAAGATATTTACAACTCCATGTAGATTAATTATGTGTCAAGAAACGTGAAATGAACACATTTTGCCGATTTGCTAATTATTTTGCCGATTTGCTAATAAAGTTGAATTGAATTGAACTAAAATACACATACTCTATTCGCTACAACACTGGTTATCATCTTATGTGTCAAAGAGAGGTGAAATGAACACTAAAATACACATACCCTGACTGCTATAACACTGGTTATGTGTCAAAGAGAGGTGAAATGAACACTAAAATACACATACCCTGACTGCTACATGTACAACACTGGTTATGTGTAAAAGAGAGTTGAAATGAACACTAAAATACACATACCCTGACTGCTAGAACACTGGTTATGTGTAAAAGAGAGATGAAATGAACACTAAAATACTGGTTATGTGTAAAAGAGAGTTGAAATGAACACTAAAATACACATACCCTGACTGCTACCACACTGGTTATGCGTAAAAGAGAGGTGAAATGACCACTAAAATACACATACCCTGACTGCTACAACACTGGTTATGTGTTAAAGAGAGGTGAAATGACCACTAAAATACACATACCCTGACTGCTACAACACTGGTTATGTGTAAAAGAGAGATGAAATGAACACTACTGCTACTGTCTCTACTTGAGACATAGAGTGTCATGATATTTCATCAGTGTATGAAAACTTTAACCCTTTCCTTGTTCTATGTTTATTTCAGATTTCAATACAGAATATTCATGGACAAAATAGTTATAATGAAATATGGAAGATGGAACATTGTAGCCATTTTAGAATCTAAAGAAACAGATCTACCAAATTCCATTTGCAGACAGAGCAGACCCTGATCAGACGGCTCTTATAGGAGCTGTCTTATCTAGGTCTACCCCTTTTGCAATTAAATGTGTAAAAATGTGTTTGTATAAGGGAAAGGGTTCCCTTTCCATGTTCTATACTTATTTCAAAGTTCAATACCTACTGAATATTCATGGAAAAAATGGTTATAATGTAATACCGGTATGTAAGATGGAATAGTGTAGCCATTTTAGAAAATAAAGAAGCATATCTTTCAAATTCCATCAGCCAACAGCTCTATAGGAGCTGTCTGATCTGGGTCAACTCTGTTTGCAAATGCATGAAAACACGTTTATATGAAGGAAAGGGTTAAAACTTTCCCTGCTTCATATTTATGTAAGAAATAATTACTGTATGAATATAAACTAGCAGCAAGTTAACCAATTCCCTCATAAGCTATTTTTAGATCCAACCACTTTGAATAAATCTACTGTAAAGGAGCATTAACTAGAGAAAAGGAACATACCCTATAGGAGCAAATGCTCTATTTTTCACAATGGTTTCAAAAAGTGGATTTTACAGAGGTGTAGAAAGGCGTATTTATGGAGGAAAGGGTTATGGGATTTTTTGACAGTGGCAGAAACTGAAAAATCTGATCTGTATTATTCCACAAGCAAACAGAGCAGACCCTGATCAGACCCTGACCCTACAGGAGCTATCTGATCTGGGTCTGCTCTGTTTGCAAAGGAGAGAAAAGAAGTTTATATGAAGAAAAGGGTTAACCCTTTGAAATGCTGATGAATGTTCAAGGTGGAGTGATCCATTGTTGTTTTAGGGTAGTCCTTTCAGTATGAAAGGATAGCATTTGCTAAACAGGATTGGAAAACAGTGCAGACCATTATGATCCGATTGGTCCTCCTGTAGGAGCGTTTTAATCCAGGTCTACACTGTTTGTCAATGTCAGCTTGTTTCCGGCATTCGGGGTTTGTACTTTTATTTTTATTTTAGAAAGATGTAACAGAAATGTCTAGTTACAGAAATATAAACGACAATTACTCTGTGTGTCAAAACGTAGGTCTTCATTCCCCATGCTTTGCCATAACTCAAGACAATCCTGACAGTTATTCGGACATAATAGAATGTTTTTTATAAATGATTACAGGGTAAAGCAATAAAACTTCCATCACTCTCTTAGTTTATAACCAGAATGCGTCATACTGCCATTTCAATCTTTTGCTGGATCAAAAATGTATGATACTGTGATTATACTCCAAACAACAAAGTTGCACAATTGGTATATAGTTTTTGACCCATCCCTCCAATAGTCCATTCGTCAGTCTGTCAGTGGCCATATTGAATTAATTATGACTACCATGCATTAAGAACAAAATTCGAGGGCTTGGTGCAAAACTATTCTAGTGTGAAGGAGTTAGAATAGTTTTGCACCAAGCCCTGCGAAATTGAATGATCTTTAGTTAAAAAAAATTAAAACTGCTATGGCCCTGTTATCTTATCTTTATTTCTGGAGATGGTTTATCTCTATCTAGTGGTAAAATTTTCAGGTGAGCGATATAGGGCTGTCATGACCCTCTTCTTCAGAAATCCAGCCTTAATGACAGAGAATTGTTTTAAAGGGTCGTGTATACTGCCTTTTGCCGAGTATAATGCACACCTGAGTATAACAAACTTCAGATTTTTAGGGCAATTTAATATCAGGAAAAAATTAGTTCTCGTGGATTATAAATATGCACCTGCTTTTATCATAAAGATGTGAAGTCTGACTTAACCATATTATTTATGGCAAAGTCATACTTCTCATCGTAAGGCCTCTGTTCAAATTTATGGTTGTAACTGTAAATATTTCAGTCATGAGATCGCTTCCCAAGACATTTTGATAAAAAAACTGTAAAAATTCTGTGATAAAACAAACCTGACTTTATAGGGGGGGAAAAACTGTCTGTTAACTGTGATTAATAAACAAACCATAACCCATTCCCGCATATTGTCTCCTTTAAATTTGACGCCACTGTAAAAGTCATTTATTAAAAACACTATGATAAACAGAGCATATCGAGGGCTTGGTGCAAAACTATTCTAACTCCTTCACAAAGTGAAGGAGTTAGAATAGTTTTTCACCAAACCCTCGATATGCTCCATAGGAGCAAATGCTTATTTTTATCACAATGGTTTAAAAACTACTCAATTCTAAAAGTTTTCTTTCTTGTAGTAAATGCTCCTTTTCAGTAGATTGATTTAAAGAGGTTGGGACTAAAAGAGCCTATGAGGGAATGGGTTAAAACATGTACATGTAATATGTGAGGATGCATGCATGTGATGACAAAAGATCGTACACTACCAACAAGTTTCACAAAAGTGTAAAAGTCATTTGTTGGAAACGATTGTGATAAACAGGGCATTAATGCTTTATTTATCACAATGGTTTAAAAACTACTAGATTCTAAAAGTTTCCTTTATAGTAAATGCTCCTTTTCAGTAGGAGCCCCCTCTCTTGTGTATAGAGTTTATGAGTCTCCTTATTACTGTGTACATTGAGAAAATTTAAATCATTATTCAATATTCATGTATGAAATACCAACATCATGAATATTTAATAGATCTAGCTGAATTTTTATTAGTAAATATTTTTAACATAATTTTTTGCTTTGACAAAAACTTAAGAATCAGGTAACAGAGCAGACCCTTATCAGACGGCTCCTGTAGGAGCATTCTGATCTGGGTCTACTCTGTTTGCAAATGCGTGAAAAGGAATATAATTTTATGAAGGAAGGGGTTAAAACAAGATACTTTATGCTGATTTTGCTGACTTATTAGCATTAGTTCAGCATATTGGAACATTCTTCATTAGCATGTGAGAGAGCTCCAGATAAGATGCGTAAATTTCAACATTTTCAAGAATAGTTCCTTTATTTCTGCACCAAACCCTATACTGTGACCACTCTTTAGAATTGTCTCGAAGAGACGATTCTAAAGAGTGGTCACAGTATAGGATTTTGTGGAGAAATGATGATTTTAGTATTTGGGTACGCACCTTTAAATGTATCTCTGGCATGCTGAACAATAATGATAGAAAATGTTTCCATATAACTATTGGATGCAATTTTCCTTGCATTTCTGAACCCTTTCCTTCGTAAAAAACACTTTTTCTTGCCTTTGAAAACAGAGGAGACCCAGCTCAGACAGGCCCTAGGACCGATCAGGGTCTGCTCTGTTTGCTTATGAAATTATAATAGATCTGACTACGCCTAAGAGTCACTTTATGAAACGTTTGTGATAAATAGAGCATTTGCTCCTATAGGAGCAAATGCTCTATTTATCACAATGGTTTCAAACTACAAAGTTCTCAAATTTTGCTTTTGTTAATGCTCCTTTTCGGTAGATTCATTGAAAGAGGTTGGATCTAAAAATTGGCTATGGAGGAAAGGGTTAAATCCATAAAATGTAGATTTGAAGATCTCTAGTATTCATTAACTCTGTGCGTGCTAGGAGTGGATTCTCCCACCAATTATGACCTATACAAACAGTTTGGATCCAGATCAGGCCCCACAAAAACGTAGGGCCTGATCTGAGATCCAAACTGTTTGTCACTCAGGCTCAACTTCTGAAAAAAAAAAAAAAAAAAAAGAGTTCTGGTAATATTTTTGAAAATATTGCAGACAGCAATATTGAGCAGACGACAAAATTCCTTAGCATACAATGAGTTAAACATGTATGTAAATTTAATAAAAATGTGAATTGAATATTACATATGAATGCATTCTGCATGTAGATTCAAATTTCTTTGAAAGTGGAATTTCAGAATAAAATGACTCATCTGTGTTGTTACAAAATTTGAAATTTGAAATTACACATCATGAGAGGCATTAACCCTTTCCCTGTTTAATATTCATGTAAGAAATAATGATATCATGAATATTTATTAGCTGATTTTTTATAATGGCATACATGTATGTGCACTGGATTATTTTGCTATGGTAGAATGTGGAGAATCAGATTTATTATTATATAATTTTATAAGCAAAAAGAGCAGACCCTGATCAGACAGCTCTCTACAGGAGCTATTTAATCTAGGTCTGCTCTGTTTGTAAAGGTTTGAAAAGGGGTTTATAGGAAGGATAGGGTAATACCATTTTACTTACAGTATACAGCGTTATTTCGACTCTCGTTTTTCTGAGATACCCACCTATTCCGAGGAAATTTTGAGGTCCCGGCTCAAATTCGATCAAAACTCATTGAAAATACCTGCATTAATCCGAATAGCGACAATCAAAAAATTCGAGCATGTGTGCTGGTCCCGCGGATCATTCTGGTTCCCTTTATTGATTGTTTAATTCGAGCACAGTGTTTTCCCACCTTCGAGGTAATTATTCACACCTTCTTGATATCTCGATATCCTTTTGTAACCTTTTAAAAGACCCGTCTTTGGGGCATTAGATCTTCCAAATGTGTGAAAAACACATTCATTGAATGTAGACTTCACTTTGGAGTAGATAATGATTAGAATTCAATAGACAAAGCGTGTAATACTCGTTCATGCAGACTCTTGCTAAGATGAACGAGAATAACTATTTCAGACGAAAACAGCCGAGTGTTCAGATTATTATACCCCCCTTTTGAAAAAATGGGGGTATATTGCTTTGCACATGTCGGTCGGTCGGTCTGTCGGTCGGTCGGTAGGTCGGTCGGTCGGTAGATCGATGGTTTCCGAATGATAACTAATAAACGACTTGGCGTAGGATCTTCAAACTTGCTGTGGTAGTTGGTCATGACAACTAGATGACCCCTATTGTTTTTGAGGTCACTAGGTCAAAGGTCAAGGTCACAGTGACCTTAATTGGTGAAATAGTTTCCGATCAATAACTGCTGAAGGGTTTGGCTTAGGATCTTCAAACTTGCTGTGGTAGTTGGTCATGAACACTAGATGACCCCTATTGTTTTTGAGGTCACTAGGTCAAAGATCAAGGTCACCATGACCTTAACTTGTTAAATGGTTTCCGATCAATAACTGCTGAAGGGTTTGGCTTGGGATCTTCAAACTTGCTGTTGTGGTTGGTCATGACCACTAGATGACCCCTATTGCTTTTGAGGTCAAAGGTCAAGGTCACCATGACCTTAAATGGTTAAATGGTTTCCGATCAATAACTGCTGAAGGGTTTGGCTTAGGATCTTCAAACTTGCTTAAGTGGTTGGTCATGACAACTAGATGGCCCCTATAATTTTTGAGGTCACTAGGTCAAAGGTCAAGGTCACCATGACCTTAACTGGTAAAATGGTTTTTGATCAATAACTGCTCAAGGGTTTGACTTAGGATCTTCAAACTCGCTTAGGTGGTTGGTCATGACCATTAGATGGCCCCTAATGTTTTTGAGGTCACTAGGTCAAAGGTCAAGGTCACCATGACCTTAACTGGTGAAATGGTTTCCAATCAATTACTGCGCAAGGGTTTGGCTTAGGATCTTCAAACTTGCTGTGGAGGTTGGTCATGACCACTAGATGACCCCTATTGTTTTTGAGGTCACTAGGTCAAAGGTCAAGGTCACCATGACCTTAATTGGTGAAATGGTCTCCAATCAATAACTGCTCAAGGGTTTGGCTTAGGATCTTCAAACTTGCTGTGGTGGTTGGTCATGACCACTAGATGGCCTGTATTGTTTTTGAGGTCACTAGGTCAAAGGTCAAGGTCACCATGACCTTAACTGGTGAAATGGTTTTCAATCAATAACTGCTCAAGGGTTTGGCTTAGGATCTTCAGACTTGCTGTGGTGGTTGGTCATGACAACTAGATGACCCCTATTGTTCTTTAGGTCACTAGGTCAAAGGTCAAGGTCACCATGACCTTAACTGATGAAATGGTTTCAGATTAATAACTGCTCAATGGTTTGGTTCGGATTCTTCAAACTTGCTGTGGTGGTTGGTCGTGACCACTAGATAACCCCTATAGTTGTTCAGGTCACTAGGTCAAAGGTCAAGGTCACCAATCCATGACCTTAACTTGTGAAATGTTTTTAGATCAATAAATGATCAGTGATTTGGCTTAGGATCTTCAAAGTTGCTGTGTTGATTAGTCATGACCACTAGATTACCTCTATAGTTGAGGTCACTAGATCAAAGGTCAGGGGGTCTGGGGGGGGGGGGGTATACATGTTTTACAAACATCTCTTGTTAATTAATTGGGTCACTCGCCCAGATTTTCCTTACTACAAAACAGCACGGGAATGAAACGATAATGTTTGTTTGTGCACCCAACTCAGCACCAACAACTAAATTAATGTCGACAAATGGAAAATTATGCAAAATAAACGACATAACGCTATACGCTACGACTGTTCTAGGGATATGTCTAAATGGTTTGAAACAAGTTTTGAGTTTATTGTGAAGGGTCTGTTGAATGGACCAATACAAATTATAGTGAAACTTCGGTCGCCGATGTGAATGGTGTTTTCCGTTATCACTTATATAAGGAAAGAATCGATGAATTATATATGCATGGAAGTTTATGATAATGTTAAAAAAGTTTACTGTGAAGAAATACGCTTCCTGTCGTTATCAAACAATGCTCTTAGGAAATGACATAAAATGCTCTCGGTTCTTTCAAGCATCGCGATAATCCAAGGTTTTTGCTGATTCCCGAGGGTGCTCGAAATATCGCCAATATACTGTAGTAATTTTATAGGTACATGTTTTTCTGGTTTGTACTGAAAAATGGGTATATAAATGTTTTCGATTTTAATTTTTGCATTTTTGGTCTTCAGAACAATTTTTAAAAAGTTTAACATTATTAAGGTATACAAATATAGTACAGTCTTTTTAGCTCACCAGAGCACAAAGTGCTCAAGGTGAGCTTTTGTGATACCCCTGTGTCCGGCGTCCGTCTGTCCGTCTGTCCGTCAACAATTTCAAACGACTTCTTCTTTGAAACCGACTGCCCAATTGTAACCAAACTTAGTCAGATACATACTGTTGGTGGGTGCTTCAAAAGTTGTTAAAAGATAGTGGGTGGGGCCATCGGTCTTGTTGCCATGGCAACCGTACACAATATCTAGAAAAATCTTCTTCTCCAGAATGACTTGTCCGATTTGAATATAGTTTTCACCAAAATGTTTCTCAGTTGATAGACTTCAAAAGTTGTTAAAAGAATTTTGATCGGGCAAAAAACATGGCCGCCAGAGGGCGTGGTCATTTTTTCCGTATATGGTAATATGGAATTTTCATAGGAAAATCTTTAAAAATCTTCTTCTCTGAAACTATAAAGCCTAGACCTTTGATATTTGGTATGTAGCATGATCTTATGGTCCTCTACAAAGATTGGTCAAATTATGGCCCCCGGGCCAAAAATGGCCCCGCCCAAGGGCTTATCAGTTTTTCATAGGAAAATCTTTAAAAATCTTCTTCTCTGAAACTGTAAGGCCTAGACCTTTGATATTTGGTATGTAGCATGATCTTATGGTCCTCTACAAATATTGTTCAAATTATGACCCCTGGGCCAAAAATGGCCCCGCCCAAGGGCTTGTCAGTTTTTCATAGGAAAATCTTTAAAAATCTTCTTCTCTGAAACTGTAAGGCCTAGACCTTTGATATTTGGTATATAGCATGATCTTATGGTCCTCTACAAATATTGTTCAAATTATGACCCCCGGGCCAAAAATGGCCCCGCCCAAGGGCTTATCAGTTTTTCATAGGAAAATCTTTAAAAATCTTCTGTTCTCAAACTGTAAGGCCTAGACCTTTGATATTTGGTATATTTAGCATGATCTTATGGTCCTCTACAAGTATTGTTCAAATTATGACCCCCGGGCCAAAAATGCCCTGCCCAAGGGCTTATCAGTTTTTCATTGGAAAATCTTTAAAAATCTACTGAAACTGTAAGGCCTAGACCATTGATATTTGGTATGACTCACATGATCTAATGGTCCTCTATAAATAAGTAGCTGTGGCTTGTGGTCCTCTGCCAAGAATGTTTAACTTACGACCCTGACCACTGGGCGAAACTTGGCCCTGCCTCAGGGCTTATCAGTTTTTCATTGGAAAAATATGAAATATTACTTTTCTCTGAAACCATAAGGCTTACTGCTTTGCCTTGTGGTTCTCTACCAAGGTTGTCCACATGATTTCTTGTGGTCAAAAATGCCCCCCCCCCCCCCCCCCCCCCCTTGGAGTTATTTCAGGTGAGCGCTTCAGGGCCATGAGGCCCTCTTGTTTCTTTTTTTTCTCTTCTGGCCAAATTTGATTGACAGGAAGTTGCAAAAAATACATCACAATTCTGATTATTTGCTTTTAATGTTAATATATTATGCTTTATCGCGAAAAACATTCCAAATAGGTAATATTAGCCTGTATAAGAAAGATTTGCTCAAAAACATATGATTATTAAAATATTTGCTGGAAAAGACTGCTTTTTTACCAAATTTAAGTGTTGTCCATTGTTAGACTCCACTTTTAACTGTTTCCCTCATATAAAAAGAGGCCTATTCATGCCTTTGCAAACAGAGTAGACCTAGATCAGACGGTTCCATCAGGTGTCATCTGATCAGGGTCTGCTCTGTTTGCTTATGGAATTATATAGATGTGATTTTACAGCTTCTGCCAAAGTAATAGCTCATGTGTTCATGTACCATTATAAAAATTCAGCTAATAAACATGGAAGAACAACAGATATAAATGTGCTTACTCAGATACTAAAATTGTCATTTCTTCACCAAACCCTATATTGTGACCACTCTTTAGAATCGTCTCGTTGAGACGATTCCAAAGAGTGGTCACAAGATAGGGTTTGACAGAGAAATAAAGAAGTTATTCTTGAAAATGTTTTTATTTTATGCATCTTATCTGGTCATTATTTCTTGCATGAATATTGAACAGCTAAAGGATTAATAATGTTGCAATACACTATAATCAAATATATCCACAACGGCATTTAAACCAGAATTTATACCAATCTGAAAGAGTCGTATCATTGGGTCGAATTGTAATTAATTGTAATTGCAAATGCACAATTTTTCTTTGATCATGGCCATATGACACAGTTCCAAAGTTTGCATGGAGGCGTCATAAAATCAAAAGCTTTAAATCAATTAAAATCTCTAAACTTTTGACAAATAATAATTAAACTGAAGAGGTAATTTCATAATGAATAATAAAGCAGCCTTTAAACTTTGCACAATTTGCAAATCGCTGCATTGATAAATAAATTACGACAATCAAATGGTTTGTGTTTTGTTTACGCAAAGTCGCTAAGGATTAATGGCACACCGAAATTGTCTTAATTAATGACAATACTTGGTTTTACTTGGGGAGAAGAAAAGGAATTGTCTTAATGCCAGAGCAACAAATAAAGTTGCTTATTCAAATACTGAAATCATCCTTTCACTGCCGAACCCTGTGTTGTGACCAATCTTGAGAATCTTCTCTTCTAGTGGTCACAATACATGTATAGTGTTTGGTTAATAAAAAAGTTATTTTTGAAAAAAATTTTTTTTATTCGCATCTTATCTGGACCTCTGTACACTCTAGAAAATAAGAGTAAGGAGCAAGCTTGGGGAAAATATGAGAAAGAAAGGTTTTGTGCATTACAGTGATATAAATTTGTTATTTTCATAAATTAAAGTAAGGGGTTAATGTTAACTGAACCCTTTCTCTTATATAAACCCATTTTCACACATTTGCAAACAGAGTAAACCCAGATCAGATGGCTCCTATAGGAGCCGTCTGATCAGGGTCTGCTCTGTTTGCTAATGGAATTTGATAGATCTGTTTCTTTAGTTTCTAAAATGGCTACAATGTTCCACCTTCCATATGGTCTGGGTCTTCTCTGTTTGCAAATGCGTGAAAATGCATTTGTATGAGGGAAAGGGTTAACCCTTCCATGGTCAATATTCATGTAAGAAATGATGAATTAGCTGAATTTCCGTAATGCGAAATTTTCAAGGGAATGTTTTTGACAAAAACTGTAGAATAAGATCTATCATGTCATAAGCAAACAGGAGCAGACCCTAAATGAGTTATCTTGTCTTGATCTTCTCTGTTTGCAAGGCTTGGACAGGCGTTTATATGAAAGAAAGGGTTAATTGAAAGAAAAGGGTCACTCATAGCATAAATATGTGTTGTCAAAATCTCTAAAATACAGGAGCCCCTCTCCCCTCCCCTTCTACCACCAGAATGCTGCTAATTAATATTATCAGGAAACAGGGAAAGAATTGGAAGAAAAGGGTTAGTTATAGTACAAATATGTGTTGTCAAAATCTCTAAAATGGAGGAAACTCACCCAACCCCATCCCTGCTTCAATTCAATTCTGATCTGTTAAAAAATCTGCATTTTTGCTCGTCTGTTTTTCGATGAAAAAAATACAAGCTATTGTCGTAACTCCGATGCCCGCTTTGTCATTGCTGTCATTCAGAATCTTTAATGTTGGCAATTACTTCTTTACTATTCATGCAAATCTTGTGAAACTTCACACGCTTGTTCACCATCACAAGGGTTCCAATCTGACCAAGGGCCATAACTCTATAAGACTTATTAATGAAATAATTCCCCTTGTTGACTTTGTAAAGAATTGAAGATGTCTGTCATTTTGGTACTGTAACCAGCAGGGATCTCATATTTCATGTGTGAATCCCCTGTGGCAAGGCCTTTCCATATATGTTTACGTTTTTTGACTTGTGACCTTGACCTTTGAACTTTGACCTAATTTTTAAAAATTTAGCAAAAAAAAATTAACATTGGCTTGAATAATTTTTGAAACAAAAGACAATCTTATGAAACTTCATACGCTTGTTCACCATCAAATGGGCTACAATCTGACCAAGGGCCATAACTCTGAAAGTTTTGTTTTTATACCCCCCTTTTGAAAAAATGGGGGTATATTGCTTTGCACATGTCGGTCGGTCTGTCGGTCGGTAGATCGATGGTTTCCGAACGATAACTAATAAACGACTTGGCATAGAATCTTCAAACTTGCTGTGGTGGTTGGTCATGACAAGTAGATGACCCCTATTGTTTTTGAGGTCACTAGGTCAAAGTTCAAGGTCACCATGACCTAAAATGGTGAAATAGTTTCCGATCAATAACTGCTCAAGGGTTTGGCTTGGGATCTTCAAACTTGCTGTGGTGGTTGGTCATGACCACTAGGTGACCCCTATTGTTTTTGAGGTCACTAGGTCAAAGGTCAAGGTCACCATGACCTTAACTGGTTAAATGGTTTCCGATCAATAACTGCTCAAGAGTTTAGCTTAGAATCTTCAAACTTGCTGTGGTAGTTGGTCATGACCACTGAATGACCCCTATTGTTTTTAGGTCACTAGGTCAAAGGTCAAGGTCACCATGACCTTAACTGGTAAAATTGTTTCTGATCAATAACTGCTCAAGGGTTTGGCTTAGGATCTTCAAATTTGCTTAGGTGGTTGGTCATGACAACTAGATGAGCCCTGTTGTTTTTTAGGTCACTAGGTCAAAGGTCAAGGTCACCATGAACTTAACTGGTGAAATGGTTTGCGATCAATAACTGCTCAAGGGTTTGGCTTAGGATCTTCAAATTTGCTGTGGTGGTTGGACATGGCCACTAGATGATCCCTATTGTTTTGAGGTCACTAGGTCAAAGGTCAAGGTCACCATGACCTTAACTGGTAAAATGGTCTCTGATCAATAACTGCTCAAGGGTTTGGCTTAGGATCTTCAAATTTGCTTAGGTGGTTGGTCATGACAACTAGATGACCCCTATTGATTTTGAGGTCACTCAGTCAAAGGTCAAGGTCATCATGACCTTAACTGATGAAATGGTTTCCAATTAATAACTGCTCAATGGTTTGGTTAGGGATCTTCAAAGTTGCTGTGGTAGTTGGTTGTGACCACTAGATGACCCCTATAGTTGTTGAGGTCACTAGGTCAAAGGTCAAGGTCACCATGACCTTAACTTGTGAAATGTTTTCAAATCAATAAATGATCAGTGGTTTGGCTTAGGATCTTCAAAGTTGCTGTGGTGATTAGTCATGACCGCTAGATGACCTCTATAGTTGAGGTCACTAGATCAAAGGTCAGGGGGTCTGGGGGGTATACATGTTTTACAAACATCTCTTGTTTTTTTACAAAATTATGCCTTTTTATGGACTAGGGAATAAAAATTTAAAATGTCTCGTCAGACAAGCATTGGCACTGCATGCAATACTCTTGTTAGACCTTGCATGACTGTCATGAATATTTGATCCTCTGCCGGAATGTTTGTTTTCTATCTTCAGATATGATAATCTAATTAAATTGTCAAAAGAGATATTCCTCAGTTCCTTTTCAAAATCACAACATACAGGAGTGTCAAACAGTTTGAGATCCTGATAAATAGCGGACTTTAACCCTTACTGTGCGGGACACGTCGAGTCACTGTCTTTGACAAACAGTGTAGACCCAGTGTAGACATCAGGGTCTTCACTGTTTGTCATGTTACACTTTTCTTTAGAAAAATCCCGTGATATTCACTGTAAGCTTGACCTGTTTGAATTTTAGAATAGTCCATTTGAACATTGAGTGTAGTAAAGGTTAACCGTTTCCCTTTTGAATTCATGTATGAGATAATGACATCATGAATATTTATTAGCTGAATTTTTATAAAGTAAACTTTTCAAGGGAATTTTTTTGTTTTTTACAAAAATGTAATTTCAGATCTGTATCATGTCCTAAGCAAACACAGCAGACCCTGATCAGATGGCTCCTACAGGAGCCATCTGATCTGGGTCTACTCTGTTTGCAAAGGTGTGAAAAGGTGTTTATATGGAGGAAAGCCCGGTTAAGCTTTTCCCTGTTGAATCCATGTAAGAAATGATGGTATTTATTAGCTGAATTTGAATAAAGGCATAACCATGTACACAGGATGTTTTAGTATTGTTTGGAACTGTTAAGTCATATCTGTTACATTCTGTTTGCAAAGGGCACAACAAAGTGTTTGTATATGAGGGGAAATGGTTAGCCCTTTCCCATTCAGAGATGCTTATTGATCCCTTTGCAACATGTATATACCTGTAGATCCAGATCAGATGACCCTTATACGATCCTTCTGATTAGGGTATTGTCTATTTTGCTTATGAAATAAGAACACTGGTCTAAACTGTCTACTTCTAAAACTGCATTGTCCATAACAACCCAGTCCAAAACGACCCATTTAACCAGTTTCGTCATATTGACGACTGTAAAAGTCACTTTGCGAAACCATTGTGATAAATAGAGCATTTGCTCCTATAGGAGCAAATGCTCTATTTATTAAAATGGTTTTCACATTGCAAAATTCTAAAAAATTCCTTTTCTCTAGTTGATGCTCCTTTTTGGTAGATTTATAATATGAGGTAATGTGTTAATATCTGAACCCAATTTGCGGGGGTCAAAATGGTCAAAATGACCCAGCTATAGATAGTAGGTAGAATTTGAAAATACAATGATGATACTGACTATATCTGTATAAAGGATTTTTATAGGATAATGTTAATTTAAAAATTGAAGCATTGAATTTTTAGTTCACCTGAGTATGCTCAGGGGAGCTTTTGTGATAGCCCATTATGTTCGGCCGTCTGTCTATTTGTCCGTCCGTCCATCCATTAACAATTGATTTAAATGACATCTCCTCTGAAACCACAAAACAGAATGTAACCAAACAGAATGATCTTTGTATGATGCTTTGTCAAAATTATTAAAAGAATCTGGATCCATTTTGCAATGGTAAGATATTGATCTTTCATTAATATAGTAGGAGCTGGACTGATGGTTACCCAGGTGGGTGATATAGTTCTATTATGGCCCTCTTGCTTGAGTTACTGTTTGTGATCGAAAGCACATGATTAGACACTTGTAAAGTCCCATAGTTGGTTAAGTTCCATAGTTAGTGAAATTAATTATTTTTCAAATTACCTTTCACAGTCACAAAGTTAAGGTTTTCTCAGGGGACAAAGTAGGCCTGCAGTTGTAGAATTGTTCTGAGAATTATTTTTGACTCATATACTCTAGGTAATTACCATCTGCAGAAGTTCAATTTCCAAATTATTTTGTTTTCAAATTATTGTTGGAGTTCAACAAACAATGTGGATCCTTATGAAAAGCAACATTCTATTTGGATTTAATCTGTCTGTTTCACTCTTTCCTCGGAGACAGATCCGTAACGCAAACAGAGTAGACCCAGACCAGCTCCTATAGCAGCCATCTTATCAGGGTCTGCTCTGTTTGCTTATATGATGTGATTCTATAGTTTCTGCCACGGCCAAAAATTCCTGTGTCTATTCTTACAAGTTCATCTCGTTAATATTCATGATGTCATTATTTTTAGCTCCATTTTTTCAAAAAGTGGAACTATTGTCATGACCCTCTCGTCTGCGTCGGCGTCGGAGTTGGTTAACCTTTTTGTTAAGGTCCTTTTCTCAGAAACCATCAAAGATATTTGGTTCATATTTGGTATGTATGTTTACTATCACAAGGGGAACCCATTTCACAAGGGCAGGTAACCCTAAAATTAATTTTGTCATAGTTATGCCCCTTTTTTCGACTAGAATTTTCACTGTTGGTTAAGTTTTATGTTCAGGTCCATGTCTCAGAAACTGTCAGAGATATTTGGTTCAACTTTGGTATACATATTAACAATTACAAGGGGGACCCATTTCACAAGGGCAGGTAACCCTAAAATTAATTTTGCTGTTCTTATCTCCCCTTTCTGACTTAGACTTCCACTATACTATCCAGCATTAAAGAAAGTGGAGCGCGCTGTCTGCGGACAGCTCTTGTTTAAATGTATTCATGGAGGAAAGGGTTAAGATATACTTAATGCTGGATTGCAAATAGTGAACACATTACTTGAGGAATATTTGTTTAAGACTCCAAATTATGAATAGCACTTCAGAGCAACAGTTGGTTGCACTCAAATATTAAAATTGTCCTTTCTCCACCAAACCCTATGTTGTTACCACTCTTTAGAAATGTCTCTTCGAGACGATTCTAAAGAGTGGTCACATTATAGGGTTTGGTGGAGACATAAAGAAGTTATTCTTTTTAAAAATGTTTTAATTTACGCATCTTTTCTGAGCCTCAAATTAATTCATTTTGTATTAACCCTTTCCTCCATAAATCCGCCTTTCTACGCCTCTGTAGAAATCACCTATTGACACCATTGCGATAAATGGAACATTTGCTCCTATAGGAGCAAATGCTCAATTTATCACAATGGTTTCAAAGCATAAAATTTAAGAACTTTCCTTTTGTCTAGTTAATGCTCCTTTTCGGTAGATTTATTCAAAGTGGTTGGATCTAAAAATAGCCTATGAGGGAATGGATTAAGCAATGAAATGAGAAAATGTATTGACATGGCAAACAGTGGAGAATCAGATCTGTAACACATTAGCAAATAGAGCAGACTGTACAAAAGCTGCCTAGCATATACATGTGATATAAAAAAAACCAGTCTCTTTGTCGAAAACATAACATTTGATAAACTCTGTTTTAAAATCTTAGATTACAACATGATTCTGTTCAGTTTGACAATGTTTAAAACCCTAATCATATGTTTGACCTTGTCTTGCTTTTACTGTTTGCTTAACTGTATGGTCCCCATAAGGTTATGTATAAATCGTTGACAATGGCCTTTCCTTCTTCGATCATCTCGTCTGAACCTTCACGACGTGATCGCAAAATACTGAGATTATTCGGCACTTCACTAATGTTTACAAATAGCTTGGACTCTTATGAGATGCCATAGAGTAACTCAGCATCTCAGTTTATCCAAAAACAGAAAAAAGTAAAAATGTTGAACCCGTTACTTCATAAATGCGCATTTCTATGCCTTTGCAAACAGAGAAGACCCAGACTGTCAGCTCCTTCCAGCTGACTTTCGGTAGGTTTGTGGTTCTACCTGTATGTTCTTCTGTGCACGAAACAGTGCAATTTGTTCCGTGCACAGAAGAACCTCTGGGGTCTTCCTCCACCTGTAATTAGCTGGACGTCCTGATATGACTGAAATACTGTTAAAACGACGTAAAATCCGATAAAAAACAAACCAAAACCAATCCTGTATTAGCCATCTGATCAGGGCCTACTACCGTTGCTTATGGTATACCATAGAGTGACATGATTCTACAGTTTCTGTCATGGCCAAAAATTACTGTGTCCATGTGTTGTTATAACAATTAGTCTTATTAATATTCATGAGGTTATTATTTCTTATAAATATTCATAGAGTAAAGGGTTAAGCAGTCAGCATTTTTACAGCAAACGCATTTCCCAATGTATTAACTCATTCTCTCATATAAATGCCTTTTCCTGCATTTGCAAACAGAGTAGACCCAGATCAGACGGCTCCTGTAGGAGCCATCTGATCAAGGTCTGCTCTATTTCACTATACCTATTTTGTCCATGAATATTCAGTAGGTATTGAAATTTGGAACAGAGAAAGGGTTATGATTGATAAACTGGAAACAGTCTATATACATGTAGTACTCATCCTATTTAGAAGCTGAGAAATTTCTAGACACTTCCATGATCTGTTTATGAATAGAGGGTTTTTTGGCGTTTCTGCAGTTGACGATATTTCTTGACAACAATAATCAACTTGATGTTCATGTCTTAGAAGCCCTACAAAAGGAAACCTAATGTGTGTGTTTGATTGTGAAAGCAGTCATAAAGTTGATTTATTACGCAGGCTTGTTTTTAAGGTCTTCATTATTTACTGCGGTGTTTTCAGACTCGGTCTTAACACTTTGTGATGTCTATCATAAGCCTTAACCAATATGCCACATGACATTGCCGATGCTACAATGATATTATATAACACTTTCCCTCATAAAAACACATTTTCATGCATCTTCAAACAGAGTAGACCCAGATCAGATGGCTCCTATAGAAGCCGTCTAATCAGGGTCTGCTCTAGCTGTTTGCTTATGATATGGTATAGTTCTGATTTCCACAGTTTCTGCTTAAGCAAAAACCTTCCAATGAAAAGTTTTACATTATAAAAAATCAGCTAAATAATATTCATGGTATCGTTATTTCTTACATGAATATTGAACAGGGAAAGGGTTAAGGAATATGTCACATGACATTGCGGATACACCTGTCTAAGTATTTATATTGTATAAACCTTTACTAATATGTCACATGACATTGTGGATGCTCCTAAGTATTTATATTATGCAAACCTTAAGCAATATGTAACATGACATTGTGGAGGCACCTGTCTTAGTATTTATATTATATAAACCTTTACTTATATGTCACATGACATTACCCATGCTCCTGTCTAAGTATTTATATTATATAACCTTAAACAATATGTCACATGACATTGTGGATGCACCTGTCTAAGTATTTATATTATATAAACCTTTACTTATATGTCACATGACATTGTGAATGCTCCTATTAGTATTTATATAATGTCAACCTTAAGCAATATATCACATGACATTGTGGATGCACCTGTCTAAGTATTTATATTATATGAACCTTAACCAATAAAGCACATGACATTGTGGATGTACCTGTTTAAGTATTTATATTATATAAATGTTGAACAATATGCCACATGACATTGTGAATGGTCTTGTTTAAGTATTTACATGTATATTATATAAATGTTGAACAATATACCACATGACATTGTGAATGGTCTTGTTTAAGTATTTATATTACATAAATGTTGAACAATATGCCACATGACATTGTGAATGCTCATGTTTAAGTATTTATATTATATAAACTATATCCAATATACCGCATGATCGACATTGTGAATTAATGCTCTTACTTAAGTATTTATATTATATGAATCTTGAACAATATACCACATGACATTGTGTATGGTCTTGTCTAAGTTTTATATTATATAAATCCTAAACAATTATATACCACATGCCATTGTGAATGCTCCTGTCTAAGTATTTATACATCTGATCTTGGTCTACTCTGTTTGCAAAGGCATGAAAAAGTGTTTACATGACGGAAGGAATGATTGGCTATTATAACTCGGCTCTCTGCACACTAGTGTTGAATTTTAAATTACCAATGTAACCAGTTTTTTTGAAGGATTTTTTTTGTTGAAAATTTCAGTTGATGTTATATTTACTTAGCAGTGCAAAGAGTTAATTTTGCTAATAACTTTGTTAGTTATATGTTTTTTAATTTGGTTATGTGATAATTGTTTTATTTTTGTAAATGTACAGGAAGATATAATAATATCTATTGCATTTTCTATATTTTGGCAGGGCTTGTACTTTTCTGTGGATAGTGTACGTTCCAAATGATTGTTTGATATTGTCATCGTGTAGTATTTTGAAAAATATTACTTATCTTAAATTTTCTTTCTTTCTTTACTTGGATAGGACAGTTTTACTTTTTTCCCCACTACATCTAATGAATTCTTGTTGAACCCTTTCAACCTTGGATATGCACGCATTGTCAGCTGCAAACAGTGTAGACCCTGATCAGAGGGCTCCTAAGGGAGCCCTCTGATCAGGGTCTGCACTGTATGCCATTCAAATTCCTCTAGCAAGTTTAAACCTTTTATGCTGAGTTGACTCTATAGTTTAAGCACTGATGGCCTACTCCATTCAAGTAATACAGGGCTGACAGGGTGAAGAATGCTTATATTATGATGTTGTGACACGGTCACTGTTGCTGAAGTTTAATATTGCCTAAATCTTTACAATGTTTGGTAGGTAGAATGCATTACATCAAGATTATAATTTACAAATAGCATGCATTTTTTCATAACTAAAAGATTTCAAAGACGATAAATCTGTCCATCATTGATAACCAACATATATTAGTCCATACTTTATGAGAGGTTTTGAATGAAAAACAGCGTAAATGCTAATCAGAGGGCTCCTCCGGAACCCCTCTGATCTGTGTCAACATAATGTTTAAATGTCAGAAGGGTTAACCCTTTACTCCATGAATATTTATATAAGAAATAATGACATCGTGAATATTAATTAGATTATTGTTCATACAGGTAAATGAACACAGGAAAGTTTGACCATTGACAGAAACTCAAGAATCTGATCTATATAATTTCATAAGCAAACAGAGCAGACCCAGATCAGACGGCTCCTATAGGAGCCATCTGATCTGGGTCTACTCTGTTTGCAAAGCCGTAGAAAAGTGTATTTATGGAGTAGAGGGTTAAAGTGGAATTCCTGTTTGATAAATTAGACTTACCCAAATGAGCACTACACGTATTATTAGCATTGCTTTTTTCAATAATTTATGTGTTGTTATTTTTGTATCATAATTTCACATTTCTGTCTGAATCATTTCTATGTTTTAAAAACACAAGACTGTATCACATGAATTATGGTTGCCTTATGTTTGTCAGACTGTATCATATGACTTATGGTTGCCAGACTGTGTCACATGACTTATGGTTGACTTATGGTTGCCAGACTGTATCGCATGACATGATTGCCAGACTGTATCACATGACCTATGATTGACAGACTGTATGACCTGACTTATAGTTGCCAGACTGTATCACAAAAAAAGTCATGACTTACAGTTGCCAGACTGTATCATATGACTTATGGTTGTCATACTGTATCACATGACTTATGGTTGCCAGACTGTATCACATGACGTCTTGTGGTAGCACTTTTTGTAACACCATGTTGTGTTTGTG
Organism: Azorinus chamasolen; assembly: GCA_963576725.1. Classification (NCBI taxonomy): domain Eukaryota; kingdom Metazoa; phylum Mollusca; class Bivalvia; order Cardiida; family Solecurtidae; genus Azorinus; species Azorinus chamasolen. The sequence continues at coordinate 34,394,431 of OY755244.1, forward strand.
AACTGTCCTAGAGGAACACTCATATCAGTGCTTACTGTCCTAGAGGACCCTCAGATCACTGTACTGTCATTAGATCATGGTATATTGTCCTAGAGGAGCTGCCATATCAGTGTTTACTGTCCTAGAGGAACTATCAGATCACTACTGTTCTGGCATCAGATCATTGTCTACTGTCCTAGAGTATCCCCTAATATTGTTGTATATATTGTCCTAGAGGAGCCCTCAGATCATTTCTACTGTCCTAGAGGATCCCTAAGATCATTGTCTGCTGTCCTAGAGGAGCCCTCAGATCAGTGTATGCACTATTTGTCTCTAGCGAAATATCTAAATGAACACTACTGTTAAATAATGATGGATCATTCAAATTTATCATTCAAAGGGGTAAACTGTTGTCAAACTTGTTGGTTACAAAGTGTACCATCTTTTGTCACCGCATGTATGCATCTTCACGCATAACTAATGTTGGTCGAACTTGTGGCCCGACCCTTTTTCATGAAATGATTATATGAAATAAAATATGTTTATACTATGTACATATTTTAACCCATTCTCTCATAGGCTATTTTAGACCCAACCTCTTTGAATCTACCAAAAAGGAGCATTTACTAGAGAAAAGGAAATTTTTTGAATTGTGTAGTTTTGAATCCATTGTGATAAATAGAGCAAATGCTCTATTTACCACAATGGTTTTATAAAAATGACTTTTACAGAGGCATCAAAAGGCTTCAATATGCGGGAATGGGTTAAGGTCACTGGTATGTGTTTAGCTGACACTGGCACTAATGTCCAAGATGTCAGACATTAAGATTATGCTGTATTCATTGTTCATACTCATCAATTACTTTTAAGAACATCAACTTACCAGATGGGACAATTTTAAGGCTTTCCTTCATATAAACACCTTTTCACACATGTGCACACACAGTAAACCCAGATCAGACAGCTCCTATAGGAGCGATCTGTTCAGGGTCTGTTCTGTTTGCTTATTAAGTTATTATAGACATTACTTTACAGTTTCTGCCTATAACATAATGCCATTAACCCTTTTTTCCATAAATACACCTTTCTTTGCCTCTGTAAAAATCGCCTATTGAAACCATTGTGATAAATAGAGCATTTGCTCCTATAGGAAACTTTTAGAATTTTGTAGTTTTGAAACCATTGTGATAAATAGAGCATTTGCTCCTAAGGAGCAAATGCTCTATTTATCACAATGGTTTCAGAAAGTGACTTTTACAGAGGCATAGAAAGGCGTATTTATGGAGGAAAGGGTTAAGCGGCTATCGAAAAGAGGCCTTATTATGGGTCTGTACGAGCAGGTGGTAGCTCAATGCAGGTCAAAAGTAATGCAAAAAGCTCATATAAGAGCTTTCTGCATTACTTTTGGCCTGCATTAAGCTACCACCTGCTTTGTAAGACTCATATATTCAATAAATGAATGGCCGCTTAGGACAGGTTCTACTGTATTTGCCAAGGTTAGTCAAGTGAAATATTTGCGGTAATTAAACCAAAAACTTCCAGCGTAAACGACTAACATGGGAAATAAAGTAAAAGTCTGCAAATGGAATACATTGCTATTATCAAAAACAAGAAAACTCTATTAGTTCCTACCTTTAATCATTGTTGCAGATTGTGATCACTAAGCAAATACTTTTTTACAAGGCCTTGGGAAAAAAAATCATCCAGCGATGCAGAACATGGCTATAAGGAAATGGATTAGAAATGGTTTCTTTTGATGTTTCAGACTTCTTTCTTATTTGCAATTTTTGCAAATGATAGTAGGTATTTTGGAGAATTGAAATGAACAGAGAGAGCAGAAGGGAATAAGTGGAGCGAGTTTGTGTTCTTCTCATTGACCCTTTCCCTATTCTGTAAGAGCTGTCTGTCTGCTGTGTTTGCTAATGGAATTTAATAGATCTATTTCATTAGTTTCTAAAATGACTGCAATGTTTCGTTATAACTAGTTAGACCATGAATATGCAGTAGGTATTGAAAATTTTGAATAAAATAGAACAGAGAAAGGGTAATAGCATATCTTTGACAGCGACGTTTTGTTTTGGCAACTTCATTAAAAGCATTTTTGTTCATTGAACGATATAAAAAGTAATATGACAACAGTTACTGATCTTAGTATGGATAGAACATCGGAAAAGATGCACAGTGTTAGGCATATTATTGAATAATTGAAATCACATGTTTATGTAAATTAAATGCTACATCCTTGTCAAGACAACTTTTCAAATTTGATTAATGGTGGCCTTAAATCTTCGCATTATAATAGCAACAAGTTTCTGATAACCTACGAAAACAGATTTGATCCGAATGAGATGCCGAGTTACTTGGAGTCTCATCAGGATCCAATCTGTTTGACACTCGGATCACGTATTTTGAAATATAATAGAGAATATACTCTTTAAGAATTTGTAGCAGACGATAAATATTTCTTTTGCAGACAACAATTACTTAGCATGCAAAGAGTTCAGGCTGATTGAACCTTTCAACCCTGAATTGTCACGAGTGGAATAACCCAGCAGTGTTTAATTGTAGAGTCCACTCAGTATGGAAGGTTTGTAAACTTGCTAGAAGATTTTGAATGATAAACAGTGCAGACCAAGATCAGAGGGCTCCTCTAGGAGCCCTCTGATCTGGGTCTACACTGTTTGCAAATGACAGCGCGTGTGTCTCTCGAGTTGAAAGAGTTAAAACCTTTCTACTGTACCATGGGAGCATTCGTGATAGGCTTTGCGAGCATTTTGGATACAAATAATATGCTGAGTAACACTAGTGTCTGATCAGGATCTAGACTTTTTGACTCTTTGATATTTTTTCTTGTTGAATATTCATGTAAGAAATGATGACATCACGAATATTTAATAGCTGAAGTCTTACAATGGCATAATTATGTACATATGAATTGGTGGTATTGATAGAAACTGTAGAGTGAGGCCTATTATAATAAGAAGAGCAAACAGAGCAGACCCTGATCAGATGGCTCCTATAGGAGCCGTCTGATCTGGGTCTGCTCTGTTTGCAAAGGGGTGAAAAAGGCATTTATATGAAGGAAAGGGTTAACATAAAAAGAAGACAAGTTCTGCAGATAAGAGTTTCTTATATTAGCATGTAAAAGGTTAGGAATGATAGACTGCTAGTCAAGACTGATTGAAAGCATGTCATGAGAGCCAAATACAATGGAAATGAGGAATTGTATTAACCCTTGGAACGTGATAAATAGATAGATCAATAGGTAGATTTCACTTGCATTTACAAAATGGTGTAGACCTAGATCCACAATAGCTCCTTTAATTCTCCACCAAACCCTATACTGTGACTACTCTTTAGAATCGTCTCGGAGAGATGATTCTAAAGAGTTACTTAGTCACAGTATAGGGTTTGGTGGAGAAATGACAATTTTAGTATTTGGGTATGCACTGTTATCTGTAGCTCTGCTTTGTTAATAGTCCTGGAGGAGCCCTTTGATCAGAGTGTGAACTGTTTGTCATTCAAAATCCTCTAGTAGATTTATCTTGTCATACTGAATAGACTTTGCTGTTAAACAAGGGCAGAGATTATGCCACTTATAAAATGTTTGGCATACAAAATGTTTAGATCAGTATTATGATAATCATTTACTCCATAAATATGTCTACATCTTTTCGAAAATCAGTGACCCAGATCAGATAGTCTGATCAGGGTCCTGTTTGCTTAACCCTTTACTCCATAAAGTCGCCCTTTCCATGCCTTTGCAAACAGAGTTGACCCAGATCAGATGGCTCCTATAGGGTCTGCTCTGTTTATTTATGATATAGTATAGATCATTTTTTATTATTATGCCATTGCCCAAACATTCCTGTGCCTATGACTGTGCTATTACAACAATTCATGTAATTAACTATTCGTGTCAATATACCTATCTGTAAATAGTGAAGACCCAGATGAGACAGCTCCTGCAGGAGCTGTCTCATCAGGGTCTGCACTATTTACAAGTTGATTGTGCAACCAGTGCACTCCACAGCAGTGATTGCACAGCGAAGTACTTGTACACAGTGAAGATATATGTAATTATACAACAGGGCATGGGTAAAGAAGGAGAAATGTATTTTAAAATTCAGCAAGCGAGGGGTTAATGTCATTGATGTCATTAATGTGATTGATTAATTAATTGATGTCATTATTTCTTGGATAAATATTCATGTAGTAAAGGGTTAAAAATAGATTTCTACAGTTTCTACTATAGCCATAAATGCCCATGTCCCTATGCCGTTATAAATAAACAATCTAATACATATTCATAATGTCATGATTAATTTATTTGTTACATGAATATTCATGGGGTTAAACTGAGTATGAAATTTTGCCCTGAAAGACTATACAATCGCCAATGTTTGTGTGATGATAAGCCTTTGGGTGGTATGCTATGAACAAATTTACCAACATTTGGATACAGCAGAGACACTGAATGACTTCTGAGAATGAATTTGAGCTAAGGATCCACACTTTCTGATATTTTGATCAAAGGTCCAGATAAGATGTGTAAATTGAAATATTTTCTTGAACAAATTCTTTATTTATGTTGTGACCACTCTTTAGAAAAAAACCTATGTTGTGACCACTCTTTAGAATCGTCTCTTCGAGACGATTCTAAAGAGTGGTCACAATTTAGGTTTTGGTGGAGAAAGGATGATTTTAGTATATGAGTATGCACCTTTGTCTGTTGCTCTGTTTTGATTATATTTTAACCCTTTCACGTATAGGCTATTTTTAGATCCAACCTCTTTGAACAAGTCTACCGAAAAGGAGCATTTACTACTAAAAAGGAAATTTTTTTAATTATGTAGTGTTGAAACCATTGTGATAAATAGAGCATTTGCTCCTATGGTCCATTGGAGCAAATTCTCTATTTATCACAATGGTTTCACAAAGTGACTTTTACAGAGGCGTCAAAAGGCGTCTATATGCGGGAATGGGTTAATGTCTCCCAAGATCATGATCTGTGGTATATTGTTCTCGGCCTGTGTTTCTGTTAGTTGTCTATATGTCTTAGCCATAACTTTTGAATTTGATATGCTTAATATATTTAAAATTATAAGAATCCGCCTTGAGTATTCATGTAAGATATGAATATATCTCGCCCGAGGGTCAGAAAATTACCCAGACAAGAGGCTTTGCGGAGTACCTGAGTGATTTTCTGTACCCGAGGGTCAGATATTCATATCCTATATGATTCAATGAGTGATGGATATTTTTCTGCCACTTTGGATGATGGATTATTTCTGATGGATTATTTCTCTGTTTCAAAGCTGCTATTTTCTCCTAATTCATAATGAGCCGTCTCATGTGAATTTTCATCTCAGTTATCCAGCTGCTTAATCCCACTGAAAGGTTCATAAATTCAAAGAAGTAGGCATCGAAAAGTGCATACGTAAGTGTGTACCAATAATTAAAGTTAAAATAAAATTATCCTTTGCCTTGGAATTCCTTTCTAAATGTTAAATACATTTGTATTAATTTGCTTTGGCCGTGACTGTGCGTAATAAATTTTAACCTACATTGTAAGTTTGTATGATGCGATCCTTCGAGAAACAAATTGATAAAACAAAAGGAAATACAATCCTCTTCCAATACTGTTATCTGATTCAAAGCAAAAAACTTACATCTGTCTTAAAATTATCTGAGTGAAAACCAACAACAAATAAAGAGGAATAGTGACAAAAACTGTGGGTTATTTTTTTTTAACTTGAACAAAGGCATAATATGATGTCATGTGACGTCACATGAAATGGAAGATAAACTTCAATCATCATGTGACATGTGAGACTGTTTGGATCCAGGGCATCAGGGCATGAGACACTAATAAAATGTTTCATCAAGATCTGACTTACATGTTTCTCTTATATAGCCACTGTGAAAAATACCAAATCTGGTCGTACATTAACCCTCTATTCTATGAATATTCATGTAAGAAATAATGACATCACGAATATGAATTAGATTGTTACAATTCACACATGGACACAGGAATTTTTGACCATGACAGAAACTGCAAAATTATATTTTTATTATACCTCATGTGGCTTTCCTATACAAATTTTCCATATACCTGCCATGAAACAATTTGTACTGTTCCATGTAACATTATCTCGTGCATGCAACATTACGTCTAGATCAGTGAGCGCTTATTATGTCTTTCCCCCTTTAGGGGAGGGAGACATATTGATTTTGTGCTTTCTGTCCGTCCGTCCGTCTGTCTGTTAAAATTCTTGTGCAGCTAACTCCTCCTACACTATTAGAGGGATTTCCTTAAAACATTTACATATGAACCAGCTATATGACTGTGAGGATGGTCATGTGGTTTGGAATTTTGGCTGCAACAATTTTGACAGAAGTTATGGCCCTTTGTAATTTTTCCTTATATAGAATATATAGCAAACAAGAAATATCTTTTAAAAAGATATTCAGCGGCATTCAAATATTGGCACAATGTACAAAACAATCTCTGCAATATTTATTTCAATGTTTTGAGATTCTACTAGTACAGAGAACTAGATCTATGAAGGGTTGCATGTTATTTTACTAGCAGAGAAGCATGCAATGAAAATGAATTGGAGTAGAAGAAGCATTTATTGAAATATTTCAAGTTGCTATAGGAAATCACTTTTAAAATGTACGAATTTTTAAAACTATCTCAAGTTAGTTCTTTAGTTTACCTTTTATAAATGTACATGAAAGCGCTTATATTTGTATTGATATGAAGATCAGAAATTGAATGCACTTTAAATCATAAAGTTTCTGTGTGTGCAGAGTCTGTAGTTCCATAAAGAACTGCATTTATTTAGCCTAGATCAACGCTTTAATCGACTTGTGTGCATCATCATTAATGACATCATTAACTGAATCTACATGTATTTTTAAAACAATATAACCTACGTCTATGAGCCCAAGCCCCATGTGATAGAGCCATAGTAATAGCCTTCAGTAAGTAACTTTATATCAAAGAGAGCCAACAACCAGAGTCTCGGTGCTTTGGTCGGGGATAGTAATTAATACTATTAATACCACTACTCTAATATACTAAACAACCCTTCTTCTTTATTTCCTACAGCACTGCCTGTGAATAATGGTGGTTTCGGCAAACTACCTGTTCGTCAAAGTGGACTTATGATCAAATGTTGTATTAATTGATAGCAAAATGATAGTAAAGGTTTGAAAGTTTAATAGAGGTTTCGACAAACTGGTAATATTAATTGCTCAGCAACCATTACCATGAGGTGATAAATATCAGTACATCAGTACTTTGATTTTATGGGAATTTCCAGGTCTTAAAATCTATTTTAAGAACAGAACTTTCGACAGTCGACAGTCTTCGGTCCCATGCTAAATATCTGCGTAAATAATTACTTTCTGTACTATATGGCGTTTTGACTGAACTCTAAGAAGTTTATAGAACATGTCTGTGTAACATGGTGCCTTACATGTGTTGTGATTATGTTAATTATTGCATTGAATTCAATTTGCGAGGCCGAAGCAGCTAATTATCATAAAACATGGTGTTTGAAATAACTGCAATATCGTAATAATTACCCCAGGAAATTCGACACATCAGTAGACTGTATAACAGAATTTTACATAGTTTCGGAATGTGTAGAGGCATATAAAAAGGTTGTATGCCAGTCAAGGTATTCACTAATGAAAATCAAGTTTACTACTAGGTCATATGCAAATTACAATGTAACAGTTTCTCATTGGTGGAAAACTAGAACAAAAGTGAAAATAGACAGCTAGCCGCTGAAAAAATATTGTGCAGCTAACTTCTCCTACACTATTTGAGGGATTTACTTCAAACTTTTACATATGAACCAGCTATATATGAGGATGGTCATGTGGTTTAGAATTTTGGCTGCAACAATGTGGACAGAAGTTATGGCCTTTTGTAGTTTTTCCTTATAGCGAAAAAATCTTGTGCAGCTAACTCCTCCAACACTATTTTCCTTATATAGAATATATAGGGAAAAAATCTTGTGCTCCAACACTATTTTCCTTATATAGAATATATAGCGAAACAATCTTGTGCAGCTAACTCCTACACTATTTGAGGGATTTACTTCAAACTTTTCCATATGAACCAGCTATATGTGAGGATGGTCATGTGGTTTGGAATTTTGGCTGCAACAATTTTGACAGAAGTTATGTCCCTTTGGAGTTTTTCCTTATATAGAGTAATAGCGAAAAAGTCTTGTCCAGCTAACTCCTCCTATACACTTTTGACATATGAATTTATTCCTCTTATGGGTGCCAGGGTAAAGGGTGCCAGGGGGTGAATTCATTCCTTTTATGGGTGCGGGGACGGGGTATTGGGGGGAGACGTGTTTTTCTCAAAAACAAACTCTAGTTAAATTGTGTGCGTGATGTCATCCAACTGACGTCATCTGATGCTTGCAATTTGTTCAACAAACATCGTTTTGACAGTTGTTTTTGTTTAATTATTTGAGAAATGTCGCCTTGTATGTGACTATTTCAGAGGAGGATATGTCAAGATTGAACAGTGCTAAGGACTCAGCCAGTACTTATAACGTGTACTGAATAGAAGTGTGAAGCTGTTTCGTGATTTTTAAGCACCGAGTATAACTTTTGTTTCAAACAGTTTATTGTTGCTATTGAACAAATCTTTTTGCTAACGAAATTGATTTTGCTGTTCGGTATAATAAAATAAATATCACATCCTTTGGAGAGCGACAGTAAGTATTGTCACCCCTCGGTATGGTAATGTACACCTCCGCTAAAGCCTCGGTTAACATTATCAACCTCGGGTTGACAATATGTGCTGTCGCTCGCCATAGAATGTGGTATTTATATAATATTACATCATTAGTAAATTCCAGCAGACCCTGATCAGACGGTTCCTGTATAATTATAGGAGCTGTCTGATCTGCATCTGCTGTGTTTGCAAAGGCATAGAAAAACGTATTTATGGATTATAGTGTTAACCCTTTCCTCCATAAATACGCCAAATTTCTACGCCACTGTTAAAGTAAATTACAAAATTCTAAAATTAATGCTCCTTTCGGGTACATTTATTCAAAGAGGTTGGATCTAAAAATAGCCTATGCAGGAATGGGTTAAATGACAACAATCACTTTGAATGCTGACTGACATGTAGTCAGGTCTCATCAGGCCGTATATGTAACTTGAAGAAGCTACCAATTACTGTACAGGATCATTCTAAACTGCATAGAAGTGTTTCTGCTTGGGATAATAAAAGAGTGACATATTGAGGAAGGGAACTCTTTGCTTGCGATGTAATTTTGTCGTCTGCTCAATTGTCGTCTATTGCTCAATTGTCATCTGTAACATTTTCCAAACTATATTCTTTCTGAGTTTTTGTTTGCAGAAGTTGAGCCCGAATGACAAACAGTTTGGATCTGACAGATCAGGCCCAATGTTTTGTGGGGCCTGATCTGGATCTAAACTATTTGCATAGGCATTATTGGCAATAGAATCCACTTAACTCTTAGCTTGCTGAATTTTAAAATACATTTCTCCTTCTTTACCCATGCCCTGTTGTATAATTACATATATCTTCACTGCGTACAAGTATTTCGCTACATGTGCAGTCACTGCTGTGGAGTGCACTGGTTGCACAATCAAATTGTAAATAGTGCAGACCCTGATGAGACAGCTCCTGTAGGAGCTGTCTTATCTGGGTCTTCACTATTTACAGGTATGTATATTGACGTGAATAGCAAGCGAAAGGTTAAGAGTGCTTGGATTTTTATGTCTCAAAGGTTGTGTGTCTCTGTGTTCCAAACTTTAACTGTTAACTTTAGGCTGTTTTTAGACCCAACCTCTTCAAATAAATTTACCGAAAAGGAGCATTTACTAGAGAAAAAGGAAATTTTTAGAATTGTGTACTTTTGAAACCATTGTGATAAATAGAGCATTTTGATCAGGAGTAAATGCTCTATTTATCACAATGGTTTTGAAAAGAGAATTTTACAGAGGCGTCAAAAGTCGTCATATGGGGGAATAAGTTAACCATGGAACTTTTGAATTTCTCTAGTAGAGACTTCATACTTTAGTGTGATATCCTGTCAAGGTCAATATCATACCTGGAGATCAAAGGTCAGAGGTCGAACTGGCTATTAGTTTGTGTCCAGATAGTTTCGAGAAAATTAGTATTTCACAAACACATCTTGTTATTAGCTTTAATTCACTTATCATTTTTGGTAAGTAGATAATTATATGTATCAATATATTATCAGAGGTACAGCCAGATAAGATATGTGAATTAAAACATTTTCAAGAACAAATATGTTTGTGACCACTCTTAAGAATCATCTCAAAGAGACCATTCTAAAGAGTGGTCACAACACAGTTCTGCAGATCTCCCCCCCCCCCTCTCCCCCCTCCTCCCCCCTCCTCCCCCCTTCCCCTAAAAACAAACATTTTTGAGCAATTTAATGCGATCGAGATCTAATAAAAATCAATAAAACAATTATTTTTTTTATTTCCCTCACTCAATTACACTCTTTCTCAACATGCATTACCAAGACTCTAGTGATGTCATCCAAAATGCCCATTAGCATCCATTTGAGATTATTCATACGCCATACTTCCTGGAGAGTAAGAATATTGATCTACTTAATTCTAATATAGACCAGGCTAATGCATGCTCATCTTGTTGCAATCCCGTTAACAATGGTCATCACTAACTGGTCAATGGCTTAGAAACAGTTAAACCATTCCCTCATATTGAGGCCTTTTTACGTCAACCCATTCCCTCATATTGACACCTTTTTACGTCTCTGTAAAAGTCACTTTTTGAAAGCATCGTGACCAATAGAGCACTTGCTCCATAAGAGCAAATGTTGTTGTATTTATCACAATGGTTTAAAAAAAACACAATTCTAAAATTTCCCTTTTTTCTAGTAATTGCCTCCTTTTGGTAGATTTCTTCAAAGGGATTGGGTCTAAAAAAAAGCCTATGAGGGAACGGGTTAAGTAATGGCAACCGTTGACAAGGTTGTGATACTTTGCTCATACTTCATTCTCAGTGTTGTTATATTTTCTGGTCCTTCAGGATCATTTTGTTCAATGTTATTAGTTTTGATAATTAATACCGCTTAAGCCGGTGCTAGAGGGTGTGAGTACAAGTGTTGCACTTTTAACTCTATGCAAGCTTAGTAGTTTTTCGTCTGCAACAATTGTCGTCTGCTTCAATTCTCTTAAAATAAATTTTCTCTCATTTTTTTGCAAAAATATTGTCAAGATGACAAACAGTTTGGGTCCTGATGAGACACAACATTATGCGGCGTCTCATCTGGATCCAAACTGTTTGCATAGGTAATCACAGTTCGCCGCTAGTGTGCAAAGAGTTAATAACTGCTCATGATCATGAGCAGACTCAATAAAACTGAGTCTGCAATTTTCCATGTTTGCATGGCTGCTTTTGCTTTTGGAGTATCTCCTTAACTTTCAGAACTTTCCAAATTTCTGTGCAGGGAAAAGGTACCAATAATTGTTGCTCGTGTTTGTACAATTTCTAATAACCCTTTCCCTGTTTCATATTCATGTAAGAAATAATGACATCATGAATATTAATTAGATTACTTTTTAACCCTTTCCCTCATATAAACGTGTTTTCACGCATTTGCAAACAGAGTAGACCCAGATCAGACGGCTCCTAGAGGAGCCGTCTGATCAGGGTCTGCTCTGTTTGCTAATAGAATTTGATAGATCTGTTTCTTTGCTTTCTAAAATGTCTACAATGTTTCACCTTCCATATTTCTTTATTACTATTTTGTTAATGAATATTCAGTAGGTATTGGAATGTTGAATAAACATAGAACAGGGAAAGGGTTAAAACAGCATAATTATGAACACAGGAACTGACAGAAACTGTAGAATCAGATCTAAATTATACCATAAGCAAACACAGAAGACCCTGATCAGATGGCTCATACAGGACGGCTCATACAAGAGCCGTCTTATCTGGGTCTACTATGTTTGCAAATGTCTGAAAAGGCGTGGAAGGAAAGGGTTAATGTGCTTGTCAACTTATCAAAACAAGACCCACATATTGTATGATTCTCATAGGTTTGCATATAGACCATACATATAATATTCATTAATCCTTTCCCTCATATAAATGCATTTTTACGCATTCGCAAACAGAAGACCCAGAACAGATGGCTCCTTTACCCTTTCCCTGTTCTATATTTAGTCCAAATTTCAATACCTACTTAATATTCTTGGACAAAATAGTTATAATGAAATATGGAATGTGGAACATTATAGCCATTTTAGAAACTAAAGAAACAGATCTATCAAATTCTAATAGCAAACAGAGCAGACCCTGATCAGACGGCTCCTCTACTCTGTTTGCAAATGCGTGAAAACACTTTTATATATAGGGAAAGGGTTAAGGAGCAGTTTGATCAGGGTCTGCTGTGTTTGCTAGTACAGTTAGATAGGTGTGGTCCTTTAATTTCTAAAATGACTACAATGTTCCACCTTCCATACTTTATTATACCCCCACAAACAGAGTTTGAGGGGGGTATACTGGAATCAGCCTGTTGTCCGGCGGTCGGTCGGTCGGTCGGTCTGTCTGCAAAATCTTGTACGGCGAACTCCTCCTTCAGTTTCAACCCGATTCACTTGACACTTGGCATAATTGTTAATCAGGAGTAGTAGATGTGCAAGACACAAATTTCAGGTCTCTGTGACCTTGACCTTGACCTTTGGCCTTGAAATTGGTCTTGAAATTGGCAGGCAAAAGCTTGTACTTTGAACTTTTCCTTCACATTCAACCTGATTCACTTGATACTTGGCATAAATGTTACTCAGGAGTAGAAGATGTGTAAGACACAAATTTCAGGTCTCTGTGACCTTGACCTTGACCTTTGGCCTTGAAATTGGTCTTGAAATTGGCAGGCAAAAGCTTGTACTTTGAACTTTTCCTTCACATTCAACCTGATTCACTTGATACTTGGCATAAATGTTACTCAGGAGTAGAAGATGTGTAAGACACAAATTTCAGGTCTCTGTGACCTTGACCTTGACCTTTGGCCTTGAAATTGGTCTTGAAATTGGCAGGCAAAATCTTGTACGGCAAACTCCTCCTTCACTTTCAACCTGATTCACTTGATACTTGGCATAAATGTTACTCAGGAGTAGTATATGTGCAAGACACAAATTTCAGGTCTCTGTGACCTTGACCTTGACCTTTGGCCTTGAAATTGGTCTTGAAATTGGCAGGCAAAATCTTGTACTTTGAACTCCTCCTTCAATTTCAACCTGATTCACTTGATACTTGGCATAAATGTTACTCAGGAGTAGTAGATGTGCAAGACACAAATTTCAGGTCTCTGTGACCTTGACCTTGACCTTTGGTCTTGAAATTGGTCTTGAAATTGGCAGGCAAAATCTTGTACTTTGAACTCCTCCTTCCATTTCAACCTGATTCACTTGATACTTGGCATAAATGTTACTCAGGAGTAGTAGATGTGCAAGACACAAATTTAAAATCTCTGTGACCTTGACCTTTGGCCTTGAAATTGGTCTTAAAATTGGCAAGCAAAATCTTGTACGGCAAACTCCTCCTTCACTTTCAACCTGATTCATTTGATACTTGGCATAAATGTTACTCGGGAGTAGTAGATGTGCAAGACACAAATTTCAGGTCTCTGTGACCTTGACATTGACCTTTGGCCTTGAAATTGGTCATGATATTGGCAGGCAAAATCTTGTACTTTGAACTCCTCCTTCAATTTCAACCTGATTCACTTGATACTTGGCATAAATGTTACTCGGGAGTAGTATATGTGCAAGACACACATTTCAGGTCTCTGTGACCTTGACCTTTGCCTTGAAATTGGTCTTAAAATTGGCAGGCAAAATCTTGTACGGCGAACTCCTCCTTCACTTTTAACCTGATTTACTTGATACTTGGCATAAATGTTACTCAGGAGTAGTAGATGTGCAAGACACAAATTTCAGGTCTCTGTGACCTTGAACTTGACCTTTGGCCTTGAAATTGGCAGGCAAAATATTGTACTTTGAACTCCTCCTTCAATTTCAACCTGATTCACTTGATACTTGGCATAAATTACAGAATTTTCTTTATTTGAACTTTGGGTATTTTTGTTATTTGGTCCTGTTACATGTTCAAAACTTGGATTTGCAATCAAGGCTGCCGTGTGGGGGGTATTCATCACCTTTAGTGATAGTTCTAGTTAAAACTATTTTGTCCATGAATATTCAGTAGGTATTGAAATTTAGACTAAATATAGAACAGGGAAAGGGTTAACCCATTCCTCCATATGCTATTTTTAGACCCAACCCCTTTGAATAAATCTACCAAAAAAGGAGCATTTACTAGAGAAAAGGAAAAGTTTAGAATTGTGTAGTTTTGAAACCATTGTGATAAATAGAGCATTAATTGCTCATAGGAGCAAATGCTCTATTTATCGCAATGTTTTCATAAAGTGATTTTACAGAGGCGTAGAAAGGCGTATTTATGGAGGAAAGGGTTTATAAAGACTTTTAACAAGCAGGTGTTATAGTACACTGTTATAGTACACTGGCCATGTACAGCCACATTCTAACAGTAATTTAATTACTTACTGTATAACAGCTTCCTTAATTAACTTGTAACACTCCAAACAGTCGTTGTCTTCAAACATTATTAACTGTTTCAATTTCCAAAGTCGGTATGGAACAGTTCTGTGAAGGTTGTGTATGAGGGTGCATTTAATTTGTGTTTTTGGTGTTGCTGCGCACTGTCATATGTCATTTCGAGATTTCCTGCTTAACTTGTGTTTTGTTTTTTTCTTTCCTTTCTTGCCAGAAACATGATCATAGTGTCAGAACAGTTTTGGTCCTGATGAGACAATTTATAACATTCAAAAGACACACTGAAAATTATGTAGACTGAAAGGGGTTAAACGTTTTTAGCTCACCTGGCACATGGTTCCATTGTGAGCTATTGAGATTGCCCTGTGTCCGTCGGCAGTGCATTGCATTGCGTGTGTTGTCCGTCAGTAACAAGTTCTTTAAACAACATCTCCTAAACAAATGACTGAATTTTCACCAAATGTCAAAAAAGTGATCTGCCGGTACCCTTTATCAGAATTGTATAAATAGTTCCTGTCCACTGCATAATTTGGTCATAAATTAGATTTTAGCAAACATTTTCTTTAAACTACATGTACATCCTTCGAGCCACTGACTGGATTCTCATTAAATTACAGAGGAATAATCTAAAGATTACACTTTCAGATTCCTTTAACCCTCATATTGACGACTTTTGACGACTCTGTAAAAGTCACTTTGTGAAACCATTGTGATAAATAGAGCATTTGCTCCTATATTTATCACAATAGTTTCAAACTACAAAATTCTAAAATGTTCCTTTTCTCTACAGTTAGTGCTCCTTTTCGGTAGATTTATTCAAAGAGGTTGTATCTAAAAATAGCCTATGAGGTAATGGGTTAAATCATTTTGGTCCATTGTATAAATAGGATATGGGAGCTAACTCTGAATTTTAGATGACAAATGCTTTAAACAACATCTCTGCAGAATAGATTTCCACCAAATTTCACAGGAATAATCTGCAGGTGACCCTCTATCAGATTTATGTAAATCATTCCTGCTCACTGGATGATTACATCACAGAAACTTTCACAAGAATGATCTTCAGATGATCCTCTATCAAAGTTAAATAAATCGTTCCGGTCCATTGCATAAGTCGATATGTCACTGAAACTAAAAATAGATATGGAACAAAAACATCTAAACCAGTTAGTGGAATCTCACCAAATTTTACAGCAACGATCTGTAGGTGATCTTGTATCAGAATTGTATAATTCCGGTCTGCTGAATGCGTAGGTCACAGGATTAACAATTTTTGTATTCTTTGCGTAAGCAATGAATACATAGGTGGCATCCCTCCACCGACATACCTGACATTACTGCCATTTCGCATAGCTGTCCAGTGCAATTTATTGACATGCATTCGATGGATACAAAAGACCTTTGATAACATGGCATCTGGAAACAATCATGGTATTTCTGACATGAATTTTTTTTTAATGCTTCGTAACATTAGCTTTGATTTATAAAGTATGTGCAACAAAATTCACAAAACATAGTAATGTGTAAAAAGGGCACACGAATATACAATATATGACAAAATCACATGACCATAATATGAATGAAAGTATTCTCCCAGAGGCAGTTACTCAATGAAAAAAAAGTGCACTTCAGATGACCTTATACAAGCGATTAGGTAATCACGCCCATAAATTGCGAGTGGTCAGTTTGACAATAAGCATAGCGGAAACAGATCTATCAAATTTATTAACAAACAGAGCAAACCCTGATCAGACAGATCTGGGTCTACTCTGTTTGCAAATGCATGAAAAGGTGTTTATATGAAAGAAAGGGTTAAAGAAATTGTTGACCACAACTGTTACACATGATGGACACAGGGCGATTCCACTTTTGCCACTAGGTGAGCTGAAAGTGACAACAATTTAAGACATACTATAGAATCCAAATGTCAAGAAAAAATCCACAGTGTGAGGAAGGCAAATAGTTTTTCCTACTGATATAGCAATATCATTCTAATCTGTGGTATACTAATCTCTTTTTTGGGGGTTTCTGTTGAAGTAAAGTAGCTACTTCTCTTTGTAAAATAAAATAAAATTAGTCTGGAATATATAAGCATTTATTGGATCAACCTCCTTATGGAATATATGGAAATAAAAAGCAACTCTTAACTCTTTGTACGCTTAGTATTTTTTTGTCTGCTATGATCATTGTCTGCGTCAATACTTAACTCATTACCTCATAGGCTATTTTTAGATCCAACTACTTTGAATAAATCTACCGAAAAGGAGCATTAATTAGAGAAAAGGAAATTTTTAGAATTTTGTAAGTTTGAAACCATTGTGATGAATAGAGCATTTGCTCCTATGGGAGCAAATGCTCTATTTATCACAATGGTTTCAACAGCTGACTTTTGCACAGGCGCCAAAAGGAGTCAATATGAGGGAATGGGTTAGTATAAAATTTCTCTCATTTCTTTGCAAAAATACGGTCAGAGTGTCTAACAGTTAGGATCCTGCGTATTGGATCCAAACTGTTTGCATTTGTCATCACTATTTGGCCACTAGTGTGCAATGACTTAACATTCTGTGAAGGAATTTGTGTGCATATAGCTTTACATACAGTTTAGATCCATTTTTAGCTCGTCTGTTTCGAAGAAAAAGTTGATCGATTGTGATCACTGGGTCATAGTTGTAGATGTAGTTGTACTCATCGGCGTGCAAAAACTTTAATGTAGCTCATTACTCAAAAATTATATGAGGTATCAACAAGTTCATAGGTGGGTATAGATCTCATTGAGGGGAAGGCTCCTACATTATAAGAACCACAACCCTTGATTTTTTATTTTTTTTTAGTTATTGCCCTTTTTTATGCCCCCACATAGTCGTGGCATATAGGGTTGCCCTTGTCCGTAGGTCTGTGAAGTCATATAGGGGTTGTGGCCCTTTGTTTGCAAAAATGACTTTAAAAAGTATCTTGTCCGGCCTCTTTCTTGGAATTTTGTATTTGTCCAATCCTCATCAAACATTACACACATGTTTGTAGCCATTATATCTTGGTCAAGATTGATGGCCATGTAAATTGCTTCAGTTGTTGCATATATGATTATGGCACTTACTTTCTGTGACAAAAAATCTGACGTGGGGGCATAAGACTTAGTGTCCTATGGACACATTTCTAGTTTTCAAAAGTTTTAATTTAGCTGGACAAGCACCAAATCAGACGAGCATTGACGCCGCACGCGGCTCTTGTATAACCTTCTGTCTCATTAGTACCCAATTCGTTTCACACATATGAATTTTTTCTGTAAAGAAAATGAAAGCAAAATTTGGTCAAAGTAAAGCAGACGACATATTTCAGATAGAATTTACTTATATAAAGAGTGAAGCGAAGCAAAATGAAAGCCGCAACACTCTTTCCCTGTGTGTAATATGCTAGTCTCTTGTTGTAAGTATTCTTGACATGTTATTCCACTCCAGTTTGATTTTCATTCAGAAAAATAACTCTCTTAACACTTTCCTCCATAAATATGCCTTTCTAAGCCTCTGTAAATGTCCCTTCTTGAAACCATTGTATCACAATGGTTTCAGAACTATACAATTCTAAACTTTTCCTTTTCTCTAATTAATACTCCTTTTTGGTAGGTTTATTCAAAGATGTTGGGTCTAAAAATAGCCTATGAGGGAATGGGTTAACTAAGCTATTGCACAGTATGTACAGAGCTGAGATTAACTTCTCCAAAAGTTTAGATCAAGATAATTTAGTTTGTAACTTAGCATCTCATCTGGATCCAGACTGTTTTAGTTAAAGGGGAAGTCCCTACATTCGACGCGTTTCAAAAATACCTAAAATAAACAAAACTCATTTTGTTTATATGTTAAAAAGTAGTATATGTCATAAGAAAACCTGTCCAATAAACGCTGAAAATGACAAAACATCCATGTGTTTGATATCGACGGTCCCGATTTTATTCCCAGATGTTTCAGTTCTATTCGGGTTGGGTTTTAGTTTCGTATCTGTTTGTTCTATTCACGTCTCTCCGACCACTTCCGATTAAAGCTGTTACGTAAACAGTGGAGGGATCGGGTGATCGTGGGCAAAATGCGGAAAATTTGAACGGAAATGACCGATAATATTATGTTGTAGAACACAAATTATAAGTATTGATGAAATTGGTTTATTAGCTCACCTGAGCCAAAGGCTCAAGGTGAGCTATTGTGACCGCCTGTCGTCCGTCGTCCGTCTGTCCGTCTGTCCGTCTGTCCGCACTCACCAAAGGGTAGTTGTGTGACTTTTTCTAACTAGTCCCACAAGTAAAATCATTAACCTGGCCATCTCTTGTGACATTAACCTGGCCATTTCTTGTGACATTAACCTGGCCAGTTGTGGGACATAGGGTTAGGGTTAGGGTTAGCTTCCAGATCATTCTTTTCCAAAGTTAGAGCCAAAAATAGTTTTTCTTGTGGGACTAGTCACACAAGAAAAGATCAAAGGAAAAAGTCACACAACTACCCATTTGTTAGTACGTCCGTCTGTCCGTCCGTCTGTCCGTTCACTTTTATTTCAAATGACTTCTTCTCCTAAACCACTGGGAGGATTTCAACCAAATTTCACAGAAATGTACCTTAGGATGTCCTCTATCAGTTTTGTTAAAATCATGACCCCCGGGCAAAAAATGGCCCCGCCCCACTACTTTTACAGGGTTTTTTTTTAAATCTTTAAAAATCTTCTTCTCTGAAACCACAATTTCTAGAGCTTTGATATTTGGTATATAGCATCATCTAATGGTCCTTTACCAAGTTTGTTAAAATGATGACCCCCGGGCCAAAAATGGCCCTGCCCTGGGGCTTGTAGTTTTTACATAGACTTATATAGGGAAACCTTTAAAAATCTTTTTGTCTGAAACCACATAATCTAGAGCTAAGATATTTGGTATGAAGCATCACCTAATATACCACTACCAGGTGTGTTCAAATAATGACCCCTGTGCCATAAATGGTCTCACCCTGGGGTTTTATGCTACTTAACATCAGAATCTGTAACACTTAAAAGGTAATTTCCTCACAGTTATTTCCCTTGTCCCATCAGCATAGCCATAAGGGACAAAGGGAGATAACTGCATTGGAGTGCTAGTATCATTCTATTTATAACTATTTATAGTAAAATGTTGAAGGTGAATCAGTGTAGCTGTTTTAGAAGGCATAGAAACATCTATCAAATTCCATTAGCAAATAACAGACCTTGATCCTATAGGAGCCACCTTATCTGGGTCTACTCTGTTTGCAGATGCATGAAAACAAGTTTATATGAGAGAAATTAAGGGTTAAATATCAACTCCAGATCCTAAAATGCAGACCAGCAGCAGTTCAAAGATTACAGCTGCTGGGCAGTAAAATCTCTCCAGGTCAATGCATGACTCTTAACTCTTTGCATGCTAGTGGTGAAACTGTGATTACCTATGCAAACAGTTTGGATCCAGATGAGAGGCCGCATACTGCGGCTTCTCATCAGGATCCAAACTGTTTGTCATCTTAACCATATTTTTGCAAAAAAATGAAAGTAAGTTTATTTTAAGAATTGAAGCAGATGACAATAACTTTTTGTTGCAGACGAAACATTAAAGGCATTTTGACCCATTAACCCCAGTGTGTAGTGTGAGTGATGTTACATGGTGTCTTCCAATGTCTCTCATATTAGATGTGAGAGATATAGGAAAGTAACAATTCTGCCAATCAAGGAAAATGATCACCATCTAGACTTTTGATCTGGGTCCAAACCCAACTGATGTAAGTCATGGTAATGTTTAAGAAAACTGTGAAAACATGATTATGCAATGGCCCAACTGATATAAGTCATGGTAATTCTTAAGAAAACATGATAATCCCCCCCCCCTAACAATGATAGGTGTTAAACTTACTACTGTGGATTAAGTCTGCTGCCCCAAAAAGCATCTTAAATATAACTTTTTTTTATAAAATTTGATGACAACACATTAAAAAGTCCTAAAATGTCTGAATCTTGTATGATATTAATGAAATAACTGAGTAAATATAACTTAATTATAACAGTAGACGTAACTCTTCTCAATTTCAATTGTTAAAAATACTAATGACCCGTTTAATTGAATTATCATCAGATATTCACACCTAGAGCTAGACTTATTTCTAAACACCTATTAACCCTTAACCTGTTTGCTTTGACAAAAATTGATCTGGGACTACTCTTGTTTGCTAATGCTTAAAAAAATTGTTAATGCCATAAATAGAAGTTTTAGCTTTGAAAAAAACTGTAAAATCAAATCTATATCTTGTCAAATGTAAAAAGAGCAGACCCTGATCAGACAGCTTCTATAGCAGCCGTCTGATCTAGTCTACTCTTATTTTTAGCTCACCAGAGCACAAAGTGCTCAGGGTGAGCTTTTGTGATCGCCCGTTGTCCGTCGTCCGTCGTCGTGCGTCGTCCGTCGTCCGTCGTTCGTCGTTCGTCGTCCGTCGTCAACAATTTGAACCTTTAAAAATCTTCTCCTCTGAATCTACAGGGATCTCAACTTTCATCTTTGGCACATAGCATCATATTCAGGTCCTCTACAAAAGTTATATAAATTATGCCCCTGGGGTCAAAATTGACCCCGCCCCAGGGGTGCCTTGTTTTCAATAGAAACATATAGTAAAACTTTGAAAATCTTCTCCTCTGAAACCAGAAGCTTCTCAGCTTTCATAGTTGGCACATAGCATCATGTTCAGGTCCTCTACTAAAGTTATATAAATTATGGCCCTGGGGGTCAAAATTGGCCCCGCCCCAGGGGTGGGCAGTTTTCAATAGAATCATATAGTGCAAACTTTGAAAATCTTCTTCTCTGAAACTGGAAGGCTCTCAGCTTTCATATTTGGCACATAGCATCATGTTCAGGTCCTCTACAAAAGTTATATAAATTATGGCCCCAGGGTCAAAATTGGCCCCGCCCCAGGGGTGGGCAGTTTTCAATAGAAACAAATAGTGAAATCTTTGAAAATCTTCTCCTCTGAAACTGGAAAGCTCTCAGCTTTCATATTTGGCACATAGCATCATGTTCAGGTCCTCTACAAAAGTTATATAAATTATGGCCCCGGGGTCAAAATTGGCCCCGCCCCAGGGGTGGGCATGTTTCAAAGGAAACAAATAATGAAATCTTTGAAAATCTTCTCCTCTGAAACTCGAAGGTTCTCAGCTTTCATATTTGGCACATAGAATCATGTTCAGATCCTCTACAAAAGTTATATTATTTATGGCCCCGGGGTCAAAATTGACCCCGCCCCAGGGGTGGGCAGTTTTCAATAGAAACAAATAGTGAAATCTTTGAAAATCTTCTTGTCTGAAACTGGAAGGTTCTCAGCTTTCATATTTGGCACAGAGCATCATGTTCAGGTCCTCTACAAATGTTATATAAATTATGGCCCAGGGGTCAAAATTGGCCCCGCCCCAGGGGTGGGCAGTTTTCAATAGAAACAAATAGTGAAATCCTTGAAAATCTTTTCCTGTGAAACTGGATGGTTCTCAGCTTTCATATTTGGCACATAGCATCATGTTCAGGTCTTCTACAAAAATTATATAAAGTATGGCCCCGGGGTCAAAATTGGCCCCACCCCAAGGATGGGCAGTTTTCAATAGAAACAAATAGTGAAATCTTTGAAAATCTTCTTCTCTGAAACTGGAAGGCTCTCAGCTCTCATATTTGGCACATAGCATCATGTTCAGGTCCTCTACAAAAGTTATGTAAATTATGGGCCCTGGGGTCAAAATTGGCCCCGCCCCAGGGTAGGGCAGTTTTCAATAGAAACAAATAGTGAAACCTTGAAAATCTTTTCCTCTGAAACTGGAAGGTTCTCAGCTTTCATATTTGGCACATAGCATCATGTTCAGGTCTTCTACAAAAGCTATATAAAGTATGGCCCCGGGGTCAAAATTCGCCCCGCCCCAGGGGTGGGCAGTTTTCAATAGAAACAAATAGTGAAATCTTTGAAAATCTTCTTCTCTGAAACTGGAAGGCTCTCAGCTTTTATATTTGGCACATAGCATCACGTTCAGGTCCTCTACAAAAGTTATATAAATTATGACCCTGGGGTCAAAATTGGCCCTGCCACAGGGGTAGTAGACAGTTTTCAATAGAAACATATTGAGAAAACTGAGAAAATCTTCTTCTCTGAAACTGGAAGGTTAATCTCAGCTTTCATATTTGGCTCATAGCATCATGTTCAGGTCCCCTACAAGTTTTTCTAAATTATTCCCCAGGGGTCAAAATTGGCCCGCCCCAGGGCCGGCTAGTTCTCTATAGAAACATATAGTGAAAACTTTGAAAATCTTCTCCTCTGATTGTCTGGTGAGCGCTTCAGGGCCATTCTGGCCCTCTTGTTAATGTGTAAAACACATTATTTCTCTGAAGAGAAGTTTTTGCTTTGACAAAAACTGTAGAATCCGATCTATATTGTGTCAAAAGAAACAGAGAAGACCCAGATCAGACAGCTTCCATAGGAGTCGTCTGATCTGAGTCTACTCTGTTTGCTAATGCATAAAAACAGCTTTATATGAGGGAAAGGGTTAAACGATTTTTAAAGATATTCTTATTGGTCATTTCACACAAAAACTGGCATTATGTACTGCCTAGCACTCTATTTGCCTATATACCTGGGTCATGGTATAATTGCATAGCTTTATTGAAGTCATTTGAATTTCTCAAAGACCAGTTTTAGGCATTTTGAGCTAAGGCAAAAATGGCACAAGTTGTAAACAGTTTAGATCTTGGTCGACCAGTCACTTGGTATTAGTTCTGAATTCAGTTCAAGTTTATTCAGCAGTGAAAGGGTGAAAGCAGTGCACTAAGCTTATTTCATCTGCTAGAAATGTTGTCCACTGAAAAATTAACATGTCAATATACATGTATTACTGTAACTCAGGTGAGCGATATAGGGCCAATGGCCCTCTTGTTTTTGTATCACAGGGGCATTTTTCGAAATAAGTTCAAATTGACAACCATCATAATAATGATTAAGCATAACAAATACCAAGTTTTATGATATTGAAAATATGCGTTGATTGTAGGGACTTCCTCTTTAAGAAAGCCTTAGAGTTATTGATAAGAGAGGTTTGACTATAACCCTTTACTCCATAAAAATGCCTTTGCAAACAAAGTAGATCCTGATCAGATGGCTCCCTAAAGATAATTTTGTTTGTAACTTGGCATCTCATCTGGATCCAAACTGTTTTCTTTAACCCTTCTCTTGCTGAATTTTAAAATACATTTCTCCTTCTGTACCCATGCCCTGTTGTATAATTACATATATCTTCACTGTGTACAAGTATTTCGCTGTGCAATCACTGCTGTGGAGTGCACTGGTTGCACAATCAACTTGTAAATAGTGCAGACCCTGATGAGACAGCTCCTGCAGGAGCTGTCTCATCTGGGTCTTCACTATTTACAGGTAAGTATATTGACGTGAATAGCAAGCGAAGGGTTAAGACATCCTTACAGTTGTTGCTAAGAGAGGTTTGACTATAACCCTTTACTTCATAAAAACACATTCCTATGCCTTTGCAAACAGAGTAGATCCAGATCAAGGTCTACTCTGTTTACTTGTACAATTATTCAGATCTAAATTTCTTGTTTCTGCCATGATGAAAATGTTAAGTGTTGATATGGCTTTATAAATGATAATCTAATTAATATTCATGATGTTGTTACTTCTTACATGAATATTCATGAAGTAAAGGGATAAATACTGAAGCTAATTCTTCACTTAGTATTAGAGCATTGATTTTTCAGTGTCATTGACATGTTTAAACCTTTCCAAGTTCAATATTCATGTAAGAAATAATGTCACCATAAATATAAATCAGTTTAATTTTTATACTGGCACACGGATACAGGACCTTTTGTTACTTTGACACCAGCCAGTACTTGCAGAAAGATCCAACATTGTTAGTGCAGGGTGTGATTTGCTGGTGTGTTTACATTGTGATATACTGCTACACTCCCCTCAGTGTCTGTAGTGTACTGTGATATACTGCCGCACTCCCATCAGTGTCTGTAGTGTACTGTGATATACTGCTGCACTCCCCTCAGTGTCTGTAGTGTAGTGTGACATACTGCTGCACTCCTCTCAGTGTCTGTAGTGTAGTGTGACATACTGCTGCACTCCCCTCGGTGTCTGTTGTATATGTGATATACTGTTGCACTCCCTTCAGTGTCTGTAGTGTAGTGTGACATACTTCTGCACTCCCCTCGATGTCTGTTGTATATGTGATATACTGTTGCACTACCCCCAGTGTCTGTAGTGTAGTGTGATATACTGCTGCACTCCTCTCAGTGTCTGTAGTGTAATGTGATATACTTCTGCACTCCCCTCAGTGTCTGTAGTGTAGTGTGGTATACTGCTGCACTCTCCTCAGTGTCTGTAGTGTAGTGTGATATACTGCTGCACTCCCCTCAGTGTCTGTAGTGTATTGTGATATACTGCTGCACTCCTCAATGTCTGTTTTGTAGTGTGATATACTGCTGCACTCCTCAGTGTCTGTAGTGTAGTGTGATATACTGCTGCACTCCCCTCAGTGTCTGTAGTGTAGTGTGACATACTGCTGCACTCCTCTCAGTGTCTGTAGTGTAGTGTGACATACTGCTGCACTCCCCTCGGTGTCTGTTGTATATGTGATATACTGTTGCACTCCCTTCAGTGTCTGTAGTGTAGTGTGACATACTTCTGCACTCCCCTCGATGTCTGTTGTATATGTGATATACTGTTGCACTACCCCCAGTGTCTGTAGTGTAGTGTGATATACTGCTGCACTCCTCTCAGTGTCTGTAGTGTAGTGTGACATACTGCTGCACTCCTCTCAGTGTCTGTAGTGTAGTGTGATATACTGCTGCACTCCTCTCAGTGTCTATGGTGTAGTGTGATATACTGCTGCTCTCCCCTCAGTGTCTGTAGTGTACTGTGACATACTGCTGCACTCCTCTCAGTGTCTGTAGTGTAGTGTGATATACTGCTGCACTCCTCTGTGTCTGTAGTGTAGTGTGATATACTGCTGCACTCCTCTCAGTGTCTGTAGTGTAGTGTGATATACTGCTGCACTCCTCTCAGTGTCTGTAGTGTAGTGTGATATACTGCTGCACTCCTCTCAGTGTCTGTAGTGTAGTGTGATATACTGCTGCACTCCTCTCAGTGTCTGTAGTGTAGTGTGATATACTGCTGCACTCCTCTCAGTGTCTATGGTGTAGTGTGATATACTGCTGCACTCCTCTCAGTGTCTGTAGTGTAGTGTGATATACTGCTGCACTCCTCTCAGTGTCTATGGTGTAGTGTGATATACTGCTGCACTCCTCTCAGTGTCTGTAGTGTAGTGTGATATACTGCTGCACTCCCCTCAGTGTCTGTAGTGTAGTGTGATATACTGCTGCACTCCTCTCAGTGTCTGTAGTGTAGTGTGATATACTGCTGCACTCCTCTCAGTGTCTATGGTGTAGTGTGATATACTGCTGCACTCCCCTCAGTGTCTGTAGTGTAGTGTGATATACTGCTGCACTCCTCTCAGTGTCTGTAGTGTAGTGTGATATACTGCTGCACTCCTCTCAGTGTCTATGGTGTAGTGTGATATACTGCTGCACTCCTCTCAGTGTCTGTAGTGTACTGTGATATACTGCTGCACTCCTCTCAGTGTCTGTAGTGTAGTGTGATATACTGCTGCACTCCTCTCAGTGTCTGTAGTGTAGTGTGATATACTGCTGCACTCCTCTCAGTGTCTATGGTGTAGTGTGATATACTGCTGCACTCCTCTCAGTGTCTGTAGTGTAGTGTGATATACTGCTGCACTCCTCTCAGTGTCTGTAGTGTAGTGTGATATACTGCTGCACTCTCCTCAGTGTCTGTAGTGTACTGTGACATACTGCTGCACTCCTCTCAGTGTCTGTAGTGTAGTGTGATATACTGCTGCACTCCTCTCAGTGTCTGTAGTGTACTGTGATATACTGCTGCACTCCTCTCAGTGTCTGTAGTGTAGTGTGATATACTGCTGCACTCCTCTCAGTGTCTATGGTGTAGTGTGATATACTGCTGCACTCCTCAGTGTCTGTAGTGTAATGTGATATACTGCTGCACTCCTCTCAGTGTCTGTAGTGTAGTGTGATATACTGCTGCACTCCCCTCAGTTTCTGTAGTGTAGTGTGATATACTGCTGCACTCCTCTCAGTGTCTGTAGTGTAGTGTGATATACTGCTGCACTCCTCTCAGTGTCTGTAGTGTACTGTGATATACTGCTGCACTCCCCTCAGTGTCTGTAGTGTACTGTGATATACTGCTGCACTCCTCTCAGTGTCTGTAGTGTACTGTGATATACTGCTGCACTCCTCTCAGTGTCTATGGTGTACTGTGATATACTGCTGCACTCCCCTCAGTGTCTGTAGTGTAGTGTGATATACTGCTGCACTCCCCTCAGTTTCTGTAGTGTAGTGTGATATACTGCTGCACTCCTCTCAGTGTCTGTAGTGTAGTGTGATATACTGCTGCACTCCTCTCAGTGTCTGTAGTGTAGTGTGATATACTGCTGCACTCCTCTCAGTGTCTGTAGTGTAGTGTGATATACTGCTGCACTCCTCTCAGTGTCTATGGTGTAGTGTGATATACTGCTGCACTCCCCTCAGTTTCTGTAGCGTAGTGTGATATACTGCTGCACTCCTCTCAGTGTCTGTAGTGTAGTGTGACATACTGCTGCACTCCTCTCAGTGTCTATGGTGTAGTGTGATATACTGCTGCACTCCTCTCAGTGTCTGTAGTGTAGTGTGATATACTGCTGCACTCCTCTCAGTGTCTGTAGTGTAGTGTGATATACTGCTGCACTACCGACAGTGTCTATGGTGTAGTGTGACATACTGCTGCACTCCTCTCAGTGTCTGTAGTGTAGTGTGATATACTGCTGCACTCCTCTCAGTGTCTATGGTGTACTGTGATATACTGCTGCACTCCTCTCAGTGTCTGTAGTGTACTGTGATATACTGCTGCACTCCTCTCAGTGTCTATGGTGTAGTGTGATATACTGCTGCACTCCTCTCAGTGTCTGTAGTGTAGTGTGATATACTGCTGCACTCCTCTCAGTGTCTGTAGTGTACTGTGATATACTGCTGCACTCCTCTCAGTGTCTATGGTGTAGTGTGATATACTGCTGCACTCCTCTCAGTGTCTGTAGTGTAGTGTGATATACTGCTGCACTCCTCTCAGTGTCTATGGTGTAGTGTGATATACTGCTGCACTCCTCTCAGTGTCTGTAGTGTACTGTGACATACTGCTGCACTCCCCTCAGTGTCTGTAGTGTAGTGTGATATACTGCTGCACTCCTCTCAGTGTCTATGGTGTAGTGTGATATACTGCTGCACTCCCCTCAGTTTCTGTAGTGTAGTGTGATATACTGCTGCACTCCTCTCAGTGTCTATGGTGTAGTGTGATATACTGCTGCACTCCTCTCAGTGTCTGTAGTGTAGTGTGATATACTGCTGCACTCCCCTCAGTGTTTGTAGTGTAGTGTGATATACTACTGCACTCCCCTCAGTGTCTGTAGTGTAGTGTGATATACTGCTGCACTCCTCTCAGTGTCTGTAGTGTAGTGTGATATACTGCTGCACTCCTCAGTGTCTGTAGTGTAATGTGATATACTGCTGCACTCCTCTCAGTGTCTATGGTGTAGTGTGATATACTGCTGCACTCCTCTCAGTGTCTATAGTGTAGTGTGATATACTGCTGCACTCCTCTCAGTGTCTGTAGTGTAGTGTGATATACTGCTGCACTCCTCTCAGTGTCTGTAGTGTAGTGTGATATACTGCTGCACTCCTCTCAGTGTCTGTAGTGTACTGTGATATACTGCTGCACTCCTCTCAGTGTCTGTAGTGTAGTGTGATATACTGCTGCACTCCTCTCAGTGTCTGTAGTGTACTGTGATATACTGCTGCACTCCTCTCAGTGTCTGTAGTGTAGTGTGATATACTGCTGCACTCCTCTCAGTGTCTATGGTGTAGTGTGATATACTGCTGCACTCCTCTCAGTGTCTGTAGTGTAGTGTGATATACTGCTGCACTCCTCTCAGTGTCTATGGTGTAGTGTGATATACTGCTGCACTCCTCTCAGTGTCTGTAGTGTAGTGTGATATACTGCTGCACTCCCCTCAGTGTCTGTAGTGTAGTGTGACATACTGCTGCACTCCTCTCAGTGTCTGTAGTGTAGTGTGATATACTGCTGCACTCCTCTCAGTGTCTGTAGTGTAGTGTCATATACTGCTGCACTCCTCTCAGTGTCTGTAGTGTAGTGTGATATACTGCTGCTCTCCCCTCAGTGTCTGTAGTGTAGTGTGACATACTGCTGCACTCCTCTCAGTGTCTATGGTGTAGTGTGATATACTGCTGCACTCCTCTCAGTGTCTGTAGTGTAGTGTGATATACTGCTGCACTCCTCTCAGTGTCTGTAGTGTAGTGTGATATACTGCTGCACTCCCCCCAGTTTCTGTAGTGTAGTGTGATATACTGCTGCACTCCTCTCAGTGTCTGTAGTGTACTGTGATATACTGCTGCACTCCTCTCAGTGTCTGTAGTGTACTGTGATATACTGCTGCACTCCCCTCAGTGTCTGTAGTGTACTGTGATATACTGCTGCACTCCTCTCAGTGTCTGTAGTGTAGTGTGATATACTGCTGCACTCCTCTCAGTGTCTGTAGTGTACTGTGATATACTGCTGCACTCCTCTCAGTGTCTGTAGTGTACTGTGATATACTGCTGCACTCCTCTCAGTGTCTATAGTGTAGTGTGATATACTGCTGCACTCCTCTCAGTGTCTGTAGTGTAGTGTGATATACTGCTGCACTCCTCTCAGTGTCTGTAGTGTAGTGTGATATACTGCTGCACTCCTCTCAGTGTCTGTAGTGTAGTGTGATATACTGCTGCTCTCCCCTCAGTGTCTGTAGTGTAGTGTGACATACTGCTGCACTCCTCTCAGTGTCTATGGTGTAGTGTGATATACTGCTGCACTCCTCTCAGTGTCTGTAGTGTAGTGTGATATACTGCTGCACTCCTCTCAGTGTCTGTAGTGTAGTGTGATATACTGCTGCACTCCCCTCAGTTTCTGTAGTGTAGTGTGATATACTGCTGCACTCCTCTCAGTGTCTGTAGTGTACTGTGATATACTGCTGCACTCCTCTCAGTGTCTGTAGTGTACTGTGATATACTGCTGCACTCCCCTCAGTGTCTGTAGTGCACTGTGATATACTGCTGCACTCCTCTCAGTGTCTGTAGTGTAGTGTGATATACTGCTGCACTCCTCTCAGTGTCTGTAGTGTACTGTGATATACTGCTGCACTCCTCTCAGTGTCTGTAGTGTACTGTGATATACTGCTGCACTCCTCTCAGTGTCTATAGTGTAGTGTGATATACTGCTGCACTCCTCTCAGTGTCTGTAGTGTAGTGTGATATACTGCTGCACTCCTCTCAGTGTCTGTAGTGTAGTGTGATATACTGCTGCACTCCTCTCAGTGTCTGTAGTGTAGTGTGATATACTGCTGCACTCCTCTCAGTGTCTGTAGTGTACTGTGATATACTGCTGCACTCCTCTCAGTGTCTGTAGTGTAGTGTGATATACTGCTGCACTCCTCTCAGTGTCTGTAGTGTACTGTGATATACTGCTGCACTCCTCTCAGTGTCTGTAGTGTACTGTGATATACTGCTGCACTCCCCTCAGTGTCTGTAGTGTACTGTGATATACTGCTGCACTCCTCTCAGTGTCTGTAGTGTAGTGTGATATACTGATGCACTCCTCTCAGTGTCTGTAGTGTACTGTGATATACTGCTGCACTCCTCTCAGTGTCTGTAGTGTACTGTGATATACTGCTGCACTCCTCTCAGTGTCTGTAGTGTAGTGTGATATACTGCTGCACTCCTCTCAGTGTCTGTAGTGTACTGTGATATACTGCTGCACTCCTCTCAGTGTCTTTAGTGTAGTGTGATATACTGCTGCACTCCTCTCAGTGTCTGTAGTGTAGTGTGATATACTGCTGCACTCCCCTCAGTGTCTGTAGTGTAGTGTGACATACTGCTGCACTCCTCTCAGTGTCTGTAGTGTAGTGTGATATACTGCTGCACTCCTCTCAGTGTCTGTAGTGTAGTGTGATATACTGCTGCACTCCTCTCAGTGTCTGTAGTGTAGTGTGATATACTGCTGCTCTCCCCTCAGTGTCTGTAGTGTAGTGTGACATACTGCTGCACTCCTCTCAGTGTCTATGGTGTAGTGTGATATACTGCTGCACTCCTCTCAGTGTCTGTAGTGTAGTGTGATATACTGCTGCACTCCTCTCAGTGTCTGTAGTGTAGTGTGATATACTGCTGCACTCCTCTCAGTGTCTGTAGTGTAGTGTGATATACTGCTGCTCTCCCCTCAGTGTCTGTAGTGTAGTGTGACATACTGCTGCACTCCTCTCAGTGTCTATGGTGTAGTGTGATATACTGCTGCACTCCTCTCAGTGTCTGTAGTGTAGTGTGATATACTGCTGCACTCCTCTCAGTGTCTGTAGTGTAGTGTGATATACTGCTGCACTCCTCTCAGTGTCTATGGTGTAGTGTGATATACTGCTGCACTCCTCTCAGTGTCTGTAGTGTAGTGTGATATACTGCTGCACTCCTCTCAGTGTCTGTAGTGTAGTGTGATATACTGCTGCACTCCCCTCAGTTTCTGTAGTGTAGTGTGATATACTGCTGCACTCCTCTCAGTGTCTGTAGTGTACTGTGATATACTGCTGCACTCCTCTCAGTGTCTGTAGTGTACTGTGATATACTGCTGCACTCCCCTCAGTTTCTGTAGTGTAGTGTGATATACTGCTGCACTCCTCTCAGTGTCTATGGTGTAGTGTGATATACTGCTGCACTCCTCTCAGTGTCTGTAGTGTAGTGTGATATACTGCTGCACTCCCCTCAGTGTCTGTAGTGTAGTGTGATATACTGCTGCACTCCCCTCAGTGTCTGTAGTGTAGTGTGATATACTGCTGCACTCCCCTCAGTGTCTGTAGTGTAGTGTGACATACTGCTGCACTCCCCTCAGTGTCTATGGTGTACTGTGATATACTGCTGCACTCCCCTCAGTGTCTGTAGTGTAGTGTGATATACTGCTGCACTCCCCTCAGTGTCTGTAGTGTAGTGTGATATACTGCTGCACTCCCCTCAGTGTCTGTAGTGTAGTGTGATATACTGCTGCACTCCTCTCAGTGTCTGTAGTGTAGTGTGATATACTGCTGCACTCCTCTCAGTGTCTGTAGTGTAGTGTGATATACTGCTGCACTCCTCTCAGTGTCTGTAGTGTAGTGTGACATACTGCTGCACTCTCCTCCCCTTGTCTCATGTGGGTGCCGTCTGCAAATAACTGAAATACTGTTGGTCGGACGTAAAACCCAACTCACTCACTCACTCCACTCAGTTCTCCCTTCAGTGTATGTAGTGTAGTTTGATATACTGCTGTAATCCCCATAATGTCTGTAGTGTATGTGATATTCATGTACGTCTGTACTCCACCCCCACAGCCATATTGTCTATAGTGTATTGTGGTATACTATTATTTTCCGCTCAGTGTCTAGTGAAGTGTGAAATACTGATTCAGAGTCCATAAATGCAGTTGTTATTGGTCTTCCAGCTGTCTAGATATTTGTTATTTTAGTATTTGCACATTTATATCAGCAACTGTGATGTAATGTGTGCTAACAAGTTTTTGATTTATATGACATGCTCTGTGATTCAATGTCTCATCAAGCATGAAAATTAAATTGCTTGTTTCCGTTTTTATGCTTGAATAAATAGGGCAAGTACCGCGGTAGGTCATTATGTACTTTTTGTACATTGCAGAGGTCCAGATAAGATACATAAATTAAAACATTTTTTATGCCCCCGTTGACAATATTCAGGGGTCATTATGTTTTGCACATGTCCATCCATCCATCTGTCCTTCTGTCCATCTGTGTGTCATGCTTTTACGTGCAGTTGGTTGTCACAGTTTTTTCATTGTCTTATATCTCACTAACCACTATAGCTATTGGCATGGAATTGCATATACACATTAAACATCACCCATACTTTTATTGCACACCCAGCCCATGCTGCCCGCAATCCCAAGATCAAGTTCAAATGACTTACAAGCAGCTAGGCAAGCACCATAACAGGGGCATCGCTGTGTCTTGCAGGCACAATTTTCTAGTTAATAATAACTTCTTTATTTCTTCTCCAAACCCTATTTTGTTACCACTCTTTAGAATCGTCTCGTCTAGATGATTCTAAAGAGTGGTCACAACATAGGGTTTGGTGGAGAAATAACAATTTTAGTATTTGAGTATGCACCTTTATCTGTTGCGCTGTGAATTGGCTTCTTTTATTACCAGAATGCCCCACAATTAGAAAAGCACTTTAATACTACTTGTATTGAACTCCTTGTAATGCATCCCACAATGTGGGAGGCATATGGCCTTGTTCTTCCATCTGCCCAGTCAATCTATATCTTCTCATATCCCATTGGGAGGATTTACTTCAGACTTTCGCAGATGAAAAACCCTTGATGTGAGAATGCTCATAAAGAAAGGAATGTTTGCTCTGACAATTTTTACCAGAGGTACACATCATTGTAATTTTCTTCACCATATAAGACAGAGCAACAGATAAATGTGCATACTCAGATACTAAAATTGTCATAGATAGGGTTTGGTGGAGAAATCAAGGAGTTATTCTTGAAAATGCTTTAATTTATGCATCTTATTTGGACCTCTTTAAGATATGAGGAAAAAAATTGTGTGTTCCACTCGTCATACACACCATAGGAAGGAATTATTTAAAACTTTTACAGATGAACAAACCTGATCTTATTTACAGAAATGTGAAAGGTTCTAAGGTTCTTCATTATGTAAGATAAGTGAAAAACTATTGTGTATCCAACCCCTCCCACACAATTGGGCGGAATATTTTCAAACTTTCACAGTATAACATCATAGAGAAGGGAACGTTTGCTCCAGCCATTTTTACCAAAGTAACAATACTTTGTAATTTTCTTTACCATATAAGATATAGTGAAAAAAATCTTGTTTGACTATTTAAAAGATTTGCTTCAAGTTTTCACGTATAGATGACCTTGATGTGAAGATAACCATAAAGAAATAAATATTTGTGGTGACCAATTTTGCCAAATTCATGGGACTTTGTACCTATTTTCACTAAATGACCTGATTGTTTTAGAAACAATATTGCTGGAAATAGGGAGGTTGGGCAACCATGGCCTAATTGAACACAATTCTAGTATTTAATAAAAGTAGAACAAATGTCTGTATAAAATGTAATAAGAAATGAACCAAAATCAGTGAAAACATTAAAATTGAGTTGATTCAAGAAACAAACTATTTTTACATATCAGGTTCCAAACCTACTCACAATGTTATCATGGTATTCATGTGTGTGTGTGGGGGGGGGGGGGGGGGGGTGCTGGGGAGAGGGGTTCTACTTTTTAGCCGGATTTTTGAGAAAAATTTCGGCTTATAGTTTGGTGAAAACTGGATGGGTGGCCGGGCGGGTGGTTGAGTGGGCGGGCGGTGTGCCATCGTTAACAAAACTTTAACATTGCTTACAAGCAAGGTTTTACGCAAGCGTAAAATGGCTGCGTAACGTCTTTAAGCAGGATAGAAGAAAAAGAGGGAGCAATATTGTTTAGTAGTTTTAATTAACAGATACATTGGGAAAACATGACTGTAATGTATAAATTAACAGCAGAAACGGGGGAATGTTTTAATGAGCCATGATGCATAATACCTGTGTATGACACCAATAATACACATTACGTCACAGATCAATGGTATTCATGCACAATGGTGAAATATTCAAAACGGTCAACAAAACCACGAGTTAAATAACTTTACCAAAGACAAAATTCAAACAAAGGACTTAATATACTTTTACAATATTTTTGTACAAAATTGTTTTTAAACCAAAAGCAGGTAAACTAAGGGTGCTAACCAAAAAAATGAGAGAAAAAAAAAAAAAGCTTCCGCCGAGGATCGAATCCACAACCTCACATTTCCTAGGCCA
This sequence comes from Azorinus chamasolen, assembly GCA_963576725.1. Taxonomy (NCBI): domain Eukaryota; kingdom Metazoa; phylum Mollusca; class Bivalvia; order Cardiida; family Solecurtidae; genus Azorinus; species Azorinus chamasolen. The sequence continues at coordinate 34,429,139 of OY755244.1, forward strand.
ACGTTATAACCCTTCGACCACGCTGACTGCTATAATTGGGGACGTGCTTTTAAATCATTTATACCTAATACACTAGCATTTTCACTGGCAGAAAAGAAGCAAATAACCTCGACAAAAATATTTGTCCCCGCTAAGAAAAATGTATGAATCAAAATAAGTAAAATAAATGAATGTATATAAATAAAAGCTTGTCTCACAGTAACCCATATTTATTAAAAAACATTGGCTTTTATAGAAACACAGGAACGCAGAAACGCATGGTCAAAATTCAAAGCTGTATAAGTTTGGGCTGCTTTCGCAGCCCAATAACTTCTGAATTACTTTAGCTAGACAATTCATATTTGGTATTTAGATAGCTTGGGTGAAGGCCTTCCACTTGATACAATGATACATGAAATCGGGTCAAGGTCACTATTTTGAAAACTTGACTGTCATTAAAATTTTGTTTTAACTTCTGAACTATGTATGCTAGAGAATTCATATTTGGTGTGCAAATAGCTTGAGTGAATGCCTTTTACTTGATATAAGGATTTATGAAATCAGGTCAAGGTCAAGGTCACTAACGTTTTGTTACAACTTCTGATCCACAAACTCTAGGCAATTCACCTTTGGTATTCAGATAGCTTTGGTAAAAACATTACAGAAGACATAAAGATACCTGAAATCTGGTCAAGGTCAAGGTCACTATTTTGAAAACTTGGTTGTCATTTAAATTTTGTTATAAATTCTGAACTACATATGCTAGACAATTCATATTTGGTATGCAGATAGCTTGGGTGAAGGCCTTCCGCTTGCTACAAGAAACATGAAATCAGATCAAGGTCAAGGTCACTATTTCCAAAGTTTTGCCGTTTTTAACAAATCTTAACATTGCTATAACTTCTGAACTACAAATGCTAGGCAATTCATCTTTGGTATACAGATGGCTTTTGTAAAGGCCTTTCAGTTGATATAAAGATATTTGAAATTAGGTCAAAGTCAAGGTCACTATTTTGACGAGTTGGCCATCATTGCAAAAACTTCAACATTTTGTCTTAACTTCTGAACCACATGCTAGACAATTCATATGTGGTATGGAGATTTAGTGAAGCCTTTCAGTTGATACCAGGATACATGAAATTGGGTCAAGGTCACTGTTTTGAAAACTGCGCCTCTGTAAAAATCACTTTTTGAAACCATTGTGATAAATAGAGCACAAATGCTCTGTTTATCATAATGGTTTTAAAACTACATAATTTTTAAAAAAATTCCTTTTCTCTAGTTATAATGCTCCTTTTCGGTATATTCACTCAAAGGGGTTGAATAAAAAATAGCTTATGAGGGAATGGGTTAAGGTTATCATGTGTACAAATCTAACAACACTAGAATTCATGAACAGTAGTTCTTGCAGTGGCAGAAATATTTTAAACTGCAGAATGGACTTTGATGAAACTTCATTGGAATGATCCTTCTTAAAGTGAAATACAGCAACTTGAACAATTTTCATAGTTGTATATAATAGATCAGTTGTCAAGGTGAGCGATACAGAGCCATCTTGGCTCTCTTGTTTAAGGTTATTGTGTGAAAATCTAACAACAATACTTTTGAGAATTCATGAATTTGATTTAACCCATTCCCTCATATTGACGCCTTTTGACGCCTCTGTAAAAGTCACTTTCTGAAACCATTGTGATAAATAGAGCTCTATTTATCACAATGGTTTCAAACTACAAAATTCTCCTTTTCCTTAGTTAATGCTCCTTTTCGGTACATTTATTCAAAGAGGTTAGATCTAAAATTAGCCTATGAGGGTAGACAACAGTTTTACTGCTCAGGTGTCGTCAATCTGAAAAGCCACACACATAGCAAAAGTCATTGGGAGACATTTTTGTAACATCTTTAGCATTTCCTGTAACTGATTTGCCTTGGATGTAATGAAGCATCGTATTTTATGGTTTTCCATTACAAAGTAAGCACATATCCCATTACATTGATATGAGATTTATTACCTTACGTATGACATTAACGGCAATAAAACAACAGCCTATATACCCACTATTAAGTTGCTGCCTTTTTACATCGATCTTACAAATTAGGAAACCAAAATGCAGAACCTGTTCTACATCCATTCTTTGTATATGGAAGTCTGTATGTATATTTGTAAGAATTACTAGATATAGTAGCATAGCATTCATCAATCTTCTCAAAGACAGGAAGCCAAAACTAAAAACCCAAGATTTAGTATGATGTTCTTTCTTCCATGAATAAAGCACCAACCCTGATAACTGATGATAAACATGTCAAAATCAGCCATCAGACTCTCAAACAAGCATCTTTGTAACAAAAATACAGGAAGTGCCATTTTTTGCGGGTTCCCCGTTGGGTCATAGCAGGAAATCTAGGAAGCATATATCATATGAGATATTGGCAGGTAAGGTCATAAACCATATTAGACATGTAAATTAAATGTCACCAGCATGCTTTCAATGAAAAAAATCTCTGTATCACAAAAGTTCAGAAATCTCTCAGAGGTCCAGATAAGATGCGTAAATTTAAACATTTTCAATAATAGCTCCTTTATTTCTCCACCAAACCCTATACTGTGACCACTCTTTAGAATCGTCTCTTCGAGACGATTCTAAAGAGTGGTCACAGTATAGGGTTTGGTGGAGAAATGACGATTTTAGTATTTGGGTATGCACAGTTAAGTGTAGCTCGAATCTCTGTATAACAAAAGTTCAATATCTACAATGTTCTATTTGCATTATGGTATTTGATACAGGAAAACATGGCTCAGTACACTTAAACTGATAAACATTACATTATTGGCATTTGCCAACAATTTTGACCTAGATTAAGTGACTTGGCATTTTCTAAATGGTTTAATCTTTGAAATGCAGGAAAACAATTAAAATGGTACTCGCAAATAGTGTTGACCCAGATGAGCCCTCGGAGGGGAGGCTCGACCCTCGGATCAGGATCTGTCTTTAGCAAATTTAACCCTTTTCCTGTTTAATATTCATTAAGAAATAATGACATCATGGATATTTTTTAGCAGATTTTTTTTATAATAGTACATGTCATTGAATACAGGATTTATTAACCTAGGCAGAAACTGCAGAATCAATTATCTATATAATTCCATAAGCAAACAGCAGACCCAGATCAGACGGCTCTTATACAGAAACTGTAGGAGCCATCTGATCAGGGTCTTAGCTACAAATTATGCATAAAAAAGGCATTTATAGGAAGGGAGAGGGTTAATATTTCTATGCCTCTGTAATAGTCACTCCTTGAAATCATAGTGATAAATAGAGCATTTTCTCCACAGTAGCAAATGCTCTATTTATCACAATGGTTTCAATACCACACACTTTTAACATTTTTCCTTTTCTCTAGTAAATTTTCCTTTTGGGCAGATTTATTCAATGTTGTTCGATCTAAAAATAGCCTATGAGATAATGGGTTGATACAGAATGTACTGTACTGTTATACAGTGATGGAACTTTCCATTCTGAAAATTCAGCATCCAAATTGGGATAACAGGCTTGGGTATTTCTTTTTTAACCCTTTACTCCATGAATATTCATGAAAGAAATAATGATGTCATGAATAGTGATGTCACTTTGAAAAAACCAGTCATGTTTTATCATGGTAGAAGCTGTATGGTCAGATCTATATTACATGTTCAGTATAAATGTGAGAAATAATGACATCATCAATTATATATTTATTAGTGGAATTTTCCTAATTTTAACCCTTTCTGCACCAAATTTCTAATTGTCGTCTGCGATCCAAGTTTGTTAAATCATTCAGTAAAATAAGGAAAATTTTTAATGAGATAAATAAATGCAAATTTCAAAGGAATAAAGCACATATATAGAAATAGAGATTGAGACAATAATGAAGTCCCTGATCAAGGCGGCGTCTGATCTGGGACTGCACTATTTGTCGTGGTGCATTTATGCGATTGCGGCGGTGAAAGGGTTAAGGGATTTTTTTTTTGCCTTGACAAAAACTGCAGATTCAGATCTATATCATGCCATAAGCAAACAGAGCCATCTGATCTGGGTCTACTCTGTTTGCAGATGCGTGGAAAGGCGTTTATATGATGAAAAGGGTAAACAAACAGCTAATGTAAAGCTGTGTCGATCATCAATTTAGTGGAAGGTGGTGGTATACACTGATATACTATACATGATCACAACACCTCATCATTATAATGTGTCAACTCCAAAAAGAAATCCATTTTCCTGTTAGGAAAACTGGGAAATAAAATCTAACATTATCTGTTTGTTCCTTGAAATATCTAACATCTAAAGACACTAATGTCTGTGCTCTATGAGCCTTATAGCCAAAGCTAATAAAACTACCACTTTAGAATTCCACAGTTTCAATGACAGTGAATTGAATCCAATGGGTATTAATTCATCAACAAAAATATCCCAGGTATTAAAAGAGTATATCTTGGGTTTGGAGAAGTATAGCTAGACACACCTATCATAAACCATGCGCACACTACTAGTAATGGTTCGGAAGAATGTAGTTAAACATACCTTTCATAAAACATTATAAAGGTTTGGAAGAACATAGTTAAACACACGTTTCATAGAACAATAATGGTTTTGAGGAGTATTGTTAAACACACCTTTCATAAAACAAGGTTTTCGGGAATGCCTGGTGTTTTGCTAGACATCAACATAAATGATGTCTAGCAAAACACCGGGCATTCCCGAAAAGAGTTAAAGTCTGTAACAGAATGACTTAAAAGAATGAACTTGTGAGTATGACCTGCACTCACTGAATAAACATAAACCTTTACCTCATAAATACGCTTTTCTGTGCCTTTGCAAACAGGGTAGACCCAGATCAGATGGCTCCTATAAGAGCCGTCTGATCAGGGTCTGCTCTGTTTGCTTAAGATATAACATAGCTATGATTCTACAGTTTCTGCTATGGCCAACATTTTTTGTAATCATGTGCTTATAATAACAATTAATCTAAATTAATAACCCCCATTCCACTAGGCAGCAATCACGATCGCCACCTAATCTCTAGTGGATCTCTTAGATCTCCATGATTGCCAAGGACGCCGTCGGTCTACTCCCCTGAACAAAGATCCATGGCGCTCCTCCCAGAACGCCATCAAATCGATACTTGATCGCCAAAATTGCCATCAAAGCACTACTTGATAGCCAATATCGCCATCAGAGCGCTACTTGATCGCCAAGATCGTAACTGAAGCACTATCGGATCGCCTTCGAGCGCCACTGTTCTCCAAAAAAGTTTGTCTCTCAAGCATGATTCAACAGATTGAAAAGAATTTGAAATGCGGCAGCATCTCTATGGTTCATGGTTGAATATTCGTGTTCTATTTGCTATTGGACTACTCCACTGCAGCCAAGCGTAAAACTGTTGAGCGTGGTAGAATGCCACGGGTTTTCACAGCATCTCGTCCTAATCGGATCGCCTGGAGCGCTAATTGAGCGATAATGAATCTCCATAGGTCGCTGAGATGCTATATGATCTAGCTTGAGCGCCATAGATCTCAGGGATGGCCCTCGAAGTGCAAATAGAGCGCATTGGATTACCTCTTACTCGCCCTGAATCACCAACGGACCGAAAACTGATCATGGAGGGTCAAAACATTTTTGGGGAATTGGGTGGCCACCAAAGACCGCAGAGTCGCTATCGGATCTTATAGATTGTTACTCAATCGCCACTGGAACGTTATCTGGTCGTAATGGGATCGTACCTTCACTTATATTGCCCCATCTTGTGGAGATCTCATCATGGCGCTCCATTAGAGCACCATAGATCGCTGACTAGTGGAATAGGCCAGGTATATTGTTCATGATGTCATTATTTCGAACATTAATACTCATGGAGTAAAGAGTTAATAAATATGATACAGTTATTTCTGACACACACAAAACTGACTAACTTTTCCCTGAGACTACTTCAACAGTAGCACGTGCTCCATTACAAGTCACACTAGCTGTTTTCTGGTGGATCTCCATGAGGAGATGATAAGATGGACAACTTCCTTTGGAATTCCTGAATCCTCCAGGGACTGCTAGATACACACACTGTGAATGTATTGAGGTTCTTGAACAGATGATTTTACTGGCTGTTGTGTAGTAGACAAAGCAGATTTTAATGTCTTAGCAACTTTCCAGTAAAAGAAATATTTGATAAACAAGCAGAAACCGCAACTGGATTTCCAGAAAGGAATTTACCAGAATAGGAATATTCACTTTATTCGAAAGGATCTTATTATTAACTTTTCCCAATCAAACTAAACAGGGTCTGCTCTGCTTGCATATGATATAATACAGTAAAATCTCTCTATAACGACCACTAAATTGTGTTGATTACTTGATATGTAGGGCAGGTGGCTGCTTAAAGCAAGGTGAAAGTTAAACAGAACTCTCCTATAGGAGCGTTCTGTTTTACTTTCACCTTGCTTTAACCTATTCCCTGTTCTTTGTTTATTCCAAATTTCAATACCTACTGAATATTTATGTATAAAATATAGTTATAATGAAATATGGAAGGTGGAACATTGTAGCCATTTTAGAAAGTAAAGAAACAAATCTTTCAAATTCCATGGGCAAACAGAGCAGACCCTGATCAGACAGCTCCTCTAGGAGCCATCTGATCTTGGTCTACTGTGTTTGCAAATGCGTGAAAACATGTTTATATGAGGGAAAGGGTTAAGCAGCCACCTGCCTTTAACACAAGATACTTGATGTAATTTAGTGGCTGTTATAGAGAGGTTTTACTGTATAGTCATGATTCTAAAATTTCTGCAAAGACCAAACATTCCTGTGGTGGAGAAATGACAATTTTAGTAATTGGGTACACACCTTTATCTGTAGCTCTGGATCCTGATCAGGCAGCTTCTTGGGGAGCCATCTGATCTGGGTCTTCTCTGTTTGCAAAGGTATAGAAAGACGTATTTATGGAGTAACGGGTTAGTATTCATGGAATAAAGGGGTGACAAACTTGTGTTGTGCTTTCTGATTGTAAAGAGATATGAACATTATACAATCCTTATATTAGGCCGACAATGTGTAGTAAATGGCCAAAAGCTTCAAATAATTAATGGGATTACAATTTTCAAGAGAGTATCCATCGACTATTTACACATTTTCCTGATTCAATATCAAGACAGCCTTTGTAATGAGTCGTCAGTTCTGCATGTAAAGTTCACTGCATAATGGTCTTATGCTTTTACCATTCTTCACAATGACAATTTTGTTCAGCCACTTCAAAATTTCTTCTTTACATTAAAAAATTTGTGTTCAACAGGAAAAAAAATTGTCAAAAGAAAAAGGCTTTTTTTTAAAAATCAATCCTATAATCTTGTTTGTTTCTTTCCAATCTCCTTTAACCTATAACTTCATATTGACGCCTTTTGACGCCTCTGAAGAAGGCACCTGTTGAAACCATTGTGATAAATAGAGCATTTGCTCCTATAAGAACAAATGCTCTATTTATCACAATGGTTTCAAACTACCAAAGTCTAAAATTTTCCTTTTCTCTTGTTAATGCTCCTTTTTGGTAGATTTATTCAAAGTGGTTTGATTTAAAAAATAGCCTATGAGGTAATAGGTTAATGTATAAAGATGTACTCGGCTGATATTTTTGCGTAACAAAATAACTTCAGACCTGGGATCTATTTGACTTGAAAATAACTTTTAATTACTACTCATGAACAGACTCAATAAAACCGCATCTACAATTTTCTCTTTTTGCATTGCTGCTTTTGCTTTCAAAGGATCTCCCACTTTCAGAATTTATGTACTTCACAACAGCAGGTGTTAAGTGCTTGTCTGGCGGCTGTAAAAAGTCTCCCTATACTTTGTCTCAGTTATATTTTCTGGTCCTTTGGGATCACAGGTTCCAGTGTTTTAGTATGAAAATTGAATATCACATAAGCGGATGCTAGGGGATGTGAGCGGTGTTGCACTTTTAATTACTACTGACATGAACAGACTCAATAAAACTGCGTCTGCATTGCTACTTTTGCTTTTGAGGGATCTCCCACTTTCAGAATTATTGCTAAAGCACAGGGTTAAGAAATGATTGTTTGTATTAAAAAAAGAGAAAATTGTATTACCATGGAAACATGTCTGCCATGCATCATCTGTCGTAAAAATAAATTATGTGTACTTGATGTACTCAATGTGTAGTAGATGTACTCAATGTGTACTTGATGAACTCAATGCATATGTGACGTACTCAATGTGTACTTGATGTACTCAATGCATACTTGACATACTCAATGTGTACTTGATGTACTCAATGTGTACTTGATGTACTCAATGTGTACTTGACATACTCAATGTGTACTTGATGTACTCAATGTGTACTTGATGTACTCAATGTGTACTTGACATACTCAATGTGTACTTGATGTACTCAATGTATATATGGGTTAAGGTCTACACAGTAGATGTTTGCTTTTCATGTTTTAACCATTTTCAAACAGAGGTCCAGATAAGATGTGTAAATTCAAACAGTTTCAAGAATAATTTCTTTATTTCTCCACCAAACCCTATGTTGTGACCACTCTTTAGAATCGTCACTAAGAGATGATTCTAAAGAGTGGTCACAACATAGGGTTTGATGGAGAAATGACGATTTTGGTATTTGTGTATGCACCGTTATCTGTAGCTCTAGAAAACCCAATAAGTATAAATTTTAGTATTGTTCCTAAAATCATATTGGCAGAATGTGTCTCTTGATTTCTGTGTAATCGAGAAAGTTTTCCATTTCTGAAAAAAGTTGTCAGTTTGTAAAGATTTAGCAGTATTCAGAATCAGATATGGTTAATATTTAGCTGAATGTATATAAACTGTTGGAAAATGGGCTGTAAGCATTATTTTAATGATACGACTTTCTGTTTTGATTGTTTTTAGCTTGTCTGTTTCTAAGAAATCACAAGCTATTGTCGTAACTCCGGCATCCGCGTCGTTGTTGTTGTCGTTGTCCCAAATCTTAACATTGACCATAACTTCTTCAGTTTTTCATTTACAACCTTCATTTTTGGTATGCATGTTCATCTTGACAATGACGACAGATAAGCGTTTGCACCCACTTGCATTGCAAAATATTGGCAGAATATAGCTGAAGAGATGATATTTTTGAAACTGCTTATAAAAGGATCTAGTTTTGTTAAGCTTTCTTCTCTCTTTTAACCCATTCCCTCATATTGAGGCCTCTTGATGCTTTTCCTCCATAAATACGCCTTTTGACTCCTCTGTAAAAGTAACTTTTTGAAACCATTGTGATAAATAGAGCATAAAATTTGCTCATATGGAGCAAATGCTCTATTTTTCACAATGGTTTAAAAACTACACAAATCTAAAATAAATTCCTTTTCTCTAGTAAATGTTCCTTTTCGGTAGATTTATTCAAAGAGATTGTATCTAAAAATAGCCTATGAGGGAATGGGTTAATGTGATGATCATATACTGTTTGCGTTTTTAGTATTGCTTTGGAAATTAATGATCTGTCAAGTGATATCCTACTCTGAGATATGATTTAATGTTGTGTATTGATGGAGAACACGAAACCAGGTTCTTAGACTCTTTCATGTCATAGGCCTTTCATCCTTCAACTCTTTGAGTGATTAATTTTCAAGGTACAATGTCCAATAACAGCGTGCAAGAAATATGAAGATCTACTGAAAAGAATTTTAAATGGCAATCTTTGCACATGTTAAAAATACTAAAGACAGCATTGATAACAAGAGCACAGCACGCGGGTGCCAACGCTCATCTGTACAATTGTAGCCCTTGTGTCAGTGAACAAATGTATAAAGTTTCATAAGATTTGCATAAACAGTAAAGAAATAATAGCTTATGTTAAAGTTTCCAGACTACAAGGATGACAACATTGAAGACAACTCTTGAGTTACTACAATAGCTCATATTTTTTTCCTTTAAAAAATAGACGAGCTAAAAATGCTTAATTCCAAGCAAATTTTGAACTGTATTGAGTTCAACTGGCACAAAATGCCAAGATGAGCTATTTGGATCACACGATGTCTGTTGTTTATTGTGCAATGACAGTCATCTACATTTTTATGCCCCAACCTTTAGGCGACGGGGGCATTATATATAAGTTTTACCCCTGTAAGTATGTACATCCGTACATATGAAATTTTTGTCAAGGATTTCTTGGCTTGTGTATGGTGGAATGATTTGATATTTAGTCTGAAGCATTACCATAGTGAGTTGTAACGTGTCTCCCCTTTTCAGGTTTGTCGTCAATTTACTTCCTGTTTGCCGACACTTTGAATTTTTGTTATTGTTTAATGACAAAAAATTTCATCAATTATTTCTTCGCTTTTGTAAGCTGCAATGATTCGATATTTGGTCTGAAGCTTAATCATAATGAGTTGTACCGTGTCTCCCCTTTTCGGGTCTGTCGTTCATCTACTTCCTGTTTGCGGGCGGGGCATCCTTGTCCCATGGACACATTTTTAGCTCATCTGAGCAAAGCTCAGGGTGAGCTTTTGGGAGACTTGAATGTCCGGCATGCGGTGTGCGTCGTATGTGCGTCGTGCTTCATCAACAATTTGCTTGTGAACACTCTAATGGTCACAATTTTAGTCCAATCTTCATGAAACTTGGTCAGAATGATTGTCTTGATAAAATCTCGGACAAGTTCGAAAGTGGGTCATATTGGGTTGGAAAACCGTGTGAAATATTCTAGAGGTCACATTTATAACCCAATCTTCATGAAACTTAGAATGATTATATTAATAAAATCTCGAACGAGTTTGAAAATGGGTCATGTGGTGTCAAAAACTAGGTCAATAGGTCAAATAGTAGAACAACCATGTGAACACCCTAGAGGTCACATTTGTTGCCGAATCTTCATGAAACTGATTCACAATAATTGTTTTGATAAAATCTCTGACAAGTTTGAAAGTGGGTCATGTTGGGTCAAAAACTAGGCCACTAGGTCAAACAGTAGAAAAACCTTGTGAATACTCTAGTGGTCAAATTGTTAGTCTAATCGTGATGAAACTTAGAATGATTGTCTTGATAAAATCTCATGCAAATTGGGCATGCTGGGTTATAAACTAGGTCACTTGGTCGAATAGTAGGAAAACCTTGTGAACACTCTAGAGGTCACATTTTTAGCCAAATCTTCATGAAACTTGGTCAGGATGATTGTCCTGATAAAATCTTGGACAAGTTTTAAAGTGGGTTACGTGAGGTCAAAAGTAGGTCACTCAGAGTCATATCTTCTTCATACTCTCCAGCAGCCACATTTTTAGCGCACTCTTCCTCAAACTTGCTCAAAGTGTTTGTCTTGGTGATATCAAGGTTGAGTTTGATCATGTGTGGGATGGGATAAAAAAAGTAGGTCACTAGGTCAAATCTTAGAAAAACCACTCTAGAGGGCACATTTTAGCCCAATCTTCATTGGTCATAATGATAGTCTTGATAAAATCAGTATTCAAACTCATTGAAAATCTTGTTCTCCAGAACCACTGCACATGATCCACTATCAACATTGTTCAAATATTTTCCCTTAGGTCAATATTGGCCCCATCCTGGGACTACCCAGCTCTATGGTAATCATGTGAGCGATTAAGGACCATCTTGGCCCTCTTGTCTTTTATTACTCTAACTCTTTACTCCATGAATATACATGTAAGAAATAAAGACATTGCTGATTTCTTATAAAGGCATAATTATTTTCACATGATTGTGTGGTAGTGGTAGTCAGAGCTATTATAATTTCATAAAACAGAACAGACCCAGATCATATGGTTCCTACACGAGTCTCTGATCTGGGTCTACTCTGTTTGCAAAGGCATAGCTTGAAAGGCATTTTTATGGCATAAATGATTCAGCAACATCAACTCCTAAACTGCTTTTTACTAAAACGAGGAGATCCTCCTACAAAACTAGCATATGGAATATGATTAAACTCCTTAGTTTAAAAAATAATTTCTTTACAAGACATTGCCTTGTCAATTGATGAATGGAATATGACAAAACTGCACTAGTAACTTACACTGGCCAAAAATAGATTTTAACCCTTTCCTCCATAAATGCGCCTTTCTACGCCTCTGTAAAAGTCACTTTATGAAACCATTGTGATAAATAGAGCAATTGCTCCTATAGGAGCAAATGCTCTATTTATCACAATGGTTTCATACTACAAAATTCTAAAATATTCCTTTTCTCTAGTTAATGCTCCTTTTCGGTAGATTTATTCAAAGTGGTTTTGGCCTAAAAATAGCCTATAGAGGAAAGGGTTAATGACTCCTCTATCAAACGTAACCCTTTCTATGTTCATGTAAGAAATAATGAATATTGATTAGCTGAAGTTTTACTATGGCATAATTATGTATACAGGATTGTTTTGGTATCGGTAGGAACTCACAGTTCAATGATATCTATGTGGTTCCATAAGCAAACAGAGCAGACCCAGATCAGACGACTCTTACAGGAGCACTCTTATTATAGGATTACTCTGTTTGCAAATGCGTAAATTACATAAAGTGTTTTGTGTTAAATTAAGGCAGGTCCTATAGGAGCGTTTTGTTTTACTTTCACCTTGCTTTAAGCAGACACCCGCTATAAGTACCAACTAATTAACACAGTTTAGTGGCCGTTATAGAGAGGTTTTACTGTATATGAGGTTGAATAAATGGTTCTAGACACCTGGATGAAACCGGAAGACTAGACTTTTGTTGGTTAGTGACAGAAGCTAAGTTCATGTACGTACGTACGGTTGGTCAGTTGGCCGGTCCGCATTTGAACATGTGTAACTGGGGTCGCGAATTCCTCCTTCAGTTTTAAAGTTATTGACTTTATATTTGGTATACATGATAACCATGAACAGTAGATATGCTAGACGCAATTTTCACGTATTTATTGCTGAGCATTGCATAATTATCACCCCTTGAACTTTGAGTATTTCTTGTCATTTTGGTTTCAAACATGGGTGCATGTATTTTGATTAGCAATCAAGTCTGCTGTGCGGGGCTATTCCATCACCTTTAGTGATAATTCTAGTTTATCATAAGCAGACAGAGGACCCTGATCAGAGAGCTCCTACAGGAGCCATCTGATCTGGGTCTACTCTGTCTGCAAAGGCGTAGATAGGCATATTTTTGGAGTAAACGGTTATTAGGACATATGTATACGGACCTGGTGTGTATAAAAACATAGCATACGGGCAATATTTGTGGGTGTTATACCTTTTACTGAATACACAGTAACTAAAGGGTTCAGATTATGTGGGTTGTAGACTATTGTTTGTTCCCAGGTCAAAGAAATAAAGTATATATGAGGGAATGGAAAAGATATAAAGAAAACAATGATTTGAAGAGATTGTCATTGGCTGTTGATATAACATGTCTATGTTGGTGTTTGTGGTCCCAGTGCAGAGTTATCATACCAAGCTTCCATTAGATGATTGGGTTTTGATTTGTTGTTGAGAAACTCGAGACATGATGATCCATAATTCTGTAATAATTATCTTGCCCATTTACGTCTGTTCACTGTGTGGTTTGACACATATTGTAATGTAGAAAATCTTCATTGCCAATGAAGGATATTTGTAACGGTATTAATTATGACAAACAAACTTGTATTAGGCAGTCACCCAAGGGACTGGGTCAGAAAGGCTGCTTAACACTTTTACTCCATAAATACACTTTTCTACGCCTTTGCAAACAGAGTAGACCCAGATCAGATGGCTCCTATAGGAGCCATCTGATCAGGGTCTGCACTGTTTGCTTAAGACATAATATAGATATGATTCTACAGTTCCTGCAATGACCAAAAATTCCCGTGTCAATGTGCTATATTACAGCACATTAATTTAATTAATATTCGTGATATTATTATTTCTTACATGAATATTCATGGATGAAATGCATAAAGGCAGACATTGGAGTTGGATGATGTAATCAATAAATTATATTCACCGAATGAAAAAACATTACTATTAATGCGTTAAATTTAATACTTTATAATTATCTACATGTCAGTAATTTACTCTTTAATTTTTCTCTCAGCCAAAACTTAACCCTTTCCTCCATAAATACGCCTTTCTATGCCTCTGTAAAAATCACTTTATGAAACCATTGTGATAAATAAAGCATTTGCTCCTATTTATCACAATGGTTTCAAACTACAAAATTCTAAAATTGTCCTTTTCTCTAGTTAATGCTCCTTTGGGGTAGATTTATTCAAAGAGGTTGAGTCTAAAAATAGCCTATGGAGGAAAGGATTAACCCATTATTTCATGAACATTCATGTAAGAAATAATGACATCATCAATATTAATAAGGTTAATTGTTATAATAACAAATGGACTCAGGAATGTTTGTAAATGTATGAAAGGCATTTATATCCAGGAACATGTTAACTAACCCATTCCCTCATAATGACACCTTTTGATGACTCTGTAAATGTCATTTTTTGAAACCATAGTGATAAATAGAGCATTTGCACCATAGGAGCAAATGCTGTATTTATCACAAAGGATCGAATCTTTTACACTGGCTTTTAGCTCGTTTGTTTTTCAGAGAAAACATACGAGCTATTGATGTAACTCCAGCATCCACGTTGGCGTGGTCGTTGTTGTCGTTGAGAAACTTTAACGTTGGTTATTACTTCTTTACTATTCATGCAAATCTTATAAAACTTCTCACATTTGTTCACTGTCACAAGGGCTACAATCAAACAAATGAGCGTTGGCACCCGTATGTGCTGCTCTTTTTGTTTAAATGAAATTTCAAGAAACGCACCACATATTTATCAAGTGAAGCTATTTAGTGTTGAAAGGGTAAAGGAAATGAGTGTTACAAAAGAATTAAGTTAGAAATGGAGGAATTGTCAAGGGATTTTTTGAGACAAATTCAAAATTAGTTGAAGGTTTTACCAAGTTCCTACAAATTAAGACTTAATTTACTACTTTTACATTAACCTTTCTCTTCATGCATTTGCAAACAGAGTAAACCAAGATCAGATGGCTCCTATAAGAGCCGTCTGATCTGTTTGCTATTTGAATTTGAAAGGTCTGTTTCTTTACTTTCTAAAATGGCTGCAATGTTCCACCTTCCATATTTCATTGAAACTATTTTTCCCATGAATAGGTACTGAAATTTGGAATAAATGTAGAACAGGGAAATACTTAACCCTTTCCCCCATAAAAACACTTTTCTACGCCTCTGTAAAATCACATATTGAAACCATTGTGAAAAGTAGCTATTTATCACAATGGTTTCAAACTACAAAATTCTAAAAAATTTCCTTGTCTCTAGTTAATGCTCCTTTTAGGTAAGATTTATTCAAATAGGTTGTATATAAAAATAGCCTATGAGGTAATGGGTTAAGTGGGTCTATGGAGCTTAAAATGATTCATAGAATGAATTTCTTAAACACCGTCTTTTCCTAAACCTCTGTCTGGAACGTGAAAAAAAATTCATTTATGGTATTCAGGCATCTTCTATCAAAAATAGGAGCTCAATAAAGTAAAAATCTTCTTTTGCAAAGCTTGCAGCCTGTGTTTTCAGCGGAATATAATGGTTTGCAGAGATCCAGATAAGATGTGTAAATTAAAACATTTTCAAGAATAACTTTTTATGTCTCCAACAAACTCTATGCTGTGACCATTCTTTAGAATCGTCAATTTCTCCACCAAACCCTATGTTGTGGCAGGTGACTCTTTAGAATCGTCACAATATAGGGTTCGGTGGGGAAATGACGATTTAAGCACTTGAGTATGCATGTTGATCTGTTGTTCTGTATAATTTTGGTAGACATACATAATCGCTTGTCGTATGAACCAGGTGAGTGATACTGGGCTGTCATTGCCATCCTGTTTCTTGTTTATATTTGTATTGTTATTGTTTGTTTCCAGGAACCTTCATTGTTTGCTGTTGCCAAGCTACTAGAGACAGGATTAGTGAATCTGTCACGAGTGGAGATACTGTGGAGACCTGTGACGGCACATCTTTTAGAGGTAAATGATTAACCCCTTCCTCCATAAATACGCCATTCTGTGCCATTGCAAACAGAGTAGACCCTGATCAGACGGCTCCTATAGGAGCTGTCTGATCAGGGTCTGCTCTGTTTGCCTTTGGATTAATATAGATCTGGTTCTACAGTTCCTGCCTAATTGCCAACCTTGCATGTGTTAATATATCATTTTAAATATTAATCTAATTAGTATTCATGATGTCATTATTTCTTACATGAATATTCATGGAGTGAAGGGTTTAAAAAAAATAGTACAAAGACTACAGTAGAACTGCTCTAAACCCTTTCCTCCATGAATACGCCTTTCTATGCCTCTGTAAAAATCACCTTTTGAAACCAAACCACTGTGATAAAATGCTCTATTTATCACAATGGTTTTAAACAACATTCTAAAATTTTCCTTATTCAAAGTGGTTGAATCTAAAAATAGCCTATGAGGGCATGGCCCTTGCGGAAAAAAGCGACATTTAACGTCGCTAAAAGCTACGCTTTTAGTGACGTTAAAGTGGCGGAAAAGCAAGCTTTTACGCCGCGGTATTGGCACCCTCGTTTTAGGCACGTTTTGTGTGGCTTACTAAAAAAGTGACGTAAAATCTGGGAGCTGCAGAAAAGTGACAGAAAAGCTGCGTAAAATGCATGTGGCTTAAACGCCGCTTTCCTAAGCAATCTAAAAGCGTTGTTTTTATGAAGTGGCAGAAAAGTGGCGTAAAAGCAAGCTTTTACGCCGGTGCCAATACCGCGGCGTTTAAGCTTGCTTTTACGCCACTTTTCTGCCACTCAAAAACGTGCCTCATGAAAAAAGCGACGTTTTTTTTAGACTACAGAAAAGCGACGTAAAAGTGGCATTTATCTTAAGTGACAGAAAAGTGACGTTTAAGCGTGACTGAAGTAGCAGCAAAGCCACGCAAAAAAAACAAGGCTTTGACTCCACTTCAGATATAGATGTAAAAAGTCTCATAAAAGCAGCGTTTTCAATGACAGCTAAGAAAAACAATCAGAGGGCTCCTATACAGGAGAATTCCGATAGGGGTCTGCACTGTTTTTCATGGCCATCCTAAATCTGGGGGTTAAAGGAAGATTTAAGAAAAAAATTGACATCACTGTCCCTTTTTATTTGTACAGGAAATTCATTATTTACATTTGGGTTTAATGGAAACAAGCTGCAGTACATCAGCAATATGTTTCAATAATAAATGTTTAATAAATGCACTGCCTGTATCAAACATTTAAATATTTGACTTGACCATAATAATCATGCAACTTGTTCAAATCTAGTCTACATGAAAATTCTTATCTAAACTCCAAAAGTTTAGTCCAAAGAGTCATCCAAATTGTATTTTTTTAGAAAGGTGTCATGCTTGAAGTTGAACATACCTCTATTCCGTTTATGCTATAAAACTATATTTAAGATGGGTTTTTTTAGCAACTTTGAAAATTGAAACATGAAAAATGTAGCAGACTACAGCTTTATTGACAGGCTAAGTATTTTTCCTAAGATTAAGGGCTGAATTTATTGGAGATTTTTTTTTAATCGTAACTTGGTATGAACTTGTAAATATGGAAAATTGAGCAATTGCTCTTGAGTAGCAATGTTCCATGATGTACTTTCATAGTATTTGATTAACCCTTTCCCTGTTCTTTATTTATTAGTTGTTTCATGACCTCATGAATATTCAGTCATAATAATTTTTGGGGTATGTTTTAAAGTAAACTTTTGGTGAGAAAATGGAACTGCATGTAATGAAAATTCATAAGTAGTCAGAACAGACTAAGACCAGACAGCTGTCTGGTCTTGGTCTTCTCTGTCTGCCAGTACGAGAAAATGCTTGATTATTAGGGAGAGGGTTAAACATTATCAGTCTCTTTGATCAGCAATTAAACATTTCTTATTTGAAGCCCTTAATATTGAGATATTGGTTGTTAGCAACATGAAAATATCACTCAATAATTCAATTTCACCATCAAATACACATATTTTAAAATTTATGCACATTATGGAAATAAAAAAACTTGGAAGGTAAATTGTTCATCGTAAATTGAAGTCTTATTTATCCACAATATACACAACTAGCCAAATTAAGTGTTCAATCTACTATAAGCAGCAGTATTATCATTTTAATGCCCACGTCTTTAGGGCAATAAGTTTTACCCTTGTCCGTTCGTTTTGTCAAAGATTTCTTGACTTGTAAGCTGGAATGATTTGATATTTGCTCTGAAGCATAATCATAGTGAGTTGTACTGTGTCTCCCCTTTTCAGGTCTGTCGTTCATCTACTTCCTTTTCACCGACACTTGGTTGAATTTTGGTGATTGTTTAATGACATTTTTTGTCAAAACAACGCAATTTAGAAAAACCTGGCGTGGACATGTGTCCCATGGACATATTTTCTCTTATTTACGTCTGGGTTTCATGGAAACCCTTGCATCAGTACACATTTGGTTGATTGCCTGGATGATGTCTTTCTCCGGAGTCTTGCATTTTTTTTCTTGTACATATTCTGAAATGTAAGAAAAACAGAGAACATTGTAAACATTAAAATTCTTGCCCACCTGATGTGAATTTAATAGACTACATGGATGAACTTTGCAAACAATCTTGGATCTAGATGTGCACCCTGCACCTTATATCTCTATCCAAGGTGTTTGACACTCGGATATATAGCAAAATGTTGGATTTTTTTAACAAGAGTGTTCGGAGGAACACATGTGTCACCTGCTCGCAGCTGACACAAGAACTTATAATATGAAAAAGTGTAATAAATTAAATTAAAATTAAAAATTAATATGAAAAAGGGGAATAACTAAAAAATATTGATGCTAGAGTTGTGGTCCTTGTGCATGACATTTCTTCTAATCATGCTTGTTCCATGTGTGAAATTTGAAAGCTCTATAATGATCAGTTTAGAAATGACAGCCAAAATAAAGAAAGTGTGACAGACGACGGAAAAGCGGCAGGTGACACAAAAAATGTGTGAGGGATATTCAGCTTAGAATGAAACTCAAAGTCCTGTCATATAATTTTTAAATGTTGTTAAAATTAAAGGCCTAAGGAATTTATTTATAATACTCAAATTATTGATTTATTGCTGCTATTTCCGCGGGTAATTTTTTATTGTGCCCATCTTATTGTGTATAGTTGATATTTGTATTAATTTCATATTCTAATTCTTTTTTTTATATAAGGATCTTTATCAGATGCATTAAAACACATGTGAATTAGATATTGAGTTACCAGTCACTCAGAATGCTGTTTTCACTTACTTGTTATGGCATTAACACTCCTTCTATCCAGGGCTGGCTTCTCCTCTGGCAGAGCTCCTACTGTAGACATTACTTCATCTGAGAAGTACACTGCATAACAGGCGAGTTAGTGCAGTGTCACTTCCTTTTGATATCCATCTGAGAAACAGAGATCTTTACACCATATCCTAGTAGCAGATCAGCCTCAACATCTATGCTGCCAGCCTTAAAATTAAACATAATCTAATAAGCACTACAGTACTAAAAAGTACTACATGTATATATATGACTAATGAGTCTACTGTAAGACATAACACGGGTTTTTAAACAGTGTCACAGCAAGGCATCAGTGAAAGATTTCAACTATATATAATTGTTGCAGAGTGTACGTACTGTAAGTCTGTTTCAAACAGTGTAGATTTTGATAAAACTGTCTGCCAACAACCACTGAGCTTCATTAAAATATTTTTCATAAACCAATGCAAGTAATTGCACATTTGTTTCAAATGAATTTTTCATAAAAATGCTTTTTATCAACCCTCGTCAATTGTTGATTATAATCTGCGTATGCCTTTGTCGTTTTGGTCCGAATTTTGGCCGAAACGACCAAGGCCGAAAGGGATTGGGTCCGAAACGACTCGAGACCGTATTGATGTTATGTAAGCTTTCCTGTCGATGCATATGATATTGATGGGTTGTTAGGAAGAATAGTGCGCTGATCCTTTGTTCAAGTGCATGATTTAATAAATGCTTGTATTAATTTTGACTGTTTAAAATGCAACTTCCAGACGAGTGTGTGTTTAAAAGACAGAACGTTGAGCACTAGGCCCTACAGTATAACCAGCATAGTCATAGGTTAAGTCATCGACTTTCGTCAAAAATTCAAACTTCGACTTTAAAATATAATAAAAAGTGGTATTTTACATACTGATACTCACCATTCATTCTTCCATGTACTTTTTGTAACATGTGGTTGTTGTTTTCATTCAATTCGAGTCGAATTTCTTCATCGTGAGACAGAACGTCAATATTTTGAAACTTTCAAAATGGCGCTGGGTCGGATTAATATGTAACCTCGAAAATTTAAATATTGAGGGCCGGATGCAATATGGTCAAAATTGTTTCCGAAATATGAAACATACATCAAAATAAAGCTGAAAGTATTTTTTCGTATTGTATATTGTGCATTTGGGGGGAAAATGATAATTTTCGGACAAAATGGTTCCAACTTCGAGGGACTATATCTTTGCGTAGGAACAACCTAAATTTATTCACCAACTTTGCACCCTGACCTTCAATTCGTCGTCGTGATTGGTCAGTGGAAAGTGTACACATGCAACCACAGGGGGCCATTTCAAGGGTCTAGATCGATGGTCTAAAAGTTAAAAAAATTGATTTGGTCGATTTAGTGTTATATTATATATACTAAATCGACCCAATCAATTTATTTGACTTTTTAGACCATCTAGACCCAATATAACACTAAATCGTTCCAATCATTTTTTCTTTTACTTTTTAGACCATCTAGACCCACGAAATGGCCTCCTGTGCATGCCCCCCCCCCCCCCCCCCGATCAAAAAGTGTAAAAGGGGGGGGGGGGAAGGGGGTATTTAAAAAATAAATCCAGATTGATTTTGTGTCATATATTAACCCTTTCCCTGTTCTATGTTTATTACAAATTTCATTACCTACTGAATATTCATGGACAAAACAGTTATAATAAAATATAAATGGTGAACCATTGTAACCATTCCAGAAAGTAAAGAAACAGTTCTATCAAATTCCATTAGCAAACAGAGCAGACCCTGATCAGACGACTCCTCTAGGAGCCGTCTGATCTGGGTCTACTCTGTTTGCAGATGCGTGAAAACACGTTTATATGAGGGAAAGGGTTAAGACATTTATTGTCAGTTACATGAAGTACAAAAATTCTGAGTATTTTGGTACCATGCATTTGTAAGTCAGTTTGGTAAGGGTTGTTTAACTTGTATAAATAGTGCAGTCTTCAGACCCTGATTCCTGTAGGAGCTGTCTCATCAGGGGGTTTCACTGTTTACAAGTACGGTAGGTATATTGACATGAACAGCAAGAGAAGGGTTAATATATTGGAGTATGACAAAATATTAAATAGTATATATAATTATGTGATGTAGATCTAAATGATTATTATTTTATTGGATATAGATATTGAAATTCTGAGAATTTTGATACCCATTACTGTTGGATTAGGATCTACTAAAGCATTAAGCCTTTTTTTGGGCTAAATTTTGAATAATTTTTGGACCTCGATTTTTTCAAGGAGCTTGAAAAAATCTAAGTTCTCACATACAAATGGCAATGTAATGAAAAGCCTTGTCCTTAATTATAACTGACTTACTTGTTTTATCAAATGTTTTATGGAACTTACAATTAAGCCACTTATATGTCACTTATAATTAAGTGAAGTATTTCCAGACTTATAACTCATTTATAACTGACTTAAACTTAGAACTCACTTGTAAACACAGGACATTTGTGAATTTATAAGTCACCTATAAGGGGCTTATAAGGGGTTTAATTATAAATCACCTATATCTCACTTATAAGTGACTTATAAGTTAATGTAAGTTAGTTTGGTAAGGGCCATGCATGGGTCTGCTTTGTCTGCAAAATCCTACCTAGAGTAAAGGTGAATACGTGACTAAAGCAAAGGGGTGTAAAAGTGGCGTATTTAAGATTGTGAGGACAAAACAAGCCATTTTCTTAAATATACTGCTCCATCCTCAAAATATGTCACTTTTGAAAAGTGGCGTCTTTTTATAACAACAAATACGAGGCTTTTCTTTCACTTATGTAGAGCGGCATCTTTTCAACATGACAAAAACGTCCCTATGCGTCACTTTATTTGAGTGGCGTATTTAATTGCCACAGTAAGAAAACAAATACGAGGCTTTTCTTTCACTTATGTAGAGCAGCGTCTTTTCGACATGACAAAAATGTCGCTTATACGTCACTCTCGTGGAGTGGCATATTAATTCTGCCACTTATCTGCCACTTTTCCTTTCTATTTATTAAATACGCCACTTTATTGAAAGGCTCGTTTTTTCTACTGGCCCAAGCGGCGTAAAAGCGTAACATTTGTGCCGCAAAAGCTGCGTTTTTAAATAGCTGCGTTTTTTTTCCGCAAGGGGGGTTAACAGGAATTTTATTAAAGTACAATTTAGGTATATTTAGGCAGGTGGCAGCTTATTGTAGGGTGAAAGTCATGCAGAAAGCTCCTCGGGTAGCTTTCTGCATGACTTTCAACCTACATTAAGCTGCAACTTGCCTGAAAGACCAGTTTTGATACTAATTCTAATGTCCGCAGTTTAGAGGGGTTTTACTGTAGATATCCAAACACTGTGTTTCACAGAAATATTCAGACATCTCCCCACTCTGCCACTTTGTAAAGAATAATAAATCAATTGAAAGTTTTAAAATGGTATTCTTATCATATTTTTGTGTCACCTGCGGAGAGGCAGTGTGTCACTTAGGGATCACTTTTCCGTCGTCTGTCTGTCTGTCCATCTGTCTGTCTGTCTGTCTGTCAGTCACACTTTCTTTTTTAGGCTGTCATTTCTAAACTAATCATTATAGTGCTTTCAAATTTCACACATGGAACAAGCATGATGAGAGGAAGTGTCATGCACAAGGGCCACAACTCTAGCATCAATATTTTTTGAGTTATTCCCCTTTTTCATATTAACAATAAGTTTTTGTGTCGACTGCGAGCAGGTGACACATGTGTTCCTCCGAACACTCTTATTGTAAATATTTCGTAACAAAATTACCTCAGAATCATCATCTATGTGACTTGATGCTTACTTAGTGCAGAATGACTTGTTTGTATTGGAAAACTGAGTAGACAATGTAGTTGATTGGTGTGAAAACCAATTTTCAGATTCTGTAACACATGTCTCACAACTGGGGAAAATCTAGCAATAAGCAATTGCAAAAATAGGATTTTTTTTATTAAAAAAAATGTGTAAATTATAAACCAAAAAGTGAAGTTTTCGAAATTTGATATACAGCATGACGCCATTATTTAGACAATCATTCTTCTGAGACTCATGCCTATTTTGAGGGAATTCTGAAGTCCAGGCTCAAATTCTTTTAAATCTCATCGAAAAGACCTGCTATTATAACAATTAATCTAAATCATATTCATGATGTAATTATTTCTTACAAGACTTTTCATGGAGTAAAGGGTTAAACAAATGGTGATGAATGGAGAATTGGGAAATTAAAAACTACAGTAAAACCTCTATAATGGCCACTTAATTATGTTAATTAGTTGGTATTTAGGGAAGGTGGCTGCTTAAAGCAAGGTGAAAGTAAAACAGAACGCTCCTATAGGAGCGTTCTGTTATACTTTCACATTGCTTTAATCAGCCACCTGCCTTTAACACAAAATACTTGATGTAATTTAGTGGTCATTGTAGAGAGGTTTTACAGTATTAGTATGAAAATACAAGTTCTAGGACTAGGGATATATGTTTGATGGCTTGAAAAAAAATGTGTTCATTGTGAAGGGTCTGTTGAATGGGCTCATATAAAATTGTGAAAGACAAATTGCTATTATGAAGGGTCAGTTTTCGGGTACCACTTACATCAGGAAACATTTGCTGCATTATATATGCATTATACTGGGTGAATTATATGATAATGTTAAAAACAGGTTGCACCAACTGTGAAGAAAACTGCTTCCTTTCGTCGGCAAAGAATGTAAATTATACGTTTGGTAAAAAGCACAATCACAAAATGTTCTCTGATCTTTTGAGCATCTCAATATAAATTGGAGGTTTTTATTGCTCCTCGTCAGTACTCGAAATATCTTCAATATACTGTAATATACAATTAATATGATATACTTGTTTAGTGTAATGAAATGTAGAACTGTTTTGTGCTGCGGCCGTAAAAATTTGCTTCATTCTCAGTGTTGTTATATTTTCGCATTGCTGCTTTTGCTTTCAAAGGATCACCTACTTTCAGAATTTAAAATTAAATTTGTATTGAATTTGTCATTTGAATTTGTAACTGCACACCATCTTTCAACTGACATCTCCCCTGGAACCACATAATGAAAAGTAATGAAGATTATTATTTTATGATTGTCTATCAAAGTGTCTATCAAAGATTTTAAATATAGATTTAATTAAGAATAATGGTTGTTATGGCAATAGAGCTGAAAACATGAACAACATTTTAATCTTCTTTTCAGATACTACTGGTCAGAGTTCATTACATTTTAATAAAAATGTTTCTTTTGCAACAACTAATTATTAGCTTGTCTGTTTCGAGGAAAAGTTGAGCTATTGTGATCACTGGGTCGTAGGCGTTGTCGTTGTCATTGTGCAAAAACTTTATCTAGCTGATAACTCGAAAAGTATAAGAGGTATCAACATAAAACTTCATAGGTTAGTGATCTCATTGAAGGGAAGGCCCCTACCGAAGAACCATAACTCTTGATTTAAAGATTTTAGAGTTATGGCCCTTCATTTTTTTAGCTCACCTGAGCCGAAGGTTCTGGATGAGCTATTGTGACCGGGATGTGTCTGGCGTCCGGCGTCCGGCCACATTTTCAAACGACATCTCCTCTGAAACTGCTGACCCGATTATAATGAAATTTTGTCAGAAGCATCAGTGGCTAGGGGGAACGAAACATTGTTCACATTATGACCCCCGGGCCAATAGGAAAATCTTTAAAAATCTTCTTCTCTAAAACTGTAAGGCCTAGACCTGTGATATTTGGTATGTAGCATGATCTTATGGTCCTCTACAAATATTGTTCACATTATTACCCCCGCCCAAGGGCTTATCAGTTTTTCATAGGAAAATCTTTAAAAATCTTCTTCTCTGAAACTGTAAGGCCTAGACCTTTGATATTTGGTATGTAGCATGATCTTATGGTCCTCTACAAAGTTTTTTCAAATTATGACACCAGACCAAAAATGGCCCTGCCCAAGGGCTTATCAGTTTTTCATAGGAAAATCTTTAGAAATCTACTAAAACTGTAAGGCCTAGACCTTTTATGTTTGGTATGTAACATGATCCAATGGTCCTCTACAAATATGTAGCTGTGGCTTGTGGTCCTCTGCCAAGAATGTTCAACTTGCGACCCTGACCACTGGGCGAAACTTGGCCCTGCCTCAGGGCTTATCAGTTTTTCATGGGAAAAATATAAAATATTATTTTTCTCTTAAACCATAAGGCTTAGACCTTTAATTAATTGCATACTGCTTTGCCTTGTGGTTCTCTACCAAGGTTGTACAAATGATTTCTTGTGGTCAAAAATGGCCCCGCCCCTGGGGTTATCTCAGGTGAGCGCTTCAGGGCCTCATGGCCCTCTTGTTTCATTTAGCTGGACAAGCACCAAATCAGACGAGCATTGGTGCTGCATGTTTATGTAACAAATAATGAAAATGAAAAAGCTTTCCTGAAAAGCAAAAGTGAATACCGGTATACTAAAACTAAAAAGAAGTATAAAAAAACAACAACATAATCAGAGCAAGCGAATTTCCATCTTCTCAAAATATCCAAAATTCTTCTGGAAAAATGTCAAAGCACAATACGAAAATGATGTAACCAATCCTGATATTCCTATATAAACGTGTTTTCATGCATTTGCAAACAGAGTAGAACAATATATTAGACATCAATTTAGACTCAAATTTTTCTCAGAATTAATTAACTTTTAGCCTGCTGAGCAAATTATTTTTACAGAATGTTTCACCTTCTACATTTTCAATATTTAAGCTATAATCAATTTGTCTGCTAAAATGCACCCAGGGTGTCAAACAGTTTGGATTGTGATTAGAGGCTGAGTTACTTGGCATCTCATCTGGATCCAACTGTTTGCATAAGTATTCAATCATCCCTCATAGCAGGCTAAAGGTTTAAAACGTGGTTCTCACACAAAACAATTCAAAAGTCTGGAGGAAGACCTTTTGATAGCAGAAATATTCAAATCTATTTTCGATAATAATTCCATAATTTTTTTTAAATTTTACAATAGAATATATAGTAATGGTACTTATCCCGAAAGTTGGGGCCAAGGAATTATTGTACTATTATTTAAAATAAGAAACCTGGAACCAAAAAATTTAGGTATAATATTCGTAGAACTTTGAATAATATTACACTGGAGACCCATTATAACGCGGACCGTTTTACCGCGGTATCCCATATAACGCGGGTGGTCTGTGTCGCTAATATTTTGTGTAAATACCTTATTTATAATATGATAAAAACAAACACCGGTCCCTACATAAACAATTGAAGTCAATCTTACGTGTGAAAAACTGACAACTATCAACTCGTATAATATGCCGCCATGAATGTAATACACGCAGCTGATTACCGGCTCGTATCATGCGCATGATGCCCTAATAGCATGGGAACCAGTAAAATCTTAACTGCATAACTTTCATTACACTCAACAATGGATTGCCCAGCATGCTTCATATTTGCTTCACAATTATTTTTTTAAGTTTGCAGTCATTTAGAATTGCTAGTCTCTCAGAAATGCAAATTGTTTGATGCACTAATGTTTCTCCAACATTGAATTAACCAGCAGAAGTCTGGGCTGCCATAAAGGCGCAGACATTGAAATTATACACATCAAGTTTTGCAGAAAAATTGCTAGTGTAAAAAGGTCTACACTTTTAAATGCACTGTATGGTGATATACCGGTAGGTGGAACGCCTATGTCTGTACACAGAAAACTGGTGATGACTAGATATTGGGTAAAAACTTTTAACCAAAAGAAATAAGTATTTGCTTTTAAAGCTTACCACAGTCATGCTTAAAAATAACTTAGATAACAGGCTGAATTATAACAGAAAATGTAATCTGGGCCTACCTCATAAAATGCATTGTAGAAGAATGTGGTGTATTTTTTATTGGAAGAACCCGTTTGGCATACCTGTAAACTACAAGTTGATGAAACAACTATTACAGTGTAGAGCTTGTCCTAACCGGCCGTTCATTTATTGAGCATAGGAGTCAAAAAGCAGGTGGTTGCTTAATGCAGTACAAAAGGTAGGAGCTTTCTGCATTACTTTTGACCTGCATTAAGCTACAATATGCCATACTACCTACAATTAGATATATTTTTTATGGCTACTTAAGACAGGTTCTACTGCAGATATTTATGCCCCCACATAGTGGTAGCATATAGGGTTGCCCTTGTCCGTACATCTGTCCTAAATACGCACATCTAGAAGAATTTGTCCGGACTTTTTCTTGGAAAGTATTTGTCCAATCCACACAAAACTTTACACATGTGATCTTGGTCAAGTTCAATAGCCATGGAAATCGCTTTAGTTGTTTAGGAGTTGCATGCAGCCCTTTATTTGCAAAAATGACTCTGAAAATGGCCCTTACTTTCTGTGACAAAAAGTCTGTAGTGGGGGCATCAGTGTCCTATGGACACATTCATAGTTATTTGGTATGCTGAAATTTATTATTCAAGGCACCTAGAAACTTATCCATTATTTAAACAATCTTTTGAATTTGAAAAGTATCTTGATTTTATGTAAGAACCATAGCTTCCTACAACTTTAACTAGATTCAGAATGTCATCTCATGATCTTGCTGTATAAAAAGGAAAATTATAATCATGTACTAGAGAAATTCAAAAATTTCACTTCCTGTTGACGTGTAAGAAAACATTCAGAAAAAAATTCTAAATATGTAAAAAGGTATAACTGTACATGGCCGACATTACAGAAATTTGCCAATTTATTATCAGAATCCTCCAAACTGAAAATAATAAACTTGTCAAAGTGTAGACATTATGTAAATTTACAGAGGCTGTGATGTTAATGTAATAGAAAAACACTTTATCTCATATTAGTCTGGGCATAGATAGTATTGTATATCTAAAACTGAACTGCTTGGAGAAAAGCCTTGCCATTTGTTAGGGTAAAACTTTTCTTAACCTATTACCTCATAGGCTATTTGTAGGTACAACCTCTTTGAATAAATCTACAGAAAAGGAGCATTAACTAGAGAAAAGGAAAATATTAGAATTTTGTAGTTTGAACCATTGTGATAAATAGAGCATTTGCTCCTATAGGAGCAAATGCTCTATTTATCACAATGGTTTCACAGAGTGACTTTTACAGAGTCGTCAAAAGTCGTCGATATGAGGGAATGGGTGAACTGTATTTATCATGGCGTGTTTTAGTAGCAAAATACGATTCCAGCTGTGAAATCAGCCTTTGGCTATTATCATTTACCTACTACCAGAAAAAAAAGTCTGCAAGTACCGCATGACACGCCCACAGCCATGCCTATGTATTAACTTGCTCCAACATCGCCACATTGCTTCATTGGTTATTTTCGGTTGACCATATTGTCATACATTTATCGCCTTCCGGGTTTATCACCTACAATTACCTATTGAGTTTTCATGTACCTAGTTAACCCTTTCCCAGTTTAATATTCTTGAAAGAAATAATGATGTCATGAATATTAATGAACTGAACTGTTTTAAAACATTGTGATAAATAGAGCATTTGCTCCTATAGGAGCAAATGCTCTATTTATCACAATGGTTTCAAACTACAAAATTCTAAAATGTTCCTTTTCTCTAGTTAATGCTCCTTTTCGGTAGATTCATTCAAAGAGGTTGGATCTAAAAATAGCCTATGGAGGAATGGGTTAACCCTTGCAGTGTGGGACAAGAGTCACAAATGCCCTTTGCAAACACTGTAGACCCAGATGTAGCACTCTCATCATGGACTGCACTGTTTGTCATGTTATTCTTCTCAAAAAGTTCACCGTAAGTTTGACCTGCTTAAATTTTGGAATAGTCCATTTGAAAATTCAGCGTTGTAAGGGTTAAAAATAGTTCTAGTTGATAGGGAATACTTGTCTGAGCCATCAGCTTTGCTCCAATAATGTCCCTCATCAAATGCTTGGATGTGAGGTCATTTTCTCCATTGTTAGCTCACCTGAGTATACTTAGGTGAGCTTTTGTGATTGTCAGAATTGAATGATATTTGACAGGAATAGCCTTGATGTGACACTAGCTCTACTAAAAGTGCTAAAATCAAGTTTTAATGCAAAAAACATGGCTGCCAGAGGCAGAGCTAGATTTCCTTATTTGTCTGTTTGAAACTGTAAAATATCTTAAAATTAATGGTTCAGTTTAGTAGAAATTAGTAGGAATTGTCCCCTGGTGACCCTTTATGAAAATTGCTAAAACCATGCAGCTGCTGTTATCTGAAAAGCGTGGCCACCAGGGATGGGGCTAAAGTTCTTCATATAGCTATAGGGAAAATTTTGAAAACAGAGCTCCAGATAAGATGCATAAATTAAAACAGTTTCAAAAATAACTCCTTTATTTCTCCACCAAACCCTATACTATGACCACTCTTTAGAATCGTCTCAAAGAGACGATTCTAAAGAGTGGTCAGAGTAT
This sequence comes from Azorinus chamasolen, assembly GCA_963576725.1. Taxonomy (NCBI): domain Eukaryota; kingdom Metazoa; phylum Mollusca; class Bivalvia; order Cardiida; family Solecurtidae; genus Azorinus; species Azorinus chamasolen. The sequence goes on from OY755244.1 coordinate 34,458,833, forward strand.
AGGGTTTGGTGGAGAAATGACGAATTTAGTATTTGGGTAAACACCCTTATCTTTAGCTCTGTAAAAATCTTTTTCTGTAAAACGTGTGGTCCAATTTGAATGGTATTTAGTAGGAATGGTGAACATATGGAGAGTTAACTGTGAACATAATCTTTTGACCATATGGAGATTTAATTGCTACCATACATTTTGAACAAATTGAATAATTTTCAGTTGAAACATTTAAAACTACTATGCATTATATACATGGTCCTCTTGTATTCATTTTCCGGAAATGACTGTGACTAGTTCATGTCTATGTAATGCTATATTTTACAGGTCAGCCATATAGGGCCATCATGGTCCTCTTGTTTTTCATTTTCAAGAACCATGATCAGCCACAAGCATGCAATAAGATAATTACATTTATAAAACATCATTGCAATATTTACTTGATGACGATGTTATTCTACAATAAAGAGTTGCAATTTCTTTCATGCGAAATGGGGGAATCAAAATAAACTGGCATAAAACCAACATTCAATGTTGATAAAGTTCTACTAATTTGCCTTAGAGAATGAAGTACAATTGAACCTCAGTATAGCAACGGCAGAATTAATCCATTACCTCATAGGCTATTTTTAGATCCAACCCCCTTTGACTAAATCAACCGAAAAGGAGCATTTTACTAGAGGAAAGGAAATATTTGTGATTGTGTAGTTCTGAAACATTTGTGGTAAATAGAGCATTTATCACAATGATTTGAAAAAGTGGCTTTTACAGATGTGTCAAAGGTGTCAATATTAGGGAATGGATTAATAAACATGAGTGTATATGTATTTGTAAGTAGGTGGCTACTTAACTCTTTCAGCCTGTGGCACACATGCAATATTGTCAATTACAAATGGGTGTGGTCCCAGATCAGAGGACTCCTAGAGGAGCCCTCTGATCTGGGTTTACACTGTTTATCATTCAAAATCTGCTAGCAAGTTTACACCTTTGGTACTGAGTGGACTCTATAGTTAAACACTGATGGGCTATTCCACTCTGATAACACAGGGTTGAAAGGATTAATGACATTAATAAACAGAGGTAATATAGGGAAACACCTTTGTGCACAGGGTCTCTGTACCTCTGGGTCTGCACTGAGCAAGTTTACCCCTTTCATACTGAGTGGACTCTATAATTAACCCATTCCCGCATATTGACGCCTTTTGACGCTTCTGTAAAAGTCACTTTGTGAAACCATTGTGATAAATAGGGCATTTGCTCTACAGGAGCAAATGCTCTGTTTATCACAATGGTTTCAAAACTACAGATTCAGAAAAATTCCTTTTCTCTAGTAAATGCTCCTTTTTGGTAGATTTAATTAAAGAGGTTGGATCCAAAAATAGCCTAAGTGGGAATGGGTTAAACACTGATGGGTTATTCCACTCTGATATTACAGGGTTGAAAGGATTAATGACACATAACCCTTTCCCCCCTCATAGGCTTTTGTTAGATCCAACCTCTTTGGTTAAATCTACCTAATAGGAGCATTTACTAGAGAAAAGGAAATTTTTCAGAATTGTTTAGTTTTGAAATCATTGTGATAAATAGAGCATAAATTTTGCTCCTATGGAGCAAGTGCCCTATTTATCACAAAGGTTTCCCAAAGTAACTTTTACACAAGTGTCAAAAGGCGTCAATATGAGGGAATGGTTTGATAAACAGAGGTTATATCGGAAAACACCTAAAAAACTTTGTGCAATTTTCAATCTTGTATTAACCCTTCGCTTGCTATTCACGTCAATATACCGACCTGTAAACAGTGAAGACACAGATGAGACAGCTCCTGCAGGAGCTGTCCCATCAGGGTCTGCACTATTTACAAGTTGATCGTGCAACCAGTGCACTCCACAGCAATGATTGCACAGCGAAATACTTGTACACAGTGAAGATATATGTAATTATACAACAGGGCATGGGTAAAGAAGGAGAAATGTATTTTAAAATTCAGCAAGAGAAGGGTTAAACTACCATTTTCCTTACAGACCTGGTGTTTAGTGGCGGTTTGCTGAGGTTTTTATTATAAGTCCAATAGCAGAATTATCTGAATAGTTGGCCTTCGATCTTTAGTTTAAAGGAAAATGATAAAAGAGGAATAGCAAATTAATCATAATTTGTTTGATGCCTGCATCAAAGAATAGATTTTTTACCTTTTTTTGCTAATCAAGTTCTTTATGGCAGAAAATGCCGATTGCATTTATTCTAAAATGATTTATTTTTCTCCGTATTCTTTTAACTCTTTAGCTCATATAAATGCATTTTCTCGTGTTTTCAAACAGAGTAGACCCAGATCAGATAAGACAGCTCCTGTAGGAGCAGTCTGATCAGGGTCTGCTCGGTTTGTATATGATATAATATAGATATGACTCTACAGTTTCTTAACCCTTTACTCAATGAATATTTATGTAAGAAATAATGACATCATGAATATTAATTAGATTAAATTTAAAAATGACACATTTACACATGAAATGTTCGCCAATGCAGAAACTAGAGAATCAGATCTATATTATATCCACAAACAAACAGAACAGACCCTGATCAGACGGCTCCTAAAGGAGTTGTTTGATCTTAGTCTACTCTGTTTGCAAAGGTGTAGAAAGATGCTTATTTAACCCTTTCCCTCATATTGACGACTTTTGACGACTCTGTAAAAGTCACTTTGTGAAACCAATGGTTTCAAACTACAAAATCTAAATTTTTCCTTTTCATTAGTTAATGCTCCTTTTCAGTAGATTTATTAAAAGAGGTTGTATCTAAGAATAGCCTATGAGGGAATGGGTTAATGAGGAAAAGGTTAAATGAATTTTAAACAGGTAAGGGGTTAAAGAAAGATCAGTGTGTCAATGAGTTTGGATCCTAATGAGGCACAGGGTCACTTGACATGTCATCTAACTAGATTGTTTGCTGAAGTAATAAGTTTGCTCTTAGTGAAAAAGTAAAGTACCTAGTTATAGTCTACTTTCAGTCCGTCGATGACCGCTCAGCTGACTTTACATTTATATTTACATTTACTTCCTTTCGCGTTACCACTAGACCACCACACACCTTACATACATCATACATCACACAGTTACACACATGGTCTGACTGCAACATCATATAGTCATATACATGGTCTTACTGCAGACATCATATTATTAGTTACACGGTTATTTGGCAGGGTGTACGGTCTGGTGTGACCGGGTTAGATCCCGTATTTCCTGAGGCGTTAGCCAAAGTTAATACGTGGTCTAACCCGGTCATACCAGCCCGTACACCCTGCCAAATTACCGTGTAACAAATTTATTACCAGTCAGAGATCCGATTTACCTAATTAAGAAATGAACAACTCTTATTTTTGCTGACATTAGATCTCTAATTATATGACGACATGACAAGAGCAAATATGACGTCGTCTCAGAGCAATTTTGAAAGAGGAATTCAAACTTCACTTGTAAACATTTGAGTTTAAACAGTTACATGTTGTACTGAGAAGTTGATGGTGCCAAATTGAGGAATGTATGAGGAACAATTTATTATCGATTATTTGGTCGTAATCCATCCAGAATTATTGGAGTAAGGACAATATGAAATTTCGAATTGACGCTAAAAACAAAAACAAAACGAATGACGTCATGCGTCAAATTTGAATTCTGTATTCTCCGTGGAACCTGCCGAATACGGTTCTGTACACCCCGGCAGTTTTTGGCAAACTGACCAATCAAATTCCAAGGATTTACTCAGACTGGTAATAAAGTCATGTACATCGTCTAACTGTAGACATCATATTATAGTCATATACATGTTCTTACTACAGGCATCATATAGTCATATACATGGTCTTACTGCAGACATTATGCAGTCATGAACATGGTCTTACTGCAGACATTATACAGTCATGTACATGGTCTTACTGCAGATATTATACAGTCATGTACATGGTCTTACTGCAGATATTATACAGTCATGTACATGGTCTTACTGCAGACATTATGCAGTCATGTACATGGTCTTACTGCAGATATTATACAGTCATGTACATGGTCTTACTGCAGATATTATACAGTCATGTACATGGTCTTACTGCAGATATTATACAGTCATGTACATGGTCTTACTGCAGATATTATACAGTCATGTACATGGTCTTACTGCAGATATTATACAGTCATGTACATGGTCTTACTGCAGACATCATAGTATTACAGTCATGTACATGTTCTTACTACAGGCATCATATAGTCATATACATGGTCTTACTGCAGACATTATACAGTCATGTACATGGTCTTACTGCAGATATTATACAGTCATGTACATGTTCTTACTGCAGACATCATATAATCATATACATGGTCTTACTGCAGACATTATACAGTCATGTACATGGTCTTACTGCAGACATTATACAGTTACACACATGGGCTTACTGCAGGCATCTTACAGTCACATACATGGTCTAACTGCAGACATCATAAAATTATAGTCATATACATGGTCTTACTGTAGACATCATCATCATACAGTCATGTATGTACATGGTCTAACTGTAGACATCATACAATCATGTACATGGTCTAACTGTATACATCATACAGTCATGTACATTGACATCATACAGGCATGTACATGGTCTTACTGTAGACATCATGCTGATGTAATGGGGACATACTTGGATCCTGATGTAATGGGGACATACTTGTATCCTGGTGTAATGGGGACATACTTGGATCCAGATGTAATGGGGACATACTTGTATCCTGATATAATGGGGACGTACTTGATAATGAGGACATACTTGAATCCTGATGTAATAGGGACATACTTGGATCCTGATGTAGTGAGGGACATACTTGGATCCTGATGTAATGGGGGCATACTTGGATCCTGATATAATGGAGACATATTTGGATCCTGGTGTAATGGGGGATATACTTGGAACCTGATGTAATGGGGACATACTTGGATCCTGATGTAATGGGGGCATACTTGGATCTTGATATAATGAGGAGATACTTGCATCCTGATACAATGGGGACGTACTTGGATCCTGATATAATGGGGGACATACTTGGAACCTGATGTAATGGGGGACATACTTGGATCCTGATGTAATGGGGACATACTTGGATCCTGATATAATGGGGACATACTTTGCTCTTTTTAAAGCCAAAATCTGCTGTAAAGATTAATATAGATTTGATTTTACAGTAGAATCTGTCTTAAGAGGCCATCAAAAAGAGGTCTGACTATGGGTAGTTGGTAGCTTAATGCAGGTCAGAAGTAATGCAGAAAGCTCCTATATGAGCTTTCTGCATTACTTTTGTCCTGCATTGAGAAACTACCTGCTTTTTAACACACTTATGTTCATTAAATGAGTGGCTTCTTAGCACAGGTTCTACTGTATTCAGTACCTTAGAAGGTTAAAAATGATACAAGAAATTTTTGACCATTTTGTAAATGTCAAAGACAGTTTAAGCTTAGATATACAGTCCAACCTGCTGTAAGCGGTCTGTCTAGGGAAGTGGCCACTTTGGCCGCTTACAGCAGGTGACCGCCTAAACCAGGTGCATGTTACCAAGCATACTTTCGAGTAATTATGACAGACATGTATTTTGTGTACAGCAGTATACTAATCGATATTTATAAAGACCGTTCTGACCTAAAGTGCCCGTAATAATTGCAAGTCATATCGAATAATTGCCTTGTTTGTCGTTCTTCAACCTTTTGTCCCTTATTTATAAGTGTCAGTTCTTTCATTTGAGTAATACACGTGCCAGTGTTATTCGAATTTGGCTTCAGGGTGTAACTTCTAACGGTGTAGCCATGTTTGACATGACTGGTTTCCCGAATATTCTGTCCACGAACATCTAACTCATAAAGCGGAAGTCGGGAACCAGCTAGTTCACGCGTTATTACATTCCTGGGGAATTCCGAGTAGAAGGTAAATCCCCAATTAATATGGCGTGAACAACCGACGCACTTTGTAAACAAACAAAAGAAACTCTGATAAGGGGTCCAAATGGGTCATGACCATTAGTTGTATGCATTCAAATGTGACAAAATGTCTGATGATGCCGATCGATAGCCATGAAAAGTGTTTACACGCTTTACATTTGTAGAACACCTGGCCGCTTACACCAGTGTGTATTGGCCATTTGGGATGAAATAGAGTGGCTGCTGGCCGCGTTAGGCAGGTGACCGCTTATACCAGGTGTAATATATAGTGTTTTTCATTGGGAGGGTCCTAGAGTGGCCGCTTACAGCATCGTGGCTGCTGATACCAGGTGATCGCTGAAGCAGGTTGGACTGTATAACATTTCAGTTAGAGATAGCAGATCACTAGTTTGTCACTGACGCAAGAAAGATCACAACCTTATCAAACAATTAATGGTATATTTATTAGGTTTTAATATATAGCAGTGCCTTTCCTCTTCACCTACATTACACTATTTTATTATTATTATCCCCTACAAAAGGTGGGGGGATATAGTTTTGGCTTTGTCTGTCTGTCTATCTGTCCTTCCGTTTGTCCCATCTGTCCATTCCAGAATGATATCACTCCATGAAACTTTGTGTAAATGTTTAGTACCATATGTGGCCCAGCAAGCATTACTCACATTAACATTGAAACACCAGAATTATGGCCCTTTGTTTGCAAAAAGGTAATGTTTTGTCTGTCCTTAGTCATATTTCACAAATGTTTTTTCTATGAAACTGTGTGTAAATGCTAAGTACCATAAGGAAATGCAGTTATGGATTTGGCCCTTTGTTTACGAACAAGTTAAACTTTTTGTATGTCCGAAGTCATATCTCACAAATGATTTGAAGCATTTCCTTTAAACTTTGTGTAAATGTTTAGAACTATAATGGAGATACAACCCTGTGAGTATCACTCACATTGATTGAGTCTTTAACCCTTCGCTTGCTGAATTTTAAAATTACATATATCTTCACTGTGTACAAGTATTTCGCTGTGCAATCACTGCTGTAGAGTGCACTGGTTGCACAATCAACTTGTAAATAGTGCAGACCCTGATGAGACAGCTCCTGCAGGAGCTGTCTCATCTGGGTCTTCACTATTTACAGGTAGGTATATTGACGCGATTAGCAAGCGAAGGGTTAACAGTAGAGTTATGGTCCTTTGTTTGCAAAAAATGTTAACCTATTTTCTGTCCGAAACCATATCTCGAAAACAGAAGTGTTTCATCGAAACTTTGTATACTACTATACAGTATATTATAACGAGATGCAGCTCTGCAAGTATCACTTACATTGATCATTGAACACCAGAGTTATGGCCTGTAGTTTTACAAAAACAACTGTTGGCCTGGTCAGTAACTCCGTTAACCCATTCCCGCATATTGACGCCTTTTGACGCTTCTGCAAAATTCACTTTGTGAAACCATTGTGCAAAAGTCACTTTGTGAAATCCTGTGGAGCAAATGCTCTATTTATCACAATGGTTTCAATACTACACAATTCAAAAATGTTTCTTTTCTCTAGTAAATGCTCCTTTTCGGTAGATTTATTCAAAGAGGTTGGGTCTAAAAATAGCCTTATGGGAATGGGTTAAATACTGAGGCCAGTATAATATATTGGCAGGGGATATCAATTCAGCAAATGTGCTTGTTATTATTTGATAATTTTGGAGTTTGTAAATTGGTGCTTTACAACCTTTTCAGTGCCATAGTTTTGTTAAACTCAAGAAAAACAAACTTGTGTGCATTCAATTTATCACTGTCAAAACATTATTTTACAGTTTAGTGTGTGTGTGTTTATAAAGGCATCATCAATCAGTTATGTGTTTTTTTAAGTTGAGATATTATTAACCTTATATTTGGTATAAAGCTTAATCTAGATGAGTTGCAGCTTATGGTAGAATCGCGGTGCAGTTGAGTAATTTTTGCAAGAGGCCCTTTCTTGGGGGCGTCAAGTTGACCCATATTGAGCAGAAACGGACGTTAATCAACACAAACAAACAAAACTTTTTTTTGGAAGTTATTGATTTGAGATAATTACTCTTTATTTGGTATAAAGCTAAATTTATATGAGTTACAGCTTCAGTTTGAATCTGAGTGAATAAGGTTTTCCATATTTATGGCGGTTGATGTGATGAATTTTGCAGCTCAGGTAGAGGACAATGTATTGCTATGTAATTTGCAATAATCTCAGAAGGCTTGTTCTCTATGTGTGGTTTCTCTATGTGCGCATGTGTGTGTGTATGTGATCTCTATGTGCATGTGTGTTCTGTATGTGTTCGTGGTTATGTGCGTATGTGTTCATGCATGCATGCTTTTTTGTGTAATTTTTAGCTCGTCTGTTTGGAAGAAATCACGAGCTATTGTCGTAACTCTGGCGTCCGCGTCAACGTTGTCGTCATCATTCTCCGAAATCTTAACATTGACCATAACTTCTTCAATTTTTCATTTACAAATTTCAATTTTGGTATGCATGTTCATCTTAACAGTGCCGACAGAGGAGCATTCACACACACTTGCGGTGCTCATGCTCTCTATATGTGTGTTCTGTATGTGTTCTCTGCATTTGTTTTGCTTGCAGATAATACGACTGTAATTGAAACCACTTAATAAAATTACATAGCTTTGCCTTTCATATGACCAACACAAAAAAAAGTTTATATCCTGATTACCTTCAATTGATCTTCAATCAATCATGTCATTTTACTTGACAGCTTTTCAAAATCTTCATTTAAATTCAGTGATGAAAAAGGTTTATTTGACGGTTGGCGTGACAGTGATTTATTGTTTGTTAGCTTGCCTCGTTTGATTGACAGAGAGATAATAAATATTTAGGGATATTTGTAATGCATAATTACTATCATACAGAACTTCAAGATCACTCTGGACTTCAAGCCCATGTGTGATAATATAGCAAACACAATTGAGTAACTCAACACATCGAAGGAAGAAAATCAACTATAAATTTTACCCTTTCCCCTATTCAATATCCATTTCAGAAAGAATAAGATCATGAAAATTAATTTGCTGAATTTTTAAAATGTAAACTTCTCATGGAAAATTTTTGCTTCGACAATCTGATTTATATAATGTCAAAAGCAAAGCGAGCAGACCTATAGGAGCCGTCTGATCTGGGTCTACTCTGTTTGCAAATGCATTAAAAGGTGTTTACATGAAGGAAAGAGTTAAGGGAACTGTTCAGTTTCAGTATTGCTTGTATAACCCTTTACTCCATGAATGTTCATGTAAGAAATAATAGACACCATAGATATTGATTACAGTAAACCCTCTCTATAACGGCCACTAAATTGAGTTAATTAGTAGGTACAGAGGGCAGGTGGCTGCTTTAAGCAAGGTGAAAGTAAAACAGAACGCTCCTATAGGAGCGTTCAGTTTTAATTTCACCTTGCTTTAAGCAGCCACCTGCCTTTAACACAAAATATTTGATGTAATTTAGTGACCGTTATGGAGAGGTTTTACTGTAGATAAAGTGTTATACCAGCACATGGACACAGGAAGTTTTGGTCATTGCAGAAACCGTTGATTCAATATCTATATTGTATAAAAGCAAACAGAGCAGACTCTGATCAGACAGCTTCAGTAGGAGCTGTCTGATCTGAGTCTACTCTATATCACAATATAATGTTTTGGGAGAAACACCATTGGCTTAGTTTGCTCTTATGATATCAGCACTCCAGATAAGATGCATTACATAAATATCAAATATTTTCAAATATAACTTCTTTCTTTCCCCACCAAACTCTATGTTGTGACGATTCTAAAGAGTGGTCACAACATAAGGTTTGGTGGAAAAATGACAATAGTCCTTGTCAAACTTAAGTCGTTTGGCGCCAAATTCAAAAGTGTCGTCTGCAATAATAATTTCATATTAAATATAATTCTAAACTAAATAATAAAGGTATATTAGTAAAACAATTGTTTTTAAAAAACCTGTATGCTTGGGCTAAAACAATACAGAAAACAGTGTAGTCCCAGGTCAGATGCTGCCTTGAAAAGGCGGCATCTAACCTGGGACTGCACTGTTTTCAGTGGTGCCAACAGGGCGACATTGGTGCCAAAAGAGTTAAGTCCATCCCAACAGCCACACTCTGACTGAATGCCAACCTTCTGTGTATTTTGATATAGTTGTGTACACTTGAAAAAGTCTGAACTCTTTGCAATCAAATAACTGTTATCTGCAAAAAAATGTCATCTGTTGGTATTCTCCAAGTTACCATTTTCTACTGTTTCTCTTCAAATATGCAGTTAGAGTTACAAACCATTTATCATTTGTTTGTGTTGATTAACGTCCGTTTCTTCCAACTACGAACTAATTTGGACGCCGAAGTGAGAGAGGAGCGGATACAGTGAAACCCGGGTGCGATGCCCTACTCTTGTTATCAACAGAGTTTCTCCGGTTCTTTTAGATGCCCAATGTAAAGCACTGATACATCAGACTTCTGTTTATAAATTCTCATCCAAAGGACTTAGTCCAGTGGGGGATCGAAAGGGGGACCCCTGGTGTTGTAGTTTAGGGCTTTAACTGCTGGACCACGTCCACCGACCGGTGAGCCACTGTTCAGATTCTGATGAGATGTTGAGTTACTCTGTGTCTCATCTGGATCCAGTCTTTTTCCATAGGTACAATCACAAATCGTTGAAAGGGCCAAAGCTACCATTTGCTGTATTCACCTCAGTGCACACAGAGCCATGACAAAAACTGTAGAATGATCATATCTGTATTATATCATTAGCAAACAGAGCAGACCCTGATCTGATGGCAAATCTGTGGTAAAAAGTTTGTTCCTATGATTGTGTAAGACCCACAAAGTCCTGAATTTTTAGGATATATCTGGGGTGCTTTTAAAACACACCTGCTTTATTGTCGAAGACTTACGTTTAAAGATGGATGAATTAAATCATCATATCTTATAGCTTATGTTCAAATTTAAGGTTATTACAGTAATCATTTCAGTCATAAGATCACTTTCTAAGTCACTTTGATAAAATTTTCTGTCAGTTACGATCAAACAACCCATTACTTTGCTTTAAACAGTCTCTGTTGTTCATAGAATTGAATTTACTTCAGGAATTAAATTCAACTGATTTAAATGTCAACATGGCAGTATATGGCAATGTTAATATCTAAAACCTCTAGAACTTGTGATAATCATAGCAAACTGTTTGTTTCCAGAGAGATAAGATTTATGACCGTTGCAAATTCTGTGTTTTTCAAGATTTTACGTGTTTGCTCTTTTAGCAAGAAAGATCTTTAGCATATTTGTTGCATTTACCCATTACTCATATAAATGCCTTTTCACGCTTATGAAAACGGAGCAGACCCAGATCAGACGGCTCCTGTAGAAGCCGTCTGATCAGAGTCTGCTGTATTTGCTTATGACATGATATACAGTTGAACTTCGATATCTCGAACTCGGATAAAAAGTTCAGTCCTTCCAAAACTTACAATACAGAATTGCTCTAATAATGTATCCCAACAGATATCTAGAAACACATGTGACAGCTTAATACAGGTCTAAAGTAATGCTGAAAGCTCCTACAGGAGGACTTAAATATACCTGTATTAAACTGTGGCCTTGAGAAACTGTTCAGATTCGAAATCGGACGACTCGAACTTCTCGAATTAATTTGAATGGTCCCTTGAAGTTCGAGTTATCGAAGTTCAACTGTAGATCTGTTTGCACAATTTTTGTCAAAGCAAAAACAATTCCTTGAAAATTTTACATTATAAAGGTCATTTACAATATTATTATTTCTTTCATGAAAATTGAACAGGTGAAGGGTGAAAATATCTGTTTTGTTGGGGGTGGAGTGTTGCATTTAATGTCATTACTTGACTGGTTAGTACATCAATACATTATAGTATAGTAGGCTATCAACAGATGTGTTGTATATTTGGTGCATTTACAGTACAGTAAAATCTGTCTAAAATCAGAATTCTAATAGAGAAAAAATTAGATACTTTTAGGTAGGTGACTACTTAACCCTTTTCTCCATAAATATGCCTTTCTACGCATCTGTAATAACCACTTCTTGAAACCATTGTGATAAGTAGAGCATTTGCTCCTATAGGAGCAAATGCTCTATTTATCACAATGGTTTCAAATTACAAAATTCTAAAAATTTTCCTTTTCTCTAGTTTATGCTCCTTTTCGGTACATGTAGATTCATTCAAAGAGGTTGGGTCTAAAAATAGCCTATGGAGGAAAGGGTTAATGCAGGGTGAAAGTCATGCAGAAAGCTCCTCTGAATTAAGCTGCCACCTGTCTCCAAGACCAATATTTATACTAAATTGAATGTCCGGTTTAGAGGGTTTTTACTGTATCTGTTTGGTTTGGTTGGGGGTGTGTGGGGGGTGCAAATGCCATTACTTGATTGGTCAGTACATCACCAGCATAGTAGGCTATCAACAGTCTGTGGCGGAGTCAATTAACTGACGGTTTGAGTAGTTGTTTGCAGGTTACTCGGAGAAATTTATTGCCTACCAATAACCTTTTTACGTTATTGCCCTACTTATCAGATTAATATTGAAGCCTATTTGTGCATGCAGTCTGCAGCTTTTTCGTGAACTTTTCTTTTGTGATCGCTCAACATCAAGAGTTTTCTTGTCATCCATTTGTCCATTCAACAACAATTGGAAACGATTGAAACCACAAGGCAGAATGTAACAAACCTTTACATAAGTGATCTAAGTATCAAGCTCAATCAAAATTGCTAAAAGAATGTGGATCCATGTAGAACTCTGGTTGCCATGACAACCCCAAAAAGAAAGTCTTTTAAAAGGTAAAAAAAAGGTGAGGTTTATAGTCTGGAACTATATACAGTGTACATATTCTCCCGACTTCACAATTTAACACACAATCTGTTAGCAAACAGAGTAGACCCTGATCAGACGGCTCCTCTAGGAGCCGTTTGATCTGTGTCTACTCTGTTTGCAAATGCGTGAAAACACGTTTATATGAGGGAAAGGGTTAAATCGAAATTGCTAAAACCATGCTGATATCTGAAAAAAGCATGGCTGCAAGGGACGGGGCTAAATTTCCTTATAATCTTCTTCTGCAAAATGAATTGTCCAAGTTAATTCGCATTTGGTACTTATAGTCCCCTGGTAAGCCTTCATCAAAGTTGCTAAATATAGTCTGAAAGTGGGAAATCCTTCGAAAACAAAAGTAGCAATGTGAAAAAAGAAAATTGCAAATCCTCTTGTCGTTCTTATTGCTCACAGAAGTTTGTTACAGACGGACTGGCCGCCATGGATGGAGTTAATTTTCCATTTATATGGCTTTAGTGAAAATTCAAAAAATCTTCTGAATCCACTAACTGGATTTTAATGTAACTTTGCAAGATTATTTCTGAGGTGACCATCTATCAAAATTGTTCATTTAAGCCATTGATACAATTGAAAATCCATGGCTGCCAGGAGTGGTGCTAACATACCTTTTTTGGTTTTTAGCCGGATTTTTCAAGAACATAACTTTAACATTGCTTATAACTTCTGAATTACTTAAGCTAGACAATTCATATTTGGTATGCAGATAGCTTGGGTGAAGGCCTTTCACTTGATACAAGGATACATGAAATCAGGTCAAGGACACTATTTCGAAAACTTTGCTGTTTTCAACAAACTTAAATATTGCTATAACTTCTGAACTACAAATGCTAGGCAATTCATCTTTGGTATACAGATTGCTTTGGTAAATGCCTTTCAGTTTATATAAAGATATTTGAAATTAGGTCAAGGTCAAGGTCACTATTCTGACGAGTTGGCCATCATTGAAAAACTTCAACATTTTGTCTTAACTTCTGAACCACCACATAATGCTAGACAATTCATACATGGTATGAAGATAGCTTTGGTGAAGGCTTTTGAGTTGATACAAGGATACATGAAATTGGGTCAAGGTCAAGGTCATTTTTTGAAAACTTGGCTGTTTTTAACAAACATTAACATTTTGCTATAACTTCTGACCCACAAACGCTAGGCAATTCACATTTGGTATTCAGATATCTTTGGAAAGGACCTTACAGATGACATGAAAATACCTGAAATCAGGTCAAGGTGAAGGTCATTATTTTGAAAACTTGGCTGTCATTAAAATTTTGTTATAACTTTTGAACTACAAAAATTAATGCTAGGCAATTTATATTTGGTATGCAGATAGCTTTGGTGAAGGTCTTTCAGTTGAAAAATCTGGCTTTAATGCAGTTTCTGCATTTTTTGCTTGTATTGAAATTTTTTGCCATACTAAAAGTTTCAAAATATTTCTTCGCTGAAACCTCTCGCTGGATAATATGATTTGACAGGAATATTCCTGATGTGACCCTTTGCCAGCATTGCGGAAATTGATGTAAATCTTCAAGATAAATGACTATTAGGGCAGGCAAGTTTCCATACATGGCTTTAATGAAAATTTAAAAAAAAAAATTCATATTAAACCATCGCAAGAGTTCAATATCATTTTGGTGATGTTTGAGCATTATTGTTCAGATTTTGGTAACTTGTCAAAAACTGCTAGTTTAACCCTTTCCTTCATATGAAAGCCTTTTCACACATTTGCAAACAGAGTAGACCCAGATCAGATGGCTTCTATAAGAGACGTCTGATCATGGTCTGCTCTGTTTACTTATGAAATCATGTTGATATGATTCTGCTATTTCTTTCATGGCCAAATCATCCTATATTCATGTGTTATTATAAAAATTAAACTAATTAATAATTATGGCATCATTGTTTCTTACATGAATGTTCATGAAGGGAAAGGGGGCAGTATAGAGCCATCATTATGTGTTGGTTGTTAATGTAACATTTGTGTGGTTTAGTACTGAAATTATCAATATGTCGGAAGAAATAGTTTATTGCAATTTGATTTTCATATTATTTTTTCTCTCTTTTTTTGTTACACAATTAGTTGCTGTTAATTAGCTCATGTGACCTGATGTTTTTGTGAGCTAGGCCATGTGACCTGATGTCTTTATATTATTAGCGTACATATCTGCAATTTACAAATAGTGAAGACCAATATTAGTCAGCTTCTAGAGGAGCTCCAGGACTCACCCCTTCTCATGCTAGTAGCATTCATAACTGCATTTGCCAATAGTGTAGACCCACACATGACAGCTCCTAGAGGAAAGGTCTCATATTAATTCAATGGCTACAATTGATTCAACTTAACTCTTTCCCTGTTCTATGTTTATTTCAAATTTCAATACCTACTGAATATTCAAGGACAAAATAGTTCTAACGAATTATGGGAGGTGGAACATTGTAGACATTTTATAAGGCAAAGAAACAGATCTTTCAAATTCTATTAGCAAACAGAGCAGACCCTGATCAGACAGCTCCTCTAGGAGCTGTCTGATCTGGGTCTACTTTGTTTGCATATGCGTGAAAACACGTTTATATGAGCGAAAGGGTTAAGAATAATTCAGCTAATTAATATTCATAGTGGATGGATCCACATTTGAATATTCAGTATGAGAAATTTACCCAAATATCTTTTCACGCCTGTGCAAACAGAGTAGACCCAGATCAGGTGGCTCTTATATTAGCCATCTTATCAGGATCTGCTCTGTTTGCTTTTGACATGATATAGATCTGATTTTAGTTTTTGTCAAAGCAAAAACTTTCCTTAACATTATGTAAATTCAGCCGTTATTTTCTTACATGAATATTGAACCTGCAAAGTGTTAATTAATGTGAACTAATCAGAGAGACTTTTTGTAATTGATATTTCTCAAATGGACTGATGATATTCCAGTTTTGATGTTATCATTGTATAGTGATTACCACAAATTCTGGCAATGGTTCATGAATGGTGGTAATATCACCTTTACACAAATTTACATGTTTATGAAACATGCATGTCATTAGGTTGTTATATATTTTCTTGTATTAATCATTGGTGTGGTGAATAACCTATAAATGAGTGCTATCCCATTTTCTCCTATAAATGAGTGCTATCCCATTCCCTCCTATAAATGATGATATTATCCCATTCCCTCCTATAAATGATTGTTATCCCATTCCCTCGTATAAATGATTATTTTATCCCATTTCCTCCTATAAAGGATTATGTTATCCCATTCCCTTCCCATTTCCTCCTAGTGGTGCATTTTGATGCTTCTGTAAACGTCACTTCATTGTTTAACCCTTTCCTTCATATAAATGTGTTTTCACACTTCTGCAAACAGAGTAGACCCAGATCAGACAGCTCCTATAGGAGCCATCTGATCAGGGTCTGCTCTGTTTGCTTATGGAATTTGATAGATCTGTTTTTTGACTTTCTGAAATGGCTACAATGTTCCGCCTTCCATAATTATTTCATTGTAACTATTTTGACCATGAATATTTAGTAGGTATTGAAGTTTGTAATAAGTATAGAACAGGGAAAGGGTTAACAATAAGAGTCCATTCAGTATGAAAGGATATAACTGGAGAAAAGATTTGGAACGACAAATAATGCCGCGGATTTAACAACCCCCCGCCGCAGTTGGTATTTAGAGCAGGTGGCTGCTTAAAGCAAGGTGAAAGTAAAACAGAACGCTCCCATAGGAGCGTTCTGTTTTACTTTCATCTTGCTTTAAGCAGCCACCTGCCTTGAACACAGCTCTTTTTCAACATGTATTACAAACACAATATATTTACAACAACAACACCCCCCCCCCCCCCCCCCCCCAAAAAAAAAATAAATAAATAAATAAATAAATAAAAATAAATAAATAAATAAATAAAATAAATAAAATAAATAAAATAAATAAAATAAAATAAATAAAAAATCTGAAATCCTGGATCCGCACCTGCAATGCAGTCAACACTGTTTGCAAATGCCAAGTATATTCATTTCCCACATTCAAAGGATGAGCCCTGAGAGACTGTAATAAAGTTCATTGAGATTCCTGCATTACTGTGGGTAAATTATACCAGTATATGAAATATTCAACAAGTTTCAGGCTTTGTTCCAACTAATTTGAAAGCCAGTAAGTGATGAGCACATTTGTATGATATCCTTTCTCTCTATATAGGAGTTCTTATTAATGCCTAGCTTTGTTACCCTTAACCCTTCGCTTGCTGTTCACGTCAATATACCTGCCTGTAAATAGTGAAGACCCGGATGAGACAGCTCCTGTAGGAGCTGTCTCATCAGGGTCTGCACTATTTACAAGTTGATTGTGCAACCGGTGCACTCCACAGCAGTGATTGCACAGCGAAATACTTGTACACAGTGACGATATATGTAATTATACAACAGGGCACATATATTTTAAAATTCAGCAAGCGAAGGGTTAATTTGTGTCTTTGTTTCCAATAACAAAACATATTTTACGGCGTGATCAAGACTCAGATGAGATGCTGAGTTACTTGCTGGACCCAAATTGTCTATAAAGAAGAGCTACAGATAAAGGTGCATACTCAAATACTAAAATCGTCACTTCTCCACCAAACCCTATTACTGTGATCTAAAGAGTGGTCACAGTTTAGGGTTTGAAAGAGAAATTAAAGGCGCTATTCTTTAAAATGTTTAAATTAACGCATCTTATCTGGATCTCTGCATATGTACATTCAGGTACAGAATTTTGTAGCTGACAGTGTATGGTTTATTGAAAAAGCGGATTTTGTGCATTGAACGCTGCTGAACGTATGATAAGTATTTAACCCTTTCCTCCATAAATACGCCTTTCTACGCCTCTGTAAAACCACTTCTTGAAACCGTTGTGATAGATAGAGCATTTGCTCCTATAGGAGCAAATGCTCGATTTATCACAATGGTTTCAACCTACAAAATTCTAAAATTTTACTTTTTCTAGTAAATTCTCCTTTGTGACCACTCTTTAGAATCCTCTCTTTGAGTTTCTGCCATGGCCGAGAATTCCTGTGTCCATGTGCTATTAATTATAACAATTAATTTAATTAATATTCATGGTGTCATTATTTAATACTCTTCAATAACCGTTCGCTTGCTGTTCACGTCAATATACCTACCTGTAAATAGTGAAGACCCAGATGAGACAGCTCCTGCAGGAGCTGTCTCATCAGGGTCTGCACTATTTACAAGTTGATTGTGCAATTGGTGCACTCCATAGAAGTGATTGCACAGTGAAATACTTGCACACAGTGAAGATATATGTAATTATACAACAGAGCATGGGTAAAGAAGGAGAAATGTATTTTAAAATTCAGCAAGAGAAGGGTTAATGTCTTCCAAATATCTTTATTTTAACCCATTGTCCTGTTGGCTATTTTGGATCTAACCCCTTTGAATACTTCTGCTGAAAAGGAGCATTTACTAGAAAAAAGAATTCTTTTAGAATTGTGTAGTTTTGTATTATGGAGCAAATGCTCTATTTATCACAATGGTTTCAAGAAGTTCCATAGGAGCAAATGCTCTACTTATTACAATTGTTTCAGATCTACACATTTCTACATTTTTCCTTTTCTTTAGTAAATGCTCTTTTTCGATAGATTCATTCAAAGAGGATGGATCTAAAAATAGCACATGAGGTAATGGGTTAAATACTATCATAATTATATACTTTACTTATGAACCTGTATCTCTGAGTTATGAACATTTCTGAGCAACAGTCTTCTAGAATTGCCAATTTACAGTAACGAAAGTGACATATGCAATGTTCATGTTTGCCCCTAACATGCTAATTTTCCAACTTTTGACAGCACAATATAAAGAAATACTTTTCTCACATACCTTCCCTTATCTCCGAGTTAAAACAACGGGTTAAGATTTCCTTATCTGTAACACGTGTAAGATCACTTCAGAACATATATGATGTCATACGTCATAATATATGACGTCAAACCATAGAAACCGATGTTTACATGTCATTTAAACGGCGAAAATGCACTTTTTTGATATGTGAGAAAAAGAATCTGATGCTCATTGTCTTTTAAGATCACATGTTCCTAAACTCACCAAGAAAATGTTATTAAGCTCACCAAGGCTCGCTTAATGACATTTTCTAAGGCTCGTTTAGGAGACAACTCGCAACAAATCCTCGATATCTGTTTTTTCTCATATTTTAGAAATAATTTGAAATAAATCTGTTTGAATCTTGTCAAATAAACAATGTCACTTAATTATCATCAATCAAAAGAATGTATAAACAAAGGAATAAAGTTCAAAAGATAAAGTTGTAAGGAGATGCCAGCTTTTGAATTATTAATTTCTCTGTTAGCAAATATTTATGCACTTAACCCATTCCCTCGTATTTACGCCTTGGCGCCTCTGTAAAAGTCATTTTTGAAACCATTGTGATAATACATGTAGAGCATTGATTGCTTCATTGGAGCAAATGCTTTATTTATCACAATGGTTTCGAAACTACACAGTTCTAAAAATTTCCCTTTTTTCTAGTAAATGCCCCTTTTTGGTAGATTTATTCAAAGAGGCTGGGTCTAAAAATAGCCTATGAGGGAATGAATGGATCTAAAAATAGCTTATGAGGTAATGGGTTGAAGGTGTTAACCCAAATGCTAACCCTGACAGATAATTTCACAGTTTGCTCTCGAACATAGAAAAGTGTGTATTTTTGTTTATTTAATACTTAATTATCCCATGGATATTCATGTAAGAAATAATGACTTCATGAATATTGATTAGATTAATTGTTATAATAACACAATCATGGACACAGGTAGTTTTGGCAATAGCAGAAACTGTAGAATCTTATCTATACTTTGTCATAAGCAAGCAGAGCGGACCTCATCAGACGGCTCCAGTTGGAGCTGTCTGATGTGGGTCCGCTCTGTTTGCAAAGGTGTAGAAAGGCGTATATATGGAGTAAAGGGAGAAGTGGTGACACTGGTCTATTGGCTTTAACCCTTTCCTCCATAGGCTATTTTTAGATACATCAACTTTGAATAAATCTACCGAAAAGGAGCATTAACTAGAGAAAAGGATTTTTTTTAGAATTTTGTAGTTTGAAACCATTGTGATAAATAGAGCATTTGCTCCTATAGGAGCAAATGCTCTATTTATCACAAAGGTTTCATAAAGTGACTTTTACAGAGGTGTAGAAAGGCATATTTATGGAGAAAAGGGTTAATGCAAAAACCCTGAACACAAAAGAAGCCAAAGTCGTTTCATGTCGTACATGTAGTACAATTTATTCGATCATGGTCTGTTACAGTCAGAAATGACCATAATCTGTTACCAGTTAGAATTAAAGCCCAGCAAATCAATTTACGACTGTACAGTAAAACCTCTTTATAACGGCCACGAAATTACATCAAGTATTTTGTGTTAAAGGCAGGTGGCTGCTTAAAGCAAGGTGAACGTAAAACAGAACGCTCCTATAGGAACGTTCTGTTTTACATTCACCTTGCTTTAAGCAGCCACCTGCCCTAAATACCAACTGATTAACACAATTTAGTGGCCGTTATAGAGAGGTTTTACTGTACTAGGTATGGTAATACCTTCATAATTAAGGTTAAGTTGTATGTAATATCAATATCCACTGATGGAATTTAATTGCCGTATTCTATTTCAATGACACTTAATTGCTTAGTATTCTACAGCTGTTTGTTTTTCCATAGTCAATAAAATAAATTGTAAATTAAAACCTGGCAACAGCTTCATTATGAACCCTTTCCTTCATATAAACGTGTTTTCACACATTTGCAAAAGCAGTGGACCCAGATCAGAAGGCTATAATTGGAGCTTTCTGATCATAGTCTGCTGTGTTTGCTAGTGGAAGTTGAAATATATGCTTCTTTACTTTCTAAAATGGCCACAATGTTCCCCCTTCCATATTCCGTTGTAGCTATTTTTGCCATGAATATTCAGTAGGTACTGAAATTTGGAATAAACATAGAACAGGAAAAGAGTTAAGAGTAAATACCTAATTTCATGAATATCCAATTAAGTTTAACCCTTTCCTTTATAAATATGCCTTTCTACACCTTCGCAAACAGAGTAGGCCCAGATCAGATGGCTCCTAATGGAATTTGATAGATCTGTGTCTTTAGTTTTTTAACCCTTCGCTTGCTGTTCACGTCAATATACCTACCTGTAAATAGTGAAGACCCAGATGAAACAGCTCCTGCAGGATCTGTCTCATCAGGGTCTGCACTATTTACAAGTTGATTGTGCAACCAGTGCACTCCACAGCAGTGACTGCACAGCGAAATACTTGTGCACAGTGAAGATATATGTAATTATACAACAGGGCATGGGTAAAGAAGGAGAAATGTATTTTAAAATTCAGCAAGAGAAGGGTTAAAAAATGGCTACAATGTTCCACCTTCCATATTTCATTATAACTAATGTGTAAAACCCTAATCGGATGTTTGGCCTTGTCTGGCTTTTACTGTATGGTCTCCGTAAGGTCATGTGTAAATTGTCCAATGTTCTGTCCTTCCTCCATTAT
The DNA here is from genome assembly GCA_963576725.1 of Azorinus chamasolen. NCBI lineage: Eukaryota > Metazoa > Mollusca > Bivalvia > Cardiida > Solecurtidae > Azorinus > Azorinus chamasolen. The sequence continues at coordinate 34,480,225 of OY755244.1, forward strand.
CATATTGTAGGCAATTGACTCAGTGACCAGGGGAGTACAAAAATTTAATGTACAGTTGGTGGAGTGGTCATTCAGACTGAACATAGTCTATAACTAGGTACTTTACTTTTTATGTGGAAACCTTCAGAACGTGATCACTGGGTACTGTGATTAGGTTATACTGTCTGTGCAGATGTCCAGATAAGATGGGTAAATTAAAACATTTTCAAGAGTACCGTATATCTCCGGTCATAAGTCGAAGTTTTCAGACCCAAAAATTACCTTCAGAAACCTGTCTCGACTTATGGCTGTATCCTAGCCAGGTTTAGAAAAAGAAAGTTGAGCAAAAATCAAAACAGAAGTTCAATTTTCAATCACGAAACTTACGACACTCCCTTGAATAACACTTCCAGTCAACAAGTTCAAAACCATGTTCTCCTTTGAAAATTTGCCATTTCAGCATTCAACATAGATAGAATACCGGATTTTTGGGTTGAAACTGATATCTGTGCTGTTTATTATGATTAAAGTCCATTACTATGCCTTTGGAAATAATTTGAAACTGCCAGCGTTCCCACTGACTATAGCAGAAAATGGCGCTCACTTTATACAAGGGAAGCAATTCTGTTGATGTAACAGTATCAATATCTTCATTGAAATGAATGATGCAATCACTTTTATGCTTGATCTTTTTGCAAATTTCTGCAAGCTGTTTCAGGTTTACAAATTTTTCTCAATATCATCACTATTTAAGAAACTAGTTTTAATGTAAAACTCGGGAAGTTTGACTAGCTGTGAACCTTCGTCAATCATTGTAAAGACAAACAAAGGAAAGTGACTTCAAAGGGTCAAATCAGCGTTTCAGTAATTTATTTCAATGTTTGGCAGTATTAATGTGCGAGTTTTCTTCTAACAAAGAAGATGGCCATCGATACAGGTGTCATAATCCAGTAAATGTGCATACACACCTGGAATGGACTAGAATTACTGTGGATTAAATTTTGACCAATGAAAATACACCTTGATTTATGCCGAGCCAATGAAAATGAGAGGGTCTCTGGGGTAAAATAAGGTGATGAAAGGTGGCATGTATTGCCATCACCTATCAAGATAAATTGCCCTCGAGCAACAACAATAATAATATTCTGCACACTGACAGAGGACAACATCCAAAATAATTTTTCTGCAACGTCAGATATATTTGTATAACCAAATACAGTTACTTCCCTTGGATAATTGCAGCCTTTTGTAAACACTGAACAAACGTGACAGTTAAGCCAAATTTGTTTCGAAATATTTATAAACTTTGATATTTCATTGATTATAAACTGCTTCTTGACACTCACTGACAAATAATGTACGTGTAACCAATGAACTTTGGAAGTAGTTGCAAACGTTATGTGATTTTTGTCTCAAACGCTACAGAAGGGTCTACGTGAAAAATATGAGTCGACATATGAAAGGGTCAAGGTAAAATTCTTTGATCTGAGGGTCAAAACCTCACCCCGACTTATGGCCTGACTCGCACTATGGCCGAAGATATACGGTAACTGCTTTATTTCTCTATCAAAACCTATGTTGTGTCCACTCTTTAGAATCGTCTCATAGAGAAAATTCTAAAGAGTGGTCACAACATAGGGTTTGGTGGAGAAACGACAATTTTAGAATTCGTGTTAGTGCCGTTATCTGTAGCTCTGGTCTGAAAGTGCTGAAGAGAAAGCAACAAGCATATGATAAGGCATAGGTCAAAGTATCAATGTGCTACTAGTGTTCAGTTCATAAGAGGAAAACAAATATTTCAGAAGTGCCAATGTGTTTGTATGACACAGGCAAATAAAGAAGCTGAGCGATTTAGCGTCTTTTCAGAACCCTTGGCTCTAGATCATGTTTCTAACGTATGATGGTGTTGTATTAACCCTTCATACGCCTTTCTACGTCTCTGTAATAACCTCTTCTTGAAACCATTGTGATAAATAGAGCATTTGCTCCTATAGGAGCAAATGCTCTATTTATCACAATGGTTTCAAATTTACAAAGTTCTAAATTTTTCCTTTTCTCTAGTTAATGCTCCTTTTCAGTAGATTTATTCAAAGAGGTTGGATCTAAATATAGCCTATATGAGGGAATGGGTTAATTGTGCTTTTCAATTGTGTGTTTAACCCTTTCCCTGTTCAATATTCATGTCAGAAATTGCAACATCAAGAATATTTATTAGCTGAATTTTTATATTGTAAACTTTTTCAAGGGAATTTTTTGCTTCGACAAAAACTGTAGAATCGGTTCTATAGCATGTCAAAACCAAACAGAGTAGACCCTGATCTGATGGTTCTACTCTATTTGCACGTTTGAAAAAGCGTTAGTATGAGGGAAAGGGTTAAATGATATTTCATGATAGATAAGGGAAGGAAAAATAAAACAAAGTTGTAAATATTTCTGTTTGTTATTTCGTTTAAATTCCTCATTAGACTTTTATCATCTCTGCCTAGCAGTACTAGATATTGAATTACATTTAACCCTTCTCTTGCTGAATTTTGAAATACATTTCTCCTTCTTTACCCATGCCCTGTTGTATAATTACAAATATATTCACTGTGTACAAGTATTTCGCTGTGCAATCAATGCTGTGGAGTGCACTGGTTGCATAATCAACTTGTAAATTGTGCAGACCCTGATGAGACAGCTCCTGCAGGAGCTGTCTCATCTGGGTCTTCACTATTTACACGTATGTATATTGACGTGAACAGCAAGCGAAGGGTTAATGCTATCACAAGAAAATCATTGATGCAAAGTATCAAAGGGCGCCTATTACTGAATAGTGAATAATAATCGAAAATGTAAACATGGAAATGTAATATGAACAAGATATCTGTGTTACCTTTTGAATTATTTCTAAGCATGTATCTGGTTACAGCAATTGTTGACACTGCAAGTAAATTAATAATGTATAGATCTAATACTAGCCGGGCTCTGATCGCCTAGATGGTTTGATCCTTTCATTAACCCTTTCCCTGTTCTATGTTTAGTCCAAATTTTAATACCCACTGAATATTCATGAACAAAACAGTTATAATCAAATATGGAAGGTGGGACATTGCATCTATTTTAGAAAGTAAAGAAACAGATCTATCGAAATCCATAAGCAAACAGAGCAGACCCTGATCAGACGGCTCCTGTAGGAGCCGTCTGATCTGGGTCTACTCTGTTTGCAAATGTGTGAAAACACGTTACTATATTATTAGGAAAAGGTTAATGAACACCTTTTCACGCATTTGCAGACGGAGAAGACCCAGATCAGACGGCTCTTTTTTTTATTGGAGCCGTCTGATCAGGGTCTGCTTTGTTTGCTTTATGATATAAATACGATTCTACAGTTTTTGTCAAAGCAATTGTTTACATTATAAAAATTGATATGATAAATATTCAGGATGTCATTATAGTTATTTCTAACACGAATACTTAACAGGGAAAGGGTTGAAAAAATCCATACAGCTAGATTAACCCTTCGCTTGCTGTTCACGTCAATATACCTACCTGTCAGTAGTGAAGACCCAGATGAGACAGCTCCTGCAGGAGCTGTCTCATCAGGGTCTGCACTATTTACAAGTTGATTGTGCAACCTGTGCACTCCACAGCAGTGATTGCACAGCGAAATAATTGTACACAGTGAAGATATATGTAATTATACAACAGAGCATGGGTAAAGAAGGAGACTTGTATTTTAAAATTCAGCAAGCGAAGGAGTCAATGATTGGGATTTTGTGGAATTTAGTTTTGGTTCACATTTGGATGAGTAATCATCAGTAAACAACAGCAGCAGGAAAGTGATATTAAACTTTTATTAATTATTCAAGTCTTATACAAATTTTATACACCTATCTGCGCCTTTGCAAACAGAGTAGATTCAGATCTGACGGCTCTTATAGGAGCCGTCTAATCAGGGTCTGCTCTGTTTGATATGGTATGATATAAATGTGATTCTACAATTTCTGCCATTATCAAAAAATTCTGAGTCCATGCACTATTATAACAAATTAATCTAATTACTATTCATGACATCATTATTTCTTACATGAATATTCATGGAGTGAAGGGTTAAAATTAGGAATGCTCTATCCTTTAGTTTATTCTGGCACATTCGTGCTAGCCTTTGCAGTCAGTTTGCAACCAGATACAGAGCAACAGATAAATTAAAGGTAACAAGTACTCAAATACTAAAATCGTCATTTCTCCACGAAACCCTAGGTTGTGACCACTCTTTAGAATCGTCTCGAAGAGAAGATTCTAAAGAGTTGTCACAACATAGGGTTTGGTGGAGAAATGACAATTTTAGTATTTGAGTATGCACCTTTAAGGTAGGTTCCCACTGCTGATCAGATCAACTGGATCATCTCGATCACCCATGTTCCCCGACCAAGCTTGACCGAAGGCATGCACAAGAGTTCTTTTCATCCTCTACTCGATCATACACGACCCCCTCACGATCATTCACGACTCCTCCACGACGTCAGCTCAATGACCCCACTCCGATCTCTGCTTGATCATCTTGACCCAGATACGATCCCTACACGGTCTCTAACCGACCAACTGGACCTCAGCTTGATCTCTATCCGACCAGATCGTCATGGGCTTACCTGGGTTGATCGGGTATTACTCGAGTAGAGGTCGAGATGATCCAGTACAGATCGGGTAAATGACTTCATCCCAACCGCACTAGATCTCTAGAGGATTGTCTCCCAATCAACTCAACCCTCTACTCGATCAATACCCGACCACTTTCCGATCACTTCTCGAGCTTCATGAATTTTTTTGACTTGTCAAAAAATTACGGGTAGGGAGTCCGAGCGATGCCGACCAAGGTAGACCTCCCCGATCACACCTGCCGAGCTAGCCAGACCAGTCCGCGATCATTTGATCGGGCTTGAGTTGATCTGATCGGCAGTGGGAAGCTAGCTTTATCTGTTGCTCTTATACAGTTGAACTTCGATATCTCGAACTCGGATAAATCGATTTTCGGGATAACTCGAACAAAAAGTTCAGTCCTTCCAAAACTTACAATACAGAATTGCTCTAATAATGCTCTAATCTCTACAGATATCTAGAAACACATGTGACAGCTTAATACAGGTCTAAAGTAATACTGAAAGCTCCTGCAGGAGCTTTCAGCAATACTTTATACCTGTTTTATGTTGTCAGGTCTTGCGAAATTGTTCAGATTAGAAATCGGATAACTCGAACTTCTGTTATCTCAAACTAATTTGTATGGTCCCTTGAACTTCGAGTTATCAAAGTTCAACTGTATATACATAAATATTAGTATTGTTTCTTTTGCTTGAAATTCACAAATACTTGACTGACCTGTGGAATGCACAAAATGGTACCATGGGTTATTGATACAACCAAAATTAATGAAGATATTACAAGCACAGTGTCAAATATGGTGAATCCTTACTAAATCCAAATGGGTATTTTATAGAATCTTATATATCAGAGGTCCAGATAAGATTCTTGAATTGAAACATTTCCAAAAATAACTTCTTTATTTCTCTTTCAAACTCTATGTTGTGACCACTCTTTAGAATCGTCTCAACAGGTTGAGTGGAGAAATGACGATTTTAGTATTTGAGTATGCACCTTTATCTGTTGCTCCGATAAATGTATATAAGTATCATTTCTTTTACTTGAAATTCGCCAATACCTGACTGACCTGTGGAAGCACATAATAGTGGCACCTGTGTGTTATTGATACAACCAATATTAATGAAAATATTAGAAGCATGGTGTCAAATATGGTGAATCCTTACTAAATCCAAAATAGCTAAGAAATGGATAAGGTCTCTGAGCCTCCTTTGACCTTAAGTATAATATGGTTGAAAAATCTGGTTTTTCTTAGCAAACAGGTTGGATCCAGATGAGATACCAAATAACTCAGCATCTTATCAGGATCTAGAGTGTTTAACACTTGGATTGTGTTTTAAGAAAGGAAATGCAAAAAAAAAAAAAAACCGAAGTCAATAATTCTGACCGATACAGTAAAACCTCTCTATAAGGCCACTAAATTGTATTAATTAGTTGATATTTAGGGCAGATGGTCGCTGAAAGCAAGGTGAAAGTATAACAGAACGCTCCAATAGGAGCGTTCTGTTTTACTTTCACCTTGCTTTAAGCAGCCACCTGCCTTTAACACAAAATAATTGATGTAATTTCGTGGTCGTTATAGAGAGGTTTTACTGTATTTTCAGCTGGCTAAGGATTCACTAATACAAAACCTTAAAGGATACTGAGTCACAAAGTAATAGAAAGGCTTCTGGTACAGATTGTTACATGTTTAGTATTACAAATGTCTGATACGGATATATATTTTCTTTTTAACCCATCCCTCATAATGAAGCTCTTTGACGCCTCTGTAAAAATCACATCAGATGATAGTGGACCATTCCTCTTGGAGTATTCAGCATTCAACCCATGCAGTAATAATCTGCAAGACAAACTTTGGCATGTACAGAGGTCCAGATAGGGTGCGTAAATTAAAACTTTTCAAGAATAACTTCTTTAACCCTTCTCTTGCTGAATTTTAAAATACATTAAATTTTCTCCTTCTTTACCCATGCCGTGTTGTATAATTACATATATCTTCACTGTGTACAAGTGTATCGCTGTGCAATCACTGCTATGGAGTGCACTGGTTGTATAATCAACTTGTAAATAGTGCAGACCCTGATGAGACAGCTCCTGCTGGAGCTGTCTCATCTGGGTCTTCACTATTTACAGGTAGGTATATTGACGTGAACAGCAAGCAAAGGGTTAAAATAAATTTAATTGTTGGCCAATATAAAAGGCTGAGAAGATTTGTAACTTAACTTCATCTAAACATGTTGCAAGTGATCAGCAGGATTTCTTGCACCATCTACTGCACATCGGACCAAATATTGCACATCAGACCAGATTGACAAGTCACCAAAGATATTTGATATCAGACAAGATTCTCAAATCTGGACCTTATGTTTTGGCTTTCTGTATCAGCACAAAATCTGGTCATGACCTTTGCAATAGAAGTGGTGCATTTGTAAGTTAACAATCAAGCATTGTCAAGCATTCCATCGTCCCCCGGAGAATGATCATAATACTGTGAGTTTGATGTAGACTAACAGGGAATATTTATTGACATCACAAGTGCACAATTATGAGTGATGCTATGTAACTTTTAATGATCCTTATTCAGTGTTGTTGGATCATGTCACTCATTGTCAAGGTGGTTGCTGATCTGAGTGGACACTTCGTATTTGACATTTGTATCCACACAAAGAAATTTGGAAACCATAACCCAAGTGGTTTAGAAGATATCATTCAGATACAATTTGCAGACAAACTTTTACTTAACCCTTTCATTCATCAATATACCTTTCTATGCCTCTGTAATAGTCACTTCTTGAAACCATTTTAATAAATAGAGCATTTGCTCCTATAGAAGCAAATGCTCTATTTATCACAATGGTTTCAAACTACAAAATTCTAAAATTTTAGTTTTCTCTAGTAAATACTCCTTTTGGGTAGATTCATTCAAAGAGGTTGGGTCTAAAAATAGCCTATGGAGGAAAAGGTTAAATTGAAGACAAGGTCAGGATAAAGGTCACAGAGGCACAAAAGTAGTACAAGACACTCTTCTGCCTTCTGAAGTTGGATCTAAAACAAGAAAATTGGAAACGATAAGCAAAGTGGTTGAGATATCTTCCAGACAAATTTCTGGACATTTTTATGCCCCCAAAGCTTGTCCAGAGCATATCTCCTATACCTTACCAGATATGGATTCCAAATTTGGTGTGTGAGATCACCTTGAGATGGCGGAGTGTCGCGTACCATTTTCAGGTCACTGTGACCTTGACCTTGACCTTTGACCTCGATTTTACAAAAAGTTTATCCGGAGCATATCTCCTATACCTTACCAGCTACGGATCCAAAATTTGGTATGTGAGTTCATCTTGGGATGATGGAGTGTCGCGTACCAGTTTCAGGTCACTGTGACCTTGACCTTTGACCTCGATTTTACAAAAAGCTTATACCTTACCAGCTGCAAAAAGCTTGTCCCGAGTATATCTCCTATACTTTACCAGCTACGGATTCCAAATTTGGTGTGTGAGTTCATCTTGGGATAGAGGAGTGTACCATTTTCAGGTCACTGTGACCTTGACCTTGAACCTCGATTTTACAAAAAAGGTTGTCCAGAGAATATCTCCTATACCTTACCAGCTACGGATTCCAAATTTGGTGTGTGAGTTTATCTTGGATGGCGGAGTGTCGCGTACCATTTTCAGGTCACTGTGACCTTTACCTTTGACCTCGATTTTACACAAAGCTTGTCCGGAGCATTTCTCCTATACCTTACCAGCTACGGGTTCCAAATTCGGTTTGTGAGTTCATCTTGGGATGGCGGAGAGTCGTGTACCATTTTCAGATCACTGACCTTGACCTTGACCTTTGACCTCAATTTTACAGTCCGGAGCATATCTCCTATACCTTACCAGATACAAAAAGCTTGTCCAGAGCATATCTCCTATACCTTACCAGCTACGGATTCCAAAGTTGGTGTGTGAGTTCATCTTGGGATGGCGGTGTGTCGCGTACCATTTTCAGGTCAATGTGTCCTTGACCTTTGACCTTGATTTTACTAAAAGCTTGTCCGGAGCATATCTCCTATACCTTATCAGTTACAGATTCCAAATTTGTAATTTGTAAGTATTGGACAGGTATGCTTAGGCAAACAGTGTAGACCCAATCAAACTACAGGGTCTACACTGTTTGCTACTACATTAGCATGAATCAGACATTATAAAGAGCTCTAAATACTATTCATACATGGGTAGGCCATGCTGTTTAAATACTTGCAGTGTCAGAACTTTCAGATGAATTACAGCATTATAACAATATAGACCCATATCAGACAGCTCCTGTAGGAGCTACTGGGTCTTCATTGCTTGCTTACAACACTACCTAAATCAGATGCTATACATACTTATGCAAAGAATGTAGATCCATATTAGGTAACTTCTGATGCAGCTGTCTAAGAGCCAGTGTTACATGAAACTTTGACCATGCGTTTAGAATTGACTGAGGGTATGTTTTTAACGTTAAGGATCGACATAGGGTCTTTCTTAAACGTTAAGAATCAACTAAACAGTAACAATCAACACAGCATGTTTTTTTTAATATTGAAATTTGACCCCGTGTCTTTTTTTTTTAAACGTTAAGAATTTACCCAGGATCTGTTTTTAACGTTGACAATCAACCCAGGGTCCTTTTTAGCTCACCAGAGCACTTTTGTGCTCAGGGTGAGCTTTTGTGATCACTTGATGTCCGTTGTCCGTCGTCGTCCGTCGTCGGGCGTCAACAATTTGAACCTTTAAAAATCTTCTCCTCTGAATCTACAGGGTTCTCAGCTTTCATCTTTGGTACATAGCATCATCTTTAGGTCCTCTACAAAAGTTATATAAATTTTGCCCCTGGGGTCAAAATTGGCCCCGCCCCAGGGGTGCCTTGTTTTCTATTGAAATATATAGTAAAACTTTGAAAATCTTCTTCTCTGAATCTACAAGGTTCTCAGCTTTCATATTTGGCACATAGCATCATGTTCAGGTCCTCTACAAAAGTTATATAAAATATGCCCCTGGGGTCAAAATTGGCCCCGCCCCAGGGGTAGCCAGTTTTCAATAGAAACATATAGTGACAACTTTGAAAATCTTCTCCTCTGAATCTACAGGGTTCTCAGCTTTCATATTTGGCACATAGCATCATGTTCAGGTCCTCTACAAAAGTTATATAAATTATGGCCCTGGGGTCAAAATTGGCCCCGCCACAGGGGTAGCCAGATTTCATTAGAAACATATAGTGACAACTTTGAAAATCTTCTCCTCTGAATCTACAGGGTTCTCAGCTTTCATATTTGGCACATAGCATCATGTTCAGGTCCTCTACAAATGTTATATAAATTATGCCCCTGGGGTCAAAATTGGCCCCGCCCCAGGGGTAGCCAGTTTTGAATAGAAACATATAGTGACAACTTTGAAAATCTTTTCTTCTGAATCGACAGGGTTCTCAGCTTTCATATTTGGCACATATCATCATGTTCAGGTCCTCTACAAAAAGTGTATAAATTATGCCCCGGGGTTCAAAATTGGCCCTGCCCCAGGGGTGGTAAGTTTTCAATAGAAACATATAGTGAAACTTTGAAAATCTTCTCCTCTGAAACTGGAAGGTTCTCAGCTTTCATATTTGGCACATAACATCATGATCAGGTTCTGTGCAAATGTTATATATATTATGCCCTTGGGGTCAAAATTGACCCCGTCCCAGGGGTGACCATTTTTGTATAGCTGACTGCAGATTAGAACAATCAGATCCTTTACTGGTCACTGATAATTAGGTCAAGCAGTATACTGCAGACAGGTGCACTCACTGTGTATTAGCTTGGAGTGCTGTGGCTTACAATTATGTGGGGTAGAGTTAGTCATTTCTTAACCCTTTAGACCATGAATGAATATTTATGTAGGAGATAATGCCATCATGAATATTAATTAAAATAGTTTCTATTGTGGATGAATAAGCAAAAACTGTGACCTGATAAATACTAGAATCAGAACAATATCATGTCAAAAGCAAACAGAGCAGACCCTGATCAGCCATCTGATCTTGGTATACTCTGTTTGCCAAGGGGTTGAAAGGCCTATTTATGGAGGAAAGGGTGTTAACAACACCATTATTCTCCCTATAGAAACTTGTAGTGAAAACTTTGAAAATCTTCTCCTGAAACTGGAAGGTATTCAGCTTTCATATGTGGCACACAGCATCATGTTCAGGTCTTCTACCAAAGTTATAAAAATTATGCCCCTGGGTTTAAAATTGACCCTGCCCAGGGCTGGCTAATTTTCTATAGAAACATGAAGTGAAAACTTTGAAAATCTTCTTCTCTGATTGTCTGGTGAGCGATATCAGGGCCTTTCAGGCCCTCTTGTTAACGTTGAGAATGACCTAGGGTCTTTTTAACTAAGTTTTGACCCTCAGTGGCTCTTTTCTTAACTATCATAATCGTCAAAGGTTCTGTTTCTAATGTTAAGAACTGACTCCTGTGTCATTTTTAACAGCATCAAAATTTCATGTTACACCTGCATTACATTGTATTGTTTTTCCGCCAAAATGCATTTCGGTGTCAAACACTTTAGGGGCATTTGTCACCAGTGACAACTCTCTTGTTTTTTTATAAAATGGAGTCAAGATCAGGGTCAAGGTCATAGAGACACCAAAGATGCATGTGTGTGACTTCCCAAGATGCATCAGCAGAAGAAATTTTAAAATTCTGTTTGAAGGGATTGGGGATAATTATGTCATCTGAACAAATTTCAGACAATTTTTTACTAAAACTGAGTTCAAGGTCAAAGTCATAGAGACACCAAAGTAGTATGTGACCCTTCTACTTCCCAAGCTGTATTCTCACAATCAAGTTGGGAATCCTATCCCAAAGGGTTGAGGATATAATTATCATCTGGACAAATTTAAAACAATTTTTTACAAAAACTGAGGTCACAGTCAAGGTCACAGAGACAAAAAGGAGCATTAATTAATTAGAGAAAAGGAAATTTTCAGAATTGTGTAGTTTTTAAAACATTGTGATAAATAGAGCATTTGCTCCTGTGGAGCAAAATTAATGCTCTATTTATCACAATGGTTTCATAAAGTGACTTTTACAGAGGCGTCAATATGCGGGAATGGGTTAAGTGGCGGACTAAATAGCAAATGTTTGACTATGACATGGGTTTCCTTTGCAAAATACTACAGAATTCTTAGTGAATAATCTTGTTTTCCTTCGCTATGAAAACAGTGAATTCTTTCTGGTTTTTTAATTCGTAATAAGCATAGTCTTGCCTTGACTTTATGGCTTGAAAATGACAAGTGAATTGATAGTAAGTCAAATCTGGTCTTTGTTTGCAATGGAAATGGTGAATGGGAAATAAGAAAAGTCTGGCCTTATTGTTAAGGTTTTTCCTTGCATATGATCAGTGAATTAATCTGATCTTCCTCTACAATGGAAACAGTGAATTGGAACTAAACAATGTCTGGCTTTGCCTTTAACCCTTTCTTTCATATAAAAATGTGTTTTTACGCGTTTGCAGAGTAGACCCAGATCAGGGTCTGCTCTGTTTACTAATGGAATTTGAAAGATCTGTTTCTGTACTTTCTAAAATGGCTACAATATTCCACTTTCCATATTTCACTATTCCACTATTTTGCCCATGAATATTCAGTAGGGATTGAAATTTGTAATAAACATGGGAAAGGGTTAAGCCAGGAACTAAACATTTACCAACAGGTATTTGGTCTGGAAATTCTGTGACTGATGGGACAGTTCTTAATTACTCCATGAAAAAAAGCAAATCAAAATGAGGGATTGGCAATCTTTTGTTTTGGCTTAATGCTTATTGTCCATATTTTACTGATGATTCTCAACCATAGTCGGTCATTATTTCTGGAGTCAGAGGTCCAGATAAGATGCGTAAATTAAAACATTTTCAAGAATAACTTCTTTATTTCTCCACGAAACCCTATGTTGTGACCACTGTTTAGAATCGTCTCATCGAGACAATTCTAAAGAGTGGTCACAACATAGGGTTTCGTGGAGAAATGACAATTTTAGTATAGGAGTACGCATGCACCTTTGTCTGTTGCTCTATAGAGCCATCATCTTGACAGGTAACAGACATATTTCTGTGATCGGGTTGTATGGATTTTTTATATGGAAGTATGCTCACGGAGCCAGTTGATTGTAGTACTGTCATCATATAGTCGGGCACATAAAAGATAGATAAGATTTTGTCTGGAATAACCACCAATAACTAATAAATCAAGCACTGTTACTGTGCGAACAGTCATCAAGCTATGGGTCTTTGTTTGTAGGAAACTGATTGCCTTGATTCTACAGACAACTGTATGTGGTGATGTTTACAAACCTGTTCATGCTTTGAGTTCAAGTCTGGAGTAGAAATTTAATGTTCTGTGTTAACCCATTCCCTCATACGCTATTTTTAGACCCAGCCTCTTTGAATTAATCCACTGAAAATGAGCATTTACTTGGAAAAAGGGACATTATACAATTATGTAGTTTTGAAACCATTGTGATAAATTGAGCATTTGCTCCTAGGGAGCAAATGCTCAATTTATCACAATGGTTTCAACGTGACTTTAACAATGGCGTCAATATGAGGGGATGGGCCAACTATTATTTTACTGAATGCAAAACAGTTTGGATCCTGATGAGACGTTGACTAATTTGGCATCTGATCATAATCCAAACTATATAATTATGTAAACCAGAGAGGTAGCAATAGACAGGATACATATTAACCATAAAAATATTCATATAAGAAATAAATACATCATGAATACTAATTGGAACATTTTTTTTTATAATGGCATAAAAATTATGAACACATGAATATTTAACTGTAGAATCAGATCTATGTTATTTCATAAGCAAACCGAGCAGACCCAGATCAGATGGCTTCTGCAGACCCGGGTCTTCAAACTGTTTAACCCATTCCCTCATATATACGTGTTTTCACACATTTGCAAACAGAGTAGACCCAAATCAGATGGCTCCTATAGGAGCTGTCTGATCAGGGTCTGCTCTGTTTGCTTATGACATGATATAGATCTGATTCTTGTCTTTGACAGAGCAAAAGCATCCCTTGAAAAGTTTAGATTATAGAAAGGTTAGCTAAATATTCATGATGTCATTATTTCTTACATGAACATTGAAGCTGTCTGATCAGGATCTGCTCTGTTTGCTAATGGAATGTGATAGATATGTTCCTTTAGTTTCTAAAATGACTACAATGTTTCCATATTTTGTCCATGAATATTAACCCATTACCTCATAGGCTATTTTTAGATTCAACCTCTTTGAATAAATCTAGTGAAAAGGAGCATTAACTAGAGAAAAGGAAAATTTTAGAATTTTGTAGTTTGAAACCATTGTGATCACAATGGTTTCACAATGTGACTTTTACAGAGTTGTCAGAAGTCGTCAGTATGAGGGAATGGGTTAAGTAGGTACTGAAATTTGGACTAAGTGCAGAACAGTGAAATGTTTAATAGCTAATGGCGTAGCTGATACAAAACTGAAATCAGTTTGTTTTAGCTATAAAAGGAAACTGATGTGGAGTGAAGACCTAAAACAGTACCCAAAACATTATTTTGGGCTTGTATTCTTTCCTATGAAAATTTGATAATCTTATTCTCTGTAAATTTAATTACAACAGTATATTTGTTTGGCACACAACAAGAAGCCTTGCTGTGGCATTGTAGGTCTCAGATATCCTCGTCTTAAATGAAGAACTAGAATCTTGATATATTTGCCTGGTTAGCTGTTGTCTTATCAAGGTCCAAAACATTGTTTTAGCCCATTCCTCCATAGGCTAATTTTAGACCCGACCTCTTTGAATAAATCTACCCAAAAGGAGCATTTACTGGAGAAAAGGAAAATTGTATAATTGTGTAGTGTTGAAACCATTGTGATAAATAGAGCATTTGCTCCTATGGAGCAAATGCTCTATTTACCACAATGGTTTCATAAAGTGACTTTTACAGAGGCGTAGAAAGGCGTATGTATGGAGGAAGGGGTTAATAGTTAAATCTTTACTCTATAAATACGCTTTTCAACGCCTTTGCCAACAGAGTAGACCCACATCAGACAGCTCCTGTAGGAACCATCTGACCAGGGCTCCTGTAGGAACCATCTGACCAGGGTCTGCTCTGTTTGCTTATGATATAATATAGATATATATCATTCTACAGTTTCTGCCATGGCCAAAAATGCCTGTGTCAATGTGCTACTATAACAAATTAATCTAATTAATATTCATGACATCATTATTTCTAACATGAATAATTATTCATGGAGTAAAGGGTTAAGATGATCTGGAAGAAAACCCTCATTTACAGCATCTTTTGCAGAGGAGTAAACCCTTTCCCTGTTCCCATAATTATTCATACAGAAAATAACATCATGATTATTGGTATTTATTATAATTAGCTGAATTTTATGATAGCATAATGTACACAGGATTATTTGGTAGAAACTGTAATAATAATAATAATAATAGACTTTATTTACAGAGGGTAACACATTTAGTGAATACTAATCTTCCATGTAGCCCTCTGTAGTCAGATCTATTATAACTTCATAAGCAAATTAACAGAGCAGACCCTGATCAGACATCTCCTATTGGAGCCGTCTGATCTGGGTCTATTCTGTTTGCACAGGCGTGATAAAGCATTTATATGAGGGAAAGGCTTAATCCATTCCCTCAGATTGACGCCTGTAAAAGTCATTTTTTTTAAACCATTGTGATAAATAGAGCATTTGCTCCTATGGAGCAAATGCTCTATTTATCACAATGGTTTCAATACTACACAGTTCTGTGTTTTTCCTTTTCTCTAGTAAATGCTCCTTTTTGGCAATTTTATGCATAGAGGTTGGGTCTAAAAATAGCCTATAAGGGAATGGGTTAAGGCTAAAGATGACACTAATGACAGTACAGAATACTGTGACTGGGGTATATGAGGAGTATCGGAGACTAAGTAGCGGAGACCAAGTAGCCATAACAATTATTCAGGAATGACAATTATAGTTTCATCTTATCTCTTTTGGTAGCATCATTTAGACTTTCAGGTTGGATAATGGGCTTTAAATTTGATCTGCGGATAGATTTATATTTTTTTGGACTTGGCTTTACTTTACAGAGGTGTATCACTGTCTGTCCGTGTCATAGATCATATTGGATGTACTGCAGACTGTAAAAGTTTGAGTTATAGTGGCAGCCAGAAGCTTGAAGAAGGGCATTTAACCGATTAGGTTTACATGTGCATCACATACATTTTTAGCTCGACTATTCGAAGAATAGTGGAGCTATCCTACTCGCCCTGGCGTCGGCATCCGCGTCGGCGTCTGTGTCACACCTTGGTTAAGGTTTTTGTTAAAGTCCACTTTTTGCATTCAACCTTTGGAATAAAGCTTTGAAATTTGGAACACTTGTTCACCACCACAAGTTTCATCTGTAGGCAAGAGTACATAACTCTGTCAAGCATTTTGACAGAATTATGGCCCTTTTTAACTTAGAATTTTTGGTTAAGGTTTTTGTTAAAGTCCACTACTGATTAACATAACCCTTTGGGATAAAGCTTTGAAACTTGGATCACTTGTTCACCACCACTAGCTTCATCTGTAGGCAAGAGTACATAACTCTGTCAAGCAACTTGACAGAATTATGGCCCTTTTTAACGTAGAATTTTTGGTTAAGGTTTTTGTTAAAGTCCACTGATAAACATAACCCTTTAGGATAAAGCTTTGAAACTTGGATCACTTGTTCACCACCACTAGCTTCATCTGTAGGCAAGAGTACATAACTCTGTCAAGCAACTTGACAGAATTATGGCCCTTTTTAACATAGAATTTTTGGTTAAGGTTTTTGTTAAAGTCCACTGATAAACATAACCCTTTAGGATAAAGCTTTGAAACTTGAATCACTTGTTCACCACCACTAGCTTCATCTGTAGGCAAGAGTACATAACTCTGTCAAGCAATTTTACAGAATTTTTACTTAGAATTTTTGGTTACGGTTTTTGTTAAAGTCCACTGATTAACATAACCCTCAAAGAGACGATTCTAAAGAGTGGTCACAACATAGGGTTTGGTGGAGAAATAAAAAAGTTTTTCTTGAAAATGTTTCAATTTACGCATCATTCTTATCTAGACCTGTGGTCTACAGTATATGCTGGAATGCTTGTCTGGCCAAATACTTAGGATAATTATAGTGGACTGTAAGTCTTCCAACTACATAGAAGATCTATTATCTCATTGTTCAAAATTGAGACTAAGAATAGTAACAGACTGTTTTATGGCAGCAGCAAAACAGTCATACCCTATTCCTAGGACCATTAAACTTGTCTGCCAGTTAACAGTTAGGCTGCTGGGCAAAATTTCCTCAGTTGAAAATGTTTCCTTATCCAAGCTTTATTTGCAGGATGAGGGTCATTATTGGAATAAAGCTAGGGGGTGAGCGTGCTTGCATAGTATATTGTTCTAACGTAGTAGTCCAAACTGGTATTAAAAGAATCTTGTTAGGTTCCCTAATATGCATGCATGTGCATACCACCCACTTTGGAACCAATATGATAACCTCATTAGTTAAATTTCACTTGATAGATATTTATAGAGAAATAATGACATATCATGAATATTCATCAGCTGAATTTTTATATTGGTATATGAACACAGGATTATTGTACCATTGCAGAAACTGTGTGATCAGATCTATATGATTACATAAGCAGACAAAGCAGACCCTGATCAGACAGCTCCTACATGGAACCATTTGATCTTGGTCTACTCTTTTTGCAAAGGTAAAGTGGTGTACAATAATAATGATATACAATAATTGTACTAGTAATGATGCAATATTAGTAATAAATAATAATAATAATATAAAATTATTGTACTAGTAATAATACAATATAAGCAATGTACAATAATAGTAATATACAATAATAGTAATATACAATTAATTTTACTAGTAATAATACAATATTAGTAATATACAATCATTTATACAATAATTTTACTCAAGTAATAATATAATATAAGTAATGTACAGTAATAGTAATATTCAATAGTTGCCCTAGTAGTAATACAATATTAGTAATTAACAATAATAATAATTTAACTAGTAATAATACGATATTAGTAATATGCAATAATAGTAATGTACAATAATTTTACTAGTAATACAATATTAGAAATATACAATAATAGTAATATACAATGATTGTACAAGTAATGATACAATAATAGTAATATACAATAATAATAATATACTTAGTAATAATGCAATAATAGTAATGTACAATAATTGTACTAGTTATAATACAATATAAGTAAAATACAATAATAGTAATTTACAATAATTTAACTAGTAATAATACAGTATAAGTAATATGCAATAATAGTAATATACAATGATTGTACAAGTAATGATACAATATTAGTAATATGCAATAATAATAATAATATACAATAATTGTACTAGTAATAATACAATATTAGCAATGTATAATAGTAATATACAATAATTGTACTAGTAATTATACAATATTAGTAATATACAATAATTTATGCAATAATTTTACTCAAGAAATAATACAATATTAGTAATGTACAGTAATAGTAATATTCAATAATTGTACTAGTAGTAATACAATATTAGTAATATACAATAATAATAATTTTCAATAATTTAACTAGTAATAATACAATATTAGTTATATGCAATAATAGTAATATACAATCATTGTACTAGTTAATAATATAATCTTAGTAATATGCAATAATAGTAATGTACAATAATTGTACTAGTAATACAATATTAGAAATATACAATAATAGTAATATACAATAATTGTACTAGTAATAATACAATAATAGTAATAATACAATAATGATAAGAAACTATAATGGTAATAATACAGAAATAATACTAGTAATGATTCAATAATAGTAATAATAAGTAATAATACAATAATAGTAAGCAATATACAATAATGGTAATTTACAATAAAAATAATTAAACAATAATGGTAATAGATGTGCAAGACACAATTGTCATGTGTTTAGCACCAAGCATTGTATAACTATCTCCCCATTGAACTTTTTAACTTGAGTATTTTTTTTGGTCATTATCAGCCCTTTGATCTGTGATCAAGGCTGATGTGTGGGGGTATTCATCACATTTAGTGATACATGTATTTCTTTTTTCCTAACCCTTCGCTTGCTATTCATGTCAATATACCTGCCTGTAAATAGTGAAGACCCAGATGAGACAGCTGCAGGAGCTGTCTCATCAGGGTCAGCACTATTTACAAGTTGATTGTGCAACCAGTGCACTCCACATGAGTGATTGCACATTGAAATACTTGTACACAGTGAAGATATATGTAATTATACAACAGGGCAAGGGTAAAGAAGGAGAAATGTATTTAAAAATTCAGCAAGAGAAGGGTTAATAAGTATTTATCAAGTAAAGGGTCAAAATGGAGTCAATGATTTTGTTTCTATTTCAGGTAAGTTTTCACTTTTGTCCTCCTAGTTTGTACCGGCTGATCAAAGGAGGTAAGTCAAACTTTTTACATTGAGATCTTCCAATTTCTCAGTATTGACACTAGTGCCGAAGGGATTACCCAGTTAACCATTGCCGATTACGAAATACCGATTAAATCCATAACTGGTTAACCAGATTGATTACTTCCCTTGGTTGTTATCAGTTTGGTTGATTACTTCCCTTGGTTGTTATCAGTTTGTTTGGTTCGCCAGTAGAGTGCTAAAGGTTACAGCGGTCATAAAAAGATTTTTAATTTGTTTTCATGTTCAATAAAACTGTTGAAGTATATATATTATTTTGTTTCAAAACTTCTTTATGTGTTCATTTTTGTGGTTAGCACTTTAAACAGATCGATTTTCTTCTTCAGTAGCAGTTGCAAATGACAATTTATTTAGTAAAAAGATTAACGGTCTATCCAGGTATGAATGATTGTGTGACAGAGCTCTGATTAACCGGTTAATCCCTCATATAAACATGTTTTCACGCATCTGCAACCCAGATCAGACGGCTCATCAGGGTCTGCTCTATTTGCTAATGGAATTTGATAGATCTGTGTCTTTAGTTTCTAAAATTGGCTACAACGTTTCACTTTCTGTACTTGGTTATAACTGTTTTTTCAATGAGTATTCAATAGGTATTGAAATTCGTAATAAACGTAGAACAGGGAAATGGTTAACCCTTTTCCTGTTCTATGTTTATTACAAATTTCAATACTTACTGAATATTCATGGACAAAATAAACAAATATGGAAGGTAGAACATTGTAGCAATTTTAGAAAGTATAGAAATAGATCTATTAAATTCCATTAGCAAACAGAGTAGACCCTGATCAGATAGATCCTATATGGGCCATCTGATCTGGGTCTACTCTGTTTACAAATGTATGAAAATGTGTTTATGTGAAGGAAATGGTTAAGTGTATTGGTATGTTCTGTCCTTCTGTCTGTCCATTACACTTTTCCATCAGGAGTCATATCTTGGAAATGCTTGTATCACCTGCTGTAATTTTCAAATCTCACATTTCTTTCATTTCTTCTCAGACATACAGTGAAAATGTCAAAAGTTTCGAGTCTATTGAGATACCAATCTAATACATATAGATCCAATTTGTTTGCGTTGATTCTCACAAATAAACATCTAGTGTCAGAGCTACAGATAACGGTGCATACCAAAATATTAAAATCGTCATTTCTCCTCCAAACCCTATACTGTGACCACTCTTTAGAATCGTCGTGATGATTCTAAAGAGTGATCACAGTATAGGGTTTGGTGGAGAAATAAAGAAGTTTTAATTTACGTATAAAAAATGTTTTAATTTACGTATCTTATCTGGAGTTCTATCTAGTGTGCAAAAAGATTTAAGATAGCATACTTTCTTCTCAGCCCTCCAAGGACTAATTCCGAAGATTGATCCTTTTGTGGGTTGGTACATTATACACTGTGACACTGCAGAGTTTAAGATTAAACCTTTTCCCTGATGAATATTCATGCTACAGTGCTCCGACTCTACAACGACACCCTTTGGGATACCATGATTGTATGTGTTGTTCAGAGGGAGTTGTTATAGGGAGGGAAAATGAAACATAATTAGCTTGTTTGTAGATCCCCAGATAAGGTGCATTTCGAGACCTGAAACCGTTATGCCTCAATCAAACCCTATGTTGTGACCACTCTTTAGAATCGTCACAAAGAAAATACGATGGAAAAAGTTGTTTCTGGAGCTTTGTTGTTTGGGAAACAGTGACATGCGTTGTTGTAAGGAGGGAATCGTTATTATACCCCCCACAACGAAGTTTGGGGGGGGTATACTGGAATCAGGTTGTCCGTCTGTCCGTCCGTCCGCACTCACCAATGGATAGTTGTGTGACTTTTTCTAACTAGTCACACAAGTAAAATCATTAACCTGGCCATCTCTTGTGACATTAACCTGGCCATTTCTTGTGACATTAACCTGGCCAGTTGTGGGACATAGGGTTAGGGTTAGGGTTAGCTTCCAGATCATTCTTTTCCAAAGTTAGAGCCAAAAATAGTTTTTCTTGTGGGACTAGTCCCACAAGAAAAGATCAAAGGAAAAAGTCGCACAACTACCCATTTGTTAGTATGTCCGTCTGTCCGTCCGTCTGTCCGTCCGTGGACACAATTTTGTCCGGCCTTCTTCTTCTACAGTTTTGCTTCAATTTTGTTGAAAGTTCATATATAGCCATATGACCATATAAACCTGTGCACCACATATTTCCGTTATGATCGGACCACTACTTCAGGAGTTATCTCCCCTTTTTAGTCCCGTACCAATGTTTTCCGGTTTTCTGGACTTTTTATGGAAGTGACTCGAGATATCAACTCTATATTTAGTACAAAGCTACATCTGTATAAGTTACAGCTTATGTTACAATCTCAGTCCGGTTGAATAATTATTTCCAGAGTTATTGCCCTTGTACTTTAATTTTTTTCTTCAAATTTGGGATTTTCCGGACTTTTCTTGGAAGTGGTTGCAGATATTAACTTTATATTTGGCATAAAGCTAACTCTACATGATTTACAGCTTAATTCCCAATCTCAGTCTGGTTGAATAATTTTTGCCAGAGTTATGGCCCTTGAACTTTAATTTTTTGTCAAATTTTCAGTTTTCCGGACTTTTCTTGGAAGTGGTTGCAGATATTAACTTTATATTTGGCATAAAGCTAACTCTACATGATTTACAGCTTAATTCCCAATCTCAGTCTGGTTGAATAATTTTTTGCCAGAGTTATGGCCCTTGAACTTTAATTTTTTGTCAAATTTTCAGTTTTCCGGTCTTTCTTTGGAAATGGTTGCAGATATTAACTTCATATTTGACATAAAAATAAATCTAGATGAGGTACAGCTTAAGTTCAAATATGGGTCTGGTTGAATACTTTTTGTCAGAGTTATGGTCCTTGAACTTAATGTTTTTCTGAAAAGGTACCTAGCTTTAGAACTTTGGATTTGACAAAAACCTCATGAAAGGGTCTTATTTCTAAGAATTATTCTTCATTTTTATTACATAAATTGGGTTGGGGCATGTATTGTTTTTAAATCTCTTCACGTTTCTGTATGTACATATGTTCAGATTGATGATAGGTGTTCTGACAAGCAGACAGGTGGGGGGTATTCGTTAGCCTTTGGCTTACAGTTCTAGTTGAGAGGGCCGTTGTATGGAGGGAGCACTGTATCATTAATGTAAATTAGATTAATTCCTATACTGGCATATGAACATAGGATATTTTCGCTAAGGCGGAAACTCCAGAATCAGCTATTTATTTTACCATAAGCAAACAGGGTAGACCCTGATCAGATGGCTCCTGTTGGAGCCATCTGATCTTGGTCTTCTCTGTTTGCAAAGGTGTGTAAAGGCATTTTTATGAAGGAAAGGGTTAATACTTATTATTGTATAATCTGTTATCAGTTTAACACTTTAAATGGGGGAAACGAGTGTGCTTGCATTTGCAAACAGTGTAGACCCAGATCAGTGGTCTCCACTTGGAGCCCTCCAGTTAGGTCTGCACTGTTTATATTCAATTCAAATTCTCTTGCAAATTCAAGCTTATCATATTGAATAGACTCTATAGTTAACACTGAGGGATCGTTCTTCTTTGAATATTTAACCCTTTACCTCATAGGCTATTTTTAGA
Source organism: Azorinus chamasolen (assembly GCA_963576725.1). Classification (NCBI taxonomy): domain Eukaryota; kingdom Metazoa; phylum Mollusca; class Bivalvia; order Cardiida; family Solecurtidae; genus Azorinus; species Azorinus chamasolen. The sequence goes on from OY755244.1 coordinate 34,503,050, forward strand.
TACAACCTCTTTGAATTAATCTACCGAAAAGGAGCATTAATTAGAGAAAAGGAAATTTTTAGAATTTTGTAGTTTGAAACCATTGTGATAAATAGAGCATTTGCTCCTATAGGAGCAAATGCTCTATTTATCACAATGGTTTCACAAAGTGACTTTTATAGAGTCGTCAAAAGTCGTCAATATCAGGGAATGGTTAACATGCTGAGGGTTAAAGTAAAGTTTTAATATTGCATTTATATTACAATACCTAATGGTATAGTGAAATAGGAAACTTTGTGTCTTCAGAGATAAAGTATTTCCGTGTTCAATGTTTCATGTAAGAAATAATGACATCATAAATATTTATTAGCTGGGTTTTTATAAGGTAAACTTTTCAAGGAAACCTTTTGCTTGGACAAAAAACTGTAGAATCAGATGTATCATGTCAAAGGCAAACAAAGCAGATCCTGATCAGATAGTCTGGTCTGTGTCTACTATGTTTGCACAGGCATTTAACCCTTCCCTTGCTGAATCTTAAAACACATTTCTCCTTTACCCATGCCCTGTTGTATAATTACAGTCAAAACTGTCTCAGCGACCGTCCCTTAATAGCGACTTCCTGTCTTATGTGACCCTAATATTTCCTCCCAACGCATTTTCCTATTTATTGAGACTGGGGATAGCGACCTGCCTGTGTTACCTGACTAACGACCGTAAATCGTCGCTCCCGAAATCCGAATCCGCTAATTAATGTGCCTGTTTGTAGCGACCTTGTAATTGCGGGTCATTATCGAATTTTAACTCTCTTGTATAGAGGCGATTTATTTAATCTTACCTGCATTAATCTTGGAAAAAATTACGACATACCACAACTTTTCTTATTAATCAAAAACAATTAAAAATCCATTTTATTCCACTTTCCAAACCGTTATTATGCTGACACACACAAAACAATTCATTTGGTCACAGGTTTTGAAATATTGGCCAAATTTCCCTTAATCCTGGTGAATGATTGTTAAAAACTATTTGCATATAGAATCACAGATAAGGGAGTGACCTCGAGTTTAAACTGGCAACATCCTGTAACCCTTTGCCTGTTACGAAAGCTTGCACATGCTTCTTTATTAAAACTTCACAAATTCGCTTATATTTCTTGTAGACATGTTGACTGAGTATCAAACATCTTGGATCCAGATCGACGTCTCATCCGGATCCAGTTTGTTTGCATACATGACGTGACGCTCACGACAAGCAGGTTAAGGGTTAAAAGTGTCATTGATGTCTGGCGAGAAACACCACACCTATTTGTAACATGAGTGAAAAAAAAATCAAACAAGATGGGTTACACGTTTACAGATGTGTATGTGATGCTGGACGTGAATTAAACACACACAATCATGTATTATTATTATGTCCACGGAATTGAATTGAGGAATACATACGCAACACCAAAAGTCAGTATAGAATATTTGTCCAGTTCATTTTTTCTTTCTCTTTTTTTGTAAAAATGTCTCCTCTTAATTTTGTGCTCCCTTGTCTACGCTCGACAATAAAGGTGTAGTTCTAGGACTGGTCGGCCCGGTGTCAGGATAATGTGACTGGGTGGGGTGCTCTTGCCATGTACCTGCGGCAGGAGTATTCCAGTGAGGCAGCACTATAACTTGTCTCATGCGGGTGCCGTCTGCAAATAACTGAAATACTGTTGGTCGGACGTAAAACCCAACACACTCACTCACTCTTAATTTTGTCGTAATAAAGATCAGTCAAATATTTGTTACATCTAATTTCACATTAGGAAACCCATAAGGGTGGGTGAATTAAAACTGAACAGTGAACACTTTTTTGGCTGGTTTTCACTGTATATAATATTATCAAATATTAAATGTCCAAGGTTATTACTATTATTTAGAACAAGTAACATCATTCTATTCCATTTATGTGTAGTTTATTCCAAAGACACATGCATAACTATGATATTTATAATATAGAACCACTAAAATGAAGTTATAAAATTTGGAGAAAAAACTGCATGACTGTCTTATGTGACTACCTGTCTTATGTGACCCTCTTGGTTTTCTCCCACTGAAGGTCACATAAGACAGGTTTGACTGTACATATATCTTCACTGTGTACAAGTATTTCGCTGTGAAATCACTGCTGTGGAGTGCACTGGTTGCACAATCAACTTGTAAATAGTGCAGACCCTGATGAGACAGCTCCTGCAGGAGCTGTCTCATCTGGGTCTTCACTATTTACAGGTAGGTATATTGATGTGAATAGCAAGCGAAGGGTTAAATTAGGCAAAGCGTTAACTGTCAGTAATTACGGTGTACATCCTGATCCAGCAGGAGCCCTCTAATGCTGGAACATTATTTTCAGGGTCTGCACTAGCTAGCTATTTGCCATTTCACCCATTCCCTCATAGGCTATTTTTAGATAATACTCTTTTGAATAAATCTACCGAAAAGGAGCATTAACTGGATTTAGAATTTTGTAGTTTTGAAACCATTGTGAGAAATAGAGCATTTGCTCCCATGCTCTATTTATCACAATGGCTTCAAAAAGTGACTTTTACAGAGACGTAGAAAGGCTTATTTATGGAGGAAAGGGTTAGAATTACTTTCAGCAAATTATTTACCTTAAACCATTTCCTCCATAAATACGCCTCTGTAATAGTCACTTCTTGAAACCATTGTGATAAATAGAGCATTTGAACAAATAGAACAAATGAAAAAAAAAAAAATGCTATATTTATCACAATGGTTTCAAAACAGAATTCTGAAAATTTCCTTTTCTCTAGTAAATGCTCGTTTTTGGTTGATTTAATCAAAGAGATTGGATCTAAAAATAGCTTATGCGGGAATGGGTTAAATAAAAATTGGACTCTATTGTTAAACAACTATGGACCATTCCACTTACATCTAAAGTTTCAGCATTAAAAAAAAAAAGTTATAGAACTTTTCAAACGGTATAAAGACAGACTTAAGCTCAGGTGGTGTCTGATCTCAACTTTTTATGCCCCCGCCTTTAGGGGACAGGGGCATTAAGTTTTATCCTTGTCCGTCCATCTGCCTGCCCGTACGTACGTATGTCTGAAATTTTTGTCAAGAGTTTTCTTGGCTTGTACAAGGTGGAGTTATTTGATATTTGGTCTGAAGCATTATCATAGTGAGTTGTAAAGTGTCTCCCCTTTTCAGGTCTGTCGTCCATCTACATTGTACTTCCTGTTTGCCGACACTTTGATTGAATTTTGGTGATTGTTTAATGACAAAAATTTTCGTCAATGAAAGGGTTATGCTGTCTCGTGTTTCTATATATATGTGCAGTGATACACTTTAGAACAGTTCTGTATTGTAACTTTTGGAAGGACAGAACTTTAACCCTTTCCTCCATAGATATGACCACTTTGAATAAATCTATGGAAAAGGAGCATAAACTAGAGGAAAGGAAAATGTTAGAATTTTGTAGTTTGAAACCACTGTGATAAATAGAGCATTTGCTCCTATAGGAGCAAATGCTCTATTTATCACAATGGTTTCAAAAAGAGACTTTTACAGAGGCGTAGAAAGGCGTATTTATTGAGGAAAGGGTTAATCTCTTTGTTGCAAAGTTTACTCTTTCATGTTAAATAGACTTACTGTTCAACCATGATGGGCCATTCCACTTTGAAAAAATGGAAATGTTACTTAACAGGATAGATGTTTTGAGATAACATTGAATGAATGTGAGTCTTCAATGTGTGAACATGAACCTTTATGTCGCTATGGTAACCTTTGCAAACAGTTTGGATCCAGATGAGACACCGAGTAATGGTGTCTCATCAGGATCCAAACTCTTTGTCACCCTGATTGCATTTTGGTAGATAAAATAATTACAGATTGAATTTTGAAAATGTAGTGGATGAACAATTGTGTGAAAATGATTTGAACAGCAGGCTTAAGATTTAATCACATGTGAATACCAAAGTTGTCAATGTGCTTCTGAATAATTGTACTGAATTGTGTGTAACTATGGTAATAGTCACAATGATTCTTAATTAGAGAAAAGATCATTTGTCTTCGATGTTTAATAATCACAAAGAGAAGCCACACGACAGAAGTAAGGAAAGTTTTGTGCATTCCAATGTTTTATGGATAATTTCCAGTGAATAATTTGCACTTTAGAATAAGAACAAGGAGCATTTTCCTATAAGAAGTCAAGGGATCAGTATTTATGTTGATTCCTCTGTAAAATTACTTTATAACATAACCTGCTGTGTGGGAGTGCCGAAACAGAGTACCATAAACACTGCTGACATGTACTTGTGCAATTTTTAGTCAAATTAGCACTTTGAACCCAGCCAATAATGAACTTAAAAGAAAATATGCAGAACCAATGCATGACACATTTAATAGTTAGCCAATCGTAGTGTTGCTTGACTGATTCACTCCATGTGCATAGCCTTCAGCTATAGAGCCCGTTTCACTTTATATGGCACATTTTAAGAAGGGGGTGGGGGGGGGGGGGTGCTGTCCTTAACAAAACTTTACCATTGCTTATAACTTCTAAATTACTTAAGCTAGACAATTCATATTTGGTATGCAGATAGCTTAGGTGAAGGCCTTTCACTTGATACAAGGAAACATGAAATCATCTTTGGTATACAGTTGGCAATCATTGAAAAACTTCAGCATTTTGACTTAACTTCTGAACCACATATGCTAGACAATTCATATATGGTATGACAATAGCTTTGGTGAAGGTCTTTCAGTTGATACAAGAATACATGAAATTGGGTCAAGGTCAAGGTCACTATTTTGAAAACTTGGCTGTTTTTAACAAACTTTAACATTTTGCTATAACTACTGATCCAGGAATGCTAGGCAATTCACCTTCAGTATTTAGATAGCTTTGGTAAGTACCTTACAGATGACATAAGGATACCTGAAATTAGGTCAAGGTCACTATTTTGAAAACATGGCTGTCATTAAAAAAAATTCTTTTGAACTACATATGCTAGACAATATATATTTGGTATGCAGATAGCATGGGTGAAGGTCTTTCAGTTGATACAAGGATACATAAAATCAGGTCAAGGTCAACACAAAAATTCCAGCTTTAATGAGGTTTCTGCATTTTTTTGCTAGTTATAATGGTATATTATCAATAGGATTTTCTGCTATTGGTAGAAACTGTAATGTCAGATCTATTATACTTTCATAAGCAAACGGAGATGACTCTAGGTCTTCTCTGTTTGTAATGGTTATATGTGTTTACTTTAATTTAACCCATTCCCTCATATAAATGTGTTTTCACGCATTTGCAAACAGAGTAGACCCAGATCAGACAGCTCCTAGAGGAGCCGTCTGATCAGGGTCTGCTCTGTTTGCCAATAGAATTTGATAGATCTTTTTCCTTGCTTTCTAAAATGTCTACAATGTTCCACCTGCCATTTTTCTTTATAACTAATTTGTTAATGAGTACACAGTAGGTATTGAAATTTGGAATAAACACAGAACAGGGAAAGGGTTAACCCTTTCCTTCATAGGAGCCATCTGATCAGGGTCTGCTCTGTTTGCTTATGGAGTAATATAGATCTTATTCTACAGTTTCTACCATTTAGGTAAAAAAAATCCAATGTTCATGTTCCATTATGGACATTCAGCTACCGTATATCTCCGGTCATAAGTCAAACTTTTCAGACCCAAAAATCACCTTCAGAAACCTGTCTGGACTTACGGCTGTATCCTAGCCAGGTTTGGAAAAAGAAGGTTGAGCAAAAATCAAATCAGAAGTTCAATTTTCAATCACGAAACATACGACACTCCCTTGAATAACACTTCCAGTCAACAAGTTCAAAACCATGTTCTCCTGTGAAAATTTGCCACCTCAGCATGCTACATAGATAGAATAACAGAGTTTTGTGATGAAACTGATATTTGTGCTGTTTATTATGATTATAGTCCATTATTATGCCTTTGGAAATAATTTGAAACTGCCAGCGTTCCCACTGACTATTGCAGAAAATGGCACTCACTTTATACAAGGGTGGCAATTCTGTTGATGTAACAGACTCAAACTCTTTAAATAAATCTACTGAAAAGGAGCGTATAATAGAAAAAAGGATTCTTAAAGAATTGTGTAGTTTTGAAACCATTGTTTTAAATAGAGCATTTTTGCTTCTATGTAGCAAATGCTTTTTTATCATAATGGTATCAAAAAATGATTTTTACACAGGCATCAAAAGGCAACAATATGAGTGATTGTGTTAAAACATATTAAAACAGCTTTGAATGACCCATTGCATCATATAAATCACATATCGTATTAGCTGGCACAACTGTGAAAGACTTCTTGCACCATATCAATAAATTTCTTGAAACGTATGACTGTAATGTCAAACCCAGACTGTTTATTCTGGAAAGAAAAGTTTAACTCTTTCCCTCATATAAATGTGTTTTCATGCATCAGCAAACATAGTAGACCCAGATCAGACGGCTCCTGTAGGAGCCGTCTGATCAGGGTCTGCTCTGTTTGCTAATGGAATTAGATATATCTGTTTCTTTACTTTCTGAAGTAGCTACAATGTTCCACCTTCCATACTTCATTATAACTATTTTGTCCATGCATATTCAGTAGGTATTTAAATTTGTAATAAACATAGAACAGGGAAAGGGTTAACTGTAGATCGAGTGTGAGTTAAATGACAGACACAGTGAATAATAATTCATTTGTTATAGTTTATTTTATAGCATTTATTTGACATCTGCTATTCTAAAGTTCTGTTCATTGGTAGACTGAGCATTGTATAACAAAAGAGCAACATAGAAGCACATGTGTTCAAAATCTTCCACCTGATTTGCTGCACACGACTTGCCCAAATCCCAGCTGCCAACCTCACATATCCCTTTCCCTGTTCTATGTTTATTCTAAATTTCAATACCTACTGAATATTTCATGGACAAAATAGTTCTAATGCAATATGTAAGTTGGAATATTGTAGTCATTTTAGAAACTTCTATCAAATTCCATTAGCAAACACAGCAGACCCTGATCAGACGGCTCCAGTATAAGAGCTGTCTGATATGGGTCCACTCTGTTTGCAGATGCATGAAAAGGCGTTATAATAGGAAATGGATAACCCTGGCGGTGTCATTCTTTGATAAATGTAAATGTCAGGTTCAGAAACATACACATTTAGAGAAATGTCAAACTTTTCACAGCTCCAGATAAGAGGGGTATTATTAGTTACATAGTCATGTAGTGACAGGGTACGGGATGATAACTGGTTAGTAAATATTATACCCAGCGAGGCAAAGCCGAGCTGGGTATAACATTTACTAACCAGGTATCATCCCGAGCTGGGTATAACATTTACTAACCAGGTATCATCCCGTACCCGGTCACTACATGACTATGTGACGAATTTACCCCACCAATGACCAGTCTATTTTCTATCAGTGCTCAGTGTTGCTTCTTTTTCTCAAGCTCGTCCGCGTCCAAGGAAGCAAAGCGTTTGGTATATTTGTAAACAAACTAACCACAACTCTTACTGTAACTGTACCGTGTCAATTCGGTCCAACATCAATTCGGCACAGTCCAATCGAGCTAACCAAAATTGTAACGGAAAACAAATCTAATACAAAAATCCGTTATGTATTTAACTTTAAAACAAAATCTAATCTACTCAGTAACCATTTTGCTGACAAAAACACTGTGCAGCCATTACCTCAAATTTGGGCTCTACGCTGGCAGGGGAAGTAACCTAGCTACTGACCGTGTATTGGATTTCTACTGACTGTGTATTGAATTTCTAGTGACCGTGTATAAGTTTTACTCTTCGATCACATGACATAATTCAGCCAATCAAACACACGGATTTCGAGGTGGGATAATGTTCTATCCTAATCTGTTGTATCATGGCAAAACTTAATATTGTTGGGACTCGTTATTTTGTCCTTTGGCAAGGCAATTCCAATGATTCTAATAATTATCTCTACAAGATAAAGTTCGGGGCAAAAAATTTTGTTTACAGATTTCCGAAATACAGTAAAACCCCTCTGATATGACCATCAAAAGGATGTGCAATATTAAATCATACAGGCAGATAACGCCTTAACCCTTTCCTTTATATAAATGCATGTTCATACATTTGCAAACAGGGTAGCCCCAGATCAGTCGGCTCCTATAGGAGACGTCTGATCAGGGTCTGCTCTATTTGCTTATGATATAATATAGACATGAGTCTGCAGTTTCTGCCGTGGCCAAACATTCCTGTGTCAATGTACTATTATAACAATTAATCTATTTAATATTCATGATATCATTATATCTTATATGAATATTCATGGAATAAAGGGTTAAAGCAGGGGGGGAGTTATGCAGAAGGCTTTTAACCCATTCCCTCATATTGACGACTTTTGACGCCTCTGTAAAAGTCAATTTTTAAAACCATTGTGATAGAGCAATGCTATATTGATCACAATGGTTTCAGAACTACACAATTCCAAAACTTTACTTTTCTCTAGTAAATGCTCCTTTTTTGGTAGATTTATTCAAAGAGGTTGGATCTAAAAATAGCCTATGAGGTAATGGGTTAAAGACGCCATGTTTATTCATTAACCCATTCGCTCATTTTGACGCCTCTGAAAAAGTCACTTTTTGAAGCCATTGTGATAAATAGAGCATTTGCTCCATAGGAGCAAAATTAATGCTCTATTTATCACAATGGTTTCTAAACTACACAGTTCTAAACATTTGCTCCTTTTCGGTAGATTTTGTTGCAAGAGGTTGGGTCTAAAAATAGCATATGAGGTAATGGGTTAAGTGGTCACTGTAGAGGTGGTCTACTGTACTTTTATTCTGGAGCTCTGTGGCCGGTGCCTTTTTGCACTATTTCAAACTTTTCAAATAGAAATAATAAATCTGAATCCTATGATGTCTTGGAATTTGAAATTATGACAGAGAAAAATAAGAAAATTATTGTGTTTTTACCTCATTTGAGTATGAACTGTAAGAACCATTCAATGTCCGTCGCCTGTCTGTTCATCCATCTGTCATACTCTACAATTAGATTCTGAGATTGTCATCTGTCTGTCTGTCCATCCATCTTTCATACTCTACAATTAGATTGTCATCCATCTGTCATACTCAACAATTGGTTTGTCATCTGTCTGTCTCTCTATCCATCTGTCATACTCTGCAATTAGTTTGTTTGCATTAATTGTAGCACCCACAATTCTCAAGCAGTCATAAATTTGATATTTTTGTGTATGGCTGTAAGATCTCAAATGAGACCTTTTTTTGGGCGAATGTCTGGAGTTACATGCCCCTGATCGATAAAAAAAAAATGGCATATGATATTTTACCACGTTTGTATTCTAGTCCGGTTATTTTCCCATCATCTGTACAAACTTGTATTGATGTATTGCAAATTACTGAAAAAGGAAAAGCTTTGAGATTATTTAACCCTTTCCCTCTTCAATACTTATGTAATGACACCATGAATATTTATTTTACTGAACTTTTATAATGAACTTTTCAAGGAATGTTTTTGCTCTGACAAACACTGTAGAATCTGGGTCCATACTTGTAAGCTTTTTAGTTGAGTCTGAGTTTGTTCTCAAGCTTTTTATTGGCCAGATTTAGACTCAAATCTGACCAATCAAAAACTTGAGAACGAACTCAAGACTCAACTAAAAAGTTTTACACGGACCCAGGTCTATATATCATGTCTAAAGCAAACAGAACAGACCCTGATCAGATGGCTCCCTTGTACTGGTATGTCCAATGCCTCTTACACCAATTGGAGGTTATTTTACTGAAAAGTTTACAGATGAACCAAGTTGATGTAAAGAAAGAAATTTTTGAGGTAGGAATACCAAATTTGTACACGTTGGGATGACAGAGAGTCATATACTGTTTTTAGGTATTTGTTGAGATGGGAATACCAATTTTATTGTGTGTATGTGTGAGTACATCTTGAGAAAGTGGAGTGTAGTGTTCCATTTTTAGGTCACTGTGGACTTGACCTTGACCTTTGCCCTCAGCTATAGAAAAATATTGTCAGGGGCATATTTCCTATATTTCTTTAGTATTAAGGGATGCCAAATTTGGTGTGTGATTACATCTAGGGAGTGTCACATACCATTTTCTGCTCACTTTGACCTTGACCTTTGACCTCAATAATAGAAAACATTCACATCTGCAGTTAAAAAATGGGTATTTAAGATTATATCTACATTTTTCTTAGGTGTTTCTTGTTTAAGGTAACTTTAGTTCAAATTCTAGTCACACTGTGCAATCTAATTACTTTCAAGTAGTAATAACATATACAAGCCTGTCTACAAAACACATTTCAGTATCAGTGTTTTGTTTTTGTTTTTCATACATCCATTTAAAAGAAAATAAGATCAGTTCATAATATAAAAAGTATACAGTAAAACCCCTCTAAATTGGAATTTTAGTAGAGAAGAATTTAGATACTTTTAGGCAGGTGGCTGCTTAATACTGGATGAAAGTCATGCAAAAAGCTCCTAGAGAAGAGGAGCTTTCTGCATGACTTTCACCCTGCAATAAGCTGCCACCTATCTCCATTATCAACATTTATACAAAATATAATGTCTGGTTTAGAGGGGTTTTACTGTATTTGGACATATTCACTGAGAAACCTTGACTTAAACAGGTTACAGACATGACAGTTGCAGTGTATGTAGTACCACTCCAAAATATGGAACACTACCAATAGCAAGCATCAAATATTGAAATCTATCTACTGGTAATTAACAAAATCTTAACTCGTTAACCCTTTACTCTATACTTTCTACACCTTTGCAAACAGTGTAGACCCAGATCAGATCGGTCGCCATCTGATCAGGGTCTGCTCTGTTTTCTTATGATATAATATTACAGTTTCTGCCATGGCCAAAAATTCCTGTGTCAATGTACTTACTATTATAACAATTTATTTTATTTCATATTCATGATGTAATTATTTCATACATGAATATTCATGGAGTAAAGGGTTGAAAAAAAACCCAGGTTACCATTAGTTACAGGGATTAAGTTCCACTTCCACAGGAATCATTGAAGAGAGATAATACAGTGGGTGGTCGAGTCTTCCATCTGTCTTCCGTTCAGGAGTGCAACAAATGTAATCTTTGCATGCTAGCGGTGAATTCATTATAAATTATGTCTGTGTGAACAGTTTTAAGTCTGATGAGCAGCTGATTAACTGTGACATATCTTCCTGATTTGACACTTTGACATTAAGCCATTCCCTCATGTTTACACCTTTTGACGCCCTCTGTAAAAATCACTTTTTGAAACCATTATGATTAAAAGAGCATTAAATTTTGCTCCATAGGAGCAAATGCCCTATTGATTACAATGATTTCAAAACTATGCAATTTTCTAAAAAATTTCCTTTAACAAGTAAATTTTCAGTAGATTTATTTTATTATAGTTTTTTTCAAAGAGTTTTGTATCTAAATGTTAAATAATAAGGGAATGGGTTAATTGTAGCGGAGGAAAAAAATGAGGAGAATTAAATTCAACAGATCATTATATAAGAGAACGATTCACAAGAGTGGTCACAAGATAGGGTTTGGCGGAGAAATAAAGAGGTTATTCTTGAAAATGTTTTAATTTAAGCATATTATCTGGACCACAGCATAAAGTTAACCCTTCGCTTGCTGTTCACGCCAATATACCTACCTGTAAATAGTGAAGACCCAGATGAGACAGCTCCTGCAGGAGCTGTCTCATCAGGGTCTGCACTATTTACAAGTTGATTGTGCAACCAGTGCACTCCACAGCAGTGATTGCACAGCGAAATACTTGTACACAGTGAAGATATATGTAATTATACAACAGGGCATGGGTAAAGAAGGAGAACTGTATTTTAAAATTCAGCAAGCGAAGGGTTAAACCTGGATATCCTGTTCTCGTTATTTAACACCTTCCTGTTTAAATCACCAAACATCAACAAACTCAGCTCAACAACCCGGTTTTAATCTGCAAGAAAAAAACGACACTTCTATTTGGTTTGTATATTCAGAATTTGCTTATGCAGGTGAAAGTGTTTTGGTTTTTGATCTAACAATTAGCTTATATGAACCCCAATGTATGAAAAACAACTTTAACTCATTCCCTCCTAGACTATTTTTAAACCCAGCCTCTTTGAATTAATCTACCGAAAAGGAGCATTAACTATAGAAAAGGAGAATTTTAGAATTGTGTAGTTTTGAAACCATTGTGATAAATAGAGCATTTGCTCCTATGGAGCAAATGCTCTATTTATCACAATGGTTTAAAAAAAAATAGTTTTACAGAGACACAAAAATGTGTCAGTACGAGAGAATGGGTTAAAACCATGCCATCTTTTATTTTGCCTTTACAGAGTGGACCAAGCAGCTGTCTCATCTGGGTCTATTCTGTTTACAGATCTGATTATCTACTGTTTGTTGTGGCAATAAACTTAACTGAATTCATTATTTTGATTAGAATGACAGAGTCATGCATGAATATTGATCAGTTTATTTTTAGATACAACCTCTTTGAATAAAACTACCGAAAAGGAGCATTAACTAGAGAAAGGGAGAGTTTTAGAATTGTGTAGTACTGAAACCATTGTGATAAATAGAGCATTTGCTCCTATGGAGCAAATGCTCTATTTATCACAGTGGTTTCACAATGTGAATTTTATAGAGGCGCAAAAATGCGTCACTAGGGGTTAATGTGTTAAGCCTTTACTCTACGAATATTCATGTAAGAAATAAAGACATCATGAATAGTAATTAGATTAATTGTTATAATAGTGGGCACAGGCAATTTTGGTCACTGCAGAATCTGTAGAATTATATCTACTGTCGACTCTCAAATGTTCAAACCGGGAAAGTTCGAACACCTCCCATAATTCGATTATGCCCCAAAGTCCCAGTCGAATTTCTATATTTAAAGTCATATGTTGGACTGTGGTTAATTCGGACCTCGATAATAGGAACTCTAGTAGAACACAGTATATGCGGTTCCTAGAAACTATTATAGTGTATATATTTACCTGATGGTTCGAACTACCTGACTGGTCAATATGGGTTTTCACACCTTGTTACCTCCGGGCCAAAGGTGATAAGGGCCAAAGGTGATAAGAGCACGTTGCAAACACAATAGAGTGACAAATGCCAGATCGCTGATCTGTGATCGGTCCATTGTCTTAAGTTGAGATTAATTACTGACACACCGGCTTATGTTTGCAGAAATGCTTCTCTCTTGGCTGCAGTCGAGTAAATTATTTCTCAAATTTCAGTGCTATAAAACATGTGAATTTCTCCTGACTCATCATAACTGCAAAAATGCAGATAGGCCTACATCGCACACATAGACGACTGAGCAATTTGGCGATCGAAGGACCTGGTAAAAAATGGCGATATAACCATGTCTAGCTGTCATGGCTCCACTTGTTTGTTCTTCTATCATATGTCATATGAATGATATTATGTATGTAAATAAAAGAAATGTTTAAAAAAGATTTTTGTTTTTCCTTTTTTTCTCCCAAAAATATTGCGTCATCAATAAGACAGCGGTAATATTTTAATATCATTCAGACATTAGCCATTCCCATCTGTAAACACATCGTTTTGTTTACAGTCCAGTTTGAAAGACAAAATGGTAACGTTTATGAAGTACATGTACATTTGTGAAAGCATGTAAACGGAAAAAAACAGGATCGTGCAGCTCTGGTAAACTGGTAAACAGAACTGTCTCTGGAAAATTCGAACATCCGATAATTGGAGTGAGTGAGTGAGTTGGGTTTTACGGCACTGTGACACAGAATAGGTCATATAGCGCCAATGAATGGTGAGGTGACACAATGATGAGGCATGATGACTGAGCAACTTATCGGATCATCGTTAGAGGAAAGGTTGGGTGCAAATAACCACAGGCCCCGATCTGGTTGATAAATTTGATGATGAGGCATAATTTCAGGAAGATGACTTTGGCTAATCTCAATCGCTGCAAAGCGAGGGGATAATCTCCGTCAAATAAACAAAAACATCCCCAGCGACAATTAAGCCCCAGAACCACAGCAAGGTAGGAAGGTCTCTGGGGCCAATAATTGAAAACCAACCCACAGATTCTGAGGACAGTCACACCATGACGTCACATTTTCCAAGGATGCTCCCCAGTCAGAAATGATGTGACTAAAAAAACTGACAATATTAGTACTTCAGTGATATGTTTTATATCCTGACGAAGACCTGAATAAGGTGGAAACCGGTAGATTGAAGAAAATGTATCAACCAGATCGGGCCTGTGGTTATTTGTACCCAACCTTTCCTGTTACGATGATCCGATAATTGGAACAAATTATTCATCCCCGAGGGTGTTCGAAGTTTCGAGAGTCGACTGTATATTGTAACATAAGCAAACAGAGTAGACAGACCCTTATCAGATGGCTCCTACTCGAGCTGTCTGATCTGGGTCTACTCTGTTTGCAAAGGCATAGAAAGGTGTATTTATGGAGTAAAGCTCTAAGCCTTTCCTCCATAAATACGCCTTTCTACGCCTCTTTTTTTTCTAGTTAATACTCCTTTTCAGTAGATTTATTCAAAGTAGTTGGATCTAAAAATAGCCCATGAGGGAATGGCTTAAACAACACCTCAGACAGAATTTTCACAAATTTTTTTTCACAAGAATCATCTGCAGATGACCTTCTATCAAATTTGTATAAATTCTTCCAGTGCACTTTCATAAGAAACAATCAATTTCATTAAAATTCATCTCCTCAAAATACCAGTCACTGGATTTTCACCAAATGTCACAAGATTGATTTGCAGGTGACCCTCTAACCCTTTCCCTGTTCTATATTTATTCCACATTTCAATACCTACTGAATATTCATGAACAATATAATTATAATGAAATATGGAAGGTGGAACATTGTAGCCATTTTAGAAAGTAAAAACACATACATTTCAAATTCCAATAGCAAACAGAGTAGGCCCTGATCAGACGGCTCCTATAGGAGCCGTCTGATCTGGGTCTACTCTGTTTGCAAATGCGTGAAAACACGTTAATATGAGGGAAAAGGTTAAACTGTTCCGGTCTGCTGCATATTAGTAGGTCACAGGAGCTATTATAATAGACTTTAACGAACAATGCAGAAATTTAGCAAACAATTGCAGTTATTAAAAGGAAGAATAATGCAGAAGTTTTTTTCTTTTTTAAATACTTTTGATGGTATCAAGCCCTTTATGACTTGTTGCCTCATATCAGGTTGTTTATGATTGATTGCCAGAATGGCAGGGTGGCTGGTAAGAGGTCTCAATTTATGGAAGCCTTTCAATAATGCCATTACCTTTGATGTAACTGCTGCCAACCTCCATTTCTAATTACCTCCGTCTTTTGCAAGATGACAACTGATTGCGCATGGATAATGTAAGACAGTAATTAGCTCATAATTATACTGGAATTCTTTTGTCTGTTAACCTTTTCCCTCATATAAATGCCTTTTCATGCATTTACAAACAGTCTAGTAGAACCAGATCACGTGGCTCCTACAGGAGCCATCTGATCAGGGTCTGCTCTGTTTGCTTTTTGACGTGATATAGATTCGATTCTACAGTTTTTGACAAAGCAAAATATTACATAATAAAAAATCAGTTGATAATTATGCATGCTTTCATCATTTCTTACATGAATATTGAAACAGATAAAGGGTCAAAACTGAGCATGTGATGGGAGAATGACTTCTAACCATCACCCACCATTTGTGTCCAGATGACACGCCCACTTAATGGGCTTCACCCCACTCACAGGGCATCACTCCACTCACAGGGCACCACCACCAGGGCACCACTCACAGAGCACCACTCACAGGGAGAATTATTTCTAACCATCACCCACCATTTGTGTCCAGATGAGACACCCACTTACGGGGCTTCGCTCCACTCACTGGGCACCACTCACAGGGCATCACTCCTTTCACAGGGCACCACTCACAGGGCACTACTCACAGGTAGAATTACTTCTAACCACCACCAACCATTCTTTCCAGATGAGAACTCACTTACTGGGATTCACTCCACTCATTGGACGCCACACACAGGGCATCACTACACTCACAGGGCACCACTCATTGGGCACCACTCACAGGGCACCACTCATTGGGAACCACTCACAGGGCACTAATCATTGGGAACCACTCACAGCTAATTGGGCACCACTCACAGGGAGAATTACTTCTAACCATCACCCACCATTTGTGTTCAGATGAAACGCCCACTCACTGGGCACTACTCATTCCAGGGCACCACTCACAAGGCATCTAATCTGAATGTGTTTCTGTAGAGCAAAAACCATAGTTTGTACTATATACTGAAGTAGAAGATTAGTAGAGCTCTTAACCCTTCACTTGCTGAATTTTAGAATACATTTCTCCTTCTTTACCCATGCCCTGTTGTATAATTACATATATCTTCACTGTGTACAAGTATTTCGCTGTGCAATCACTGCTATGAAGTGCACTGGTTGCACAATCAACTTGTAAATAGTGCAGACCCTGATGAGACAGCTCATGCAGGAGCTGTCTCATCTGGGTATTCGCTAATTACAGGTAGGTATATTGACGTGAACAGCAAACGAAAAGTTAACTAATTGTATAACCCTTCTCGTGTTGAAAAAATAATGTCTGCTCAATCTTGGATTGGCTGAAATTTTCACCGACACCCGATTCGATCAGACTTTTGAGAAACTATTGACCAAGTGTCAAAACAGCTTGGATCCTGATGAGATGCTGAGTGACTCGGCGTCTCATCTGGATCCACGCTGTTTTAGAAATGGCAGTCAAGATGCACTTAGCATGAAAAGAGACAGTGTGGTAGGGGAAATACAAAAACCAGGAATCCGCTTGCCAACCTGTTTGTTGTAACAGAAACTTACACTTCCTGGCAATAACATTAAGCACAGGATCGGTATTTTCACCTGCTAAATAATTGTCATAAAATCATGCAGAAGAATCTGTTTTAACCCTTTCCTTCATATAAACGCATTTCCATGCATTTGTAAACAGAGTTGCCCCAGAACAGATCTGATCAGGATCTGCTCTGTTTGCTAATGGAATTTGATCTGTTTCTTTAGCTTCTAGAATGGCTACAATGTTCCACCTTTCATATTTCATTATAAATAATTTGTCCATGAATATTCAGTAGGTATTGAAATTTGTAATAAGCTAGTAGACTTTCCTTTTCCATTTCTTAGTAAGAATAACAGAAGTTTAATTACCTGGTATTGCCCCATGAAATAAAGACTTTGCAAAGGACAAAATTCTCACAGTGCATGATTACTGTATTGTATCCTATACTTATCAGAATACAGTAGAACCTGTCTTAAGAGACCATTCATTTATTGAACATAGGAGTCTTAACCCATTCCCTCATATTGACGACTTTTGACGACTCTGTAAAAGTCACTTTGTGAAACCATTGTGATAAATAGAACATTTGCTCCTTATATATATATAGAGGAGCAAATGCTCTATTTATCACAATGCAGCGTTTTTTTCCACCCAATTGGGAACGGGTCCGCGGTGCCCTTCAGGTTGGGAATTGTAAACTCTTGACAATATCTGTAGATTTATTATCACTGAACGTAAACCAGTCTCGATGAAGGGGCATGTATAGATCGGGACCGTTTCCGAAATGCGGCCATATTCAGTGGTTGCCTCTCATCCAATGGCTTCATCAGGAACAATTTGATCTGGGTCTAAACTGTTTGCCAAACTCTGGCTTAGCCCTTTCAAAGTTCTACAGTAAAACCCCGAACTCTCGAACCCCGGAAAACTCGTTCACTACCCTTAATTCGAACTAATTCTGCGGTCCCAACTCCTTCCTTCTTAAATTCTATATGTTTGACCTCGGATAATTAGACCATGCGAAACTCGAACTCTCGAACTCATCTCCCGGTCCGCTGATTAATAAAACTGTGCAAAGTACCTTTGATAAGTCGAACCGTTGTCTTACCTGTATGGCTGCGCGTCGAACCAAAGATTCACACCTCTCAGGTGACTATCTCAGCTCGCCGATAATTACGTGATTGGTAGACAATGGGTGAATGTGTGATGTTTTATCAAGGTGTTAAAATTTAAATGTGTGTGTTTGTGAAGGTTGTTTTGGGCTAACATTGACTGTCATATCGTAGGGCTATAACACGATCGAAATGGTTAAACTTCATCGTTCACAATGGCAGAAATAACAGTTGAACGAATATATTTGTTCTCCTCTGTTTTTATCCGTGAATGTTAATTGAGTTAATTTCTAATGGCCCTATATGCGAATCCACTTACGAAAACACAAGGAATAGTTTTTCCCCAATACTGATCTGTTGCAACCATCTAAATAACGGAATTTTACCAATTTTGTGTGTTCTCGTAGATATTTAAATGGGTTGTAGACCGTTGTACATAAACTGAGACGATGATGACAGGTCGTTCAGTCCCGGTTTTTAACCAGACCAAAATGGCGAGATATATACATAGCATAGATACGTTCATGGCAGAAACATGAAATTTGGAATAATGGGACGATGTTTTTATAGAATTATGTGTTGCATTAGTATTTTCATTGTATTGCAAAGGCAGCAAAAACAGTGAGTTTTGTAATAGAAGTTTGTTTATTCATTTTCGACATGAAAATATTCTCAAACTCATGTTCGAACAATTTCTGTACCATTTGCTACCAAACGAATGTGAGACTCGGATCTTTCGAACCACCCTTAATTCGAACTAAAATTTATGGTCCCCAAGGTGTTCGAGAGATCGGGGTTTTACTGTATATTTATTTCAATTTTCAATATCTACAGAATATTCATGGACAAAATAGTTATAATGAAATATGGAAGGTGGAACATTGTAGACATTTCAGAAAGTAAAGAAACAGATCTATCAAATTCCATTAGCAAACAGAGCAGACCTAATCAGATGGCTCCTACAGGAGCCGTCTGATCTTGGTCTACTCTGTTTGCAAATGAGTGATAGGCGTTTATATGAGGGAAAGGATTAATATTTTTGGTAGTTATGGTAGTTATTGCTGATGAAAATACTTTTCAGCGGAATGTCATGTCGGGAATGCAGACAAGGAATCTAGTGTTTTGAGGTTATGACAGTGATCTAAAGCAGACAAATTAACCTTCAGGGATTTCCACATTATAACCCTTTGAATGCAGGAAATTGGTGTACTCGTCCTTGCATTCCATGTAGATCCAGATCAGAGGACTCCTAGAGGAGCCCACTGGTCCAGGTGTGCACTGTTTGTCATTCAAAATCCTCTAGAAAATTTAAGAATTTACACGGAGTTGACTTTATAGTGATCGATGGGTCATTCCAGTGAGACAATTTAGTATTCAAAGTGTAAATACAGCACCATCAATGTAACCAATTCTCTCATATTGAAGCCTTTTGACGCCTCTGTAAAAGTCTCTTTTTTAAACCATTGTGATAAATAGAGCATTTGCTCCCTCCCTAGGAGCAAATGCTCTATTATCTCGAAACTACACAATTTCTAAAAAGAATTTCCTTTTCTCTAGTAAATGCTCCTTTTTGTTAGATTTAATAAAAGAGATAGGATCGAAAAAAGAGATAGGATCGAAAAATAGCCTATGTGGGAATGGGTTAAAACTCATGCCAAAATAGTACCCGAGTCTTGGTCAGTCATTTATGATAGTTGGGTCTCCTCGTCAAATGGCACATAGTCTCACTAGAGTTTACTCAAGGTCTGCCTGACAGATTTGATCAAGAATTTGTTGTCGAGTAATTTTTGTTACATCCTAAAGTGGTTTGTGTCCAGTTTTCCAAAGTGATAAAAATTTACTTTATATTGACTGCAGGTTGCTTAAAATAATGCAATTTGAGTTTACTTGAAGTTTACAGGATAAAATTCATTTTAGAATAGTGAATTTATTGAAATTTTATTTTCTCAGGATGTAACGGTGACAACATACTAAAGAAGCACTTTGGCTTTACACTCGCTGTAAGTGCAAATGAAGTTTGGACATGTTTAATAAATTTGCTTTACAGTTTTCTTGCCTTACTGGTTTCAATAAACAATGAATGTTGTATAGATAAAGGCGCATACCCAAATACTAAAATCGTCATTTCTCGACCAAACCCTATACTGTGACCACTCTTTAGAATCATCTCTTCGAGACGATTCTAAAGAGTGGTCATAGTATAGGGTTTGGTGGAGAAATAAAGGAGCTATTCTTGTAAATGCTCAAATTTACTCACTATATCTGGACCGCTGTTGTATCAATTAAACATAAATTCATTATTCCAGAGATGGAATAACTGGGCACTAAAGGGACAAATGGGAAATCAAACGTAACTTTGACTTTATTAAAATGTTACCGTTTCCGAATGTCTTGTGGATGCATGTTAGGAAGGTAGATTATCAAATACTGCTTTGATGTCTCTGTGACCGTGACTCACCAACACGGGAAGTAAAATGTTGAAACATGCATCCACTCAGGTCAGCATACAGCCACCTTGAAAATGAATGAATCATTCTGACTACACTGTATAAGTACCATTATAAAAAGTTACACAGCAACGTCATATATATATATATATATATATTCTTGTGATGTCAATAAATATTCCCCATTAGTCTAAATCCAGCTCAAGGTAATGACTAGAAATGCTGAGAGTAGTCTCCGGTGGGGGACAATGGATTGCTTGACAACACTTGCTTGAATTATTTTTGTTCCTTTTAAAGAAATACAATTGCAGTGTGTCAGTTTGAATGCTGGTGAGATTCCTGATTACTGTGTATCCTATTTGGATCCAAGCTGTTTACAATATCAATTAAGAATGTGTACAGCGAGCTGAGAGCTAATGACTTTGAATTGTTCAGTTGGGAGTTGTAATCTGATGTGCTCAAGAAATGTAATCAATCTTCAAGGATTTTCAAAAAATAACTGATTGAATCTGCATAGTTTGATTGCGTTTTAAGTCTTTGCAGACTAGCAGCAAATGCATGATAACACCAACATCTTGAAGCCAGATGAGGAATGAAGTAATTTGGTGTCACATCAGGATCCAAACTGTTTAAAACTCTTTTTTAACCCTTTCCAGCATATTGACACCTTTTGATGCCTCTGTAACTTTTTGAAACCATTCTGATAAATAGAGCATTAATTTGCTCCTAATTTGCCCCAGGGGTGCCTTGTTTTCAATAGAAACATATAGTGAAAACTTTGAAAATCTTCTCATCTGAATCTATAGGGTTCTCAGCTTTCATATTTGGCACATAGCATCATGTTCAGGTCCTCTACAATAGTTATATAAATTGTGCCCTTTGGGTCAAAATTGGCCCCGCCCCAGGTCTAGTTTTCTATAGAAGCATATAGTGAAAATTTTGAAAATCTTCTCCTCTGATTGTCTGGTTTTCTCTTACAATGTGGCAGTGTGGGGTATATGAGCTTGCTCACTAACGTTATTTAATTTCCCTACCAATCTGCATTGTCTTTAATATTGTATGTTGCATTGACTCACATGTTATACCTTTCTCAAGATAGGACTTGAAAAATGAATGAACGTTACTTTGACAAACTGAAAATACAACTTCAATACAGTGAACCCTGAATATACCGGCATTCGTTACAATGGCATGCTCGTTATACCGGCAGTATGCATTGAAACAAAATTACCATTAATTCTTTGAAACAACCACTGAATAAATAGGTGCAATGCCAATAACACAGGTGATCGCTTAATGCAGTACACAAGAAGTGCAAAAAGCTCCCTTTTGCATTTCTTGTGTTCTGCATTAAGCGATCACCTGTTGGCACCAGTTTAAAACTGGTCATATGGTTCCTTTCATATTTAAACTCGTTATAACGACAACCTCGTTATACTAGCACAATGTCCGGAAACAAACACCTCCGTTGTAATGAGGGTTCACTGTATAAAAAAATGTTTGAGGCCAATCAATCAAGATACACTGTTAAAATGTTTATAAACATAGAATGGAAATATTCAGAGCTAAGAAATGTATCAAGATAATTACACAATCGAGTTTAGCACGTTTGTAAGATCGGAGCTAGATTGTATTCGCATAAATTACATTTTTTGAAAATTGGGGTTTTACTTTGTTGACACAGAGTAATCAAACTGTCTGTGTTTGTGAGTGTGTCTGTGTATTCATGTACACCTTGTCTGGAGCATATCGTCTATATTGCTTGAGGTAGGAATGCCAAATTTGGGGAATTAGTACATCTTAGCATGATAGAGTCTCATGTACCGTTTTCAGGTCACTGTTACCTTGTCCTTGACCTCAGCTACAGATAAACCTTGTCTAGAGCATATCTCCTATATAACCAGCGATAGGAATGCCAGATATGGTTTGTGAGTACATCAGATCTTGAGATTCCAGAATGTTATATACCTTTTTCAGGTCACTGTGACCTTGACCTCAGCTATAGAAAAACCTAATTTGGAGCATATTTCCTATATTACTTGAGGTAGGAATGTCAAAGTAGATGTATGAGTACATTTCGGATGACAGAATGTGGCATACCATTTTCAGGTCACTGCATGCAGTGGTGTTGGCCTTGACCTCTGACTTAAGCTATAGAAAAACCTTGTCTGGAGCATATCTCCTACCTTTAGATGAATCCACTTAGTAGTATGGAGCAAATGCTCTATCACAATGGTAATTCATAAGTGATTATTACAGAGGCGTTGAAAGGCGTATTTATGGAGGAAAGGGTTAAAATGTGTGGCAATGAGATGCACATGGCTGATGATAGTGCAGTATAATAATAATTTTAATGATACTTTTATTTGGCAAGTATATACAACATGGCAATTTAAAACAAAATGATGCATAAAAATACAATATAATAACAACTGTGAAATTCATCAGTCTAAAAAATAATATCATTACATAAATAAAAGTTACATTTATTCATGTATTAACTCGATGTAAGAATAGCCATGCAATGCACACCAATACCAGGGATAACACACACAAAAAAGAGGAAAGGATGCCGGTGTATAAACAGTATACCAAATAAATAGCATTCCAACTAAATGGTGAACCAAATAAAAATAGCAAATCCAAATAAATAGTATACCAAATAAACAGTATATCAATTTTTAACACTATACCAAATAAACAGTATACAGTATACATGTACCACATAAACAACTAATATACCAAATAAATAACATACCCAATAAAACTGTACCAAATAAATAATGCACCAAATAAAGTATTCCAAATAAATAGCATACTAACTAAACAGTATACCAAATAAATAACATACCAATTAAATAGTATACCAAATAAATAACATACCTAATAAATAGTATAGTGTACCAAATAAATAATGTACCAAATAACATTCCAAATAAAGTATTCCAAATAAATAGCATACTAACTAAACAGTATACCAAATAAATAGCATACCAATTAAATAATATATCAAATAAAAAAGCATACCAAATAAATAGTACACCAAATAAATAGCAGTATTCCAAATAAATAGCATACTAAATAGATATTATAGTATACCAAATAAAAAGCATACCAAATAAATAGTATCCCAAATAAATAGCATACCAAATAAATAGTACTCCAAATAAATAGCATACCAAATAATTAGTATTCCAAATAAATAGCATACCAAATAGATATTATGGTATACCAAATAAAAAGCATACCAAATAAATAGTACCCCAAATAAATTGCATACCAAATAGATATTATAGTATACTAAATAGGAATATTTTGAGTGTTTACTTTAGAAAGGTTTGACTGTGAATATATTGTTTTATTGTCTAGGGTAGACAGTATATATGTCTGATCAGTTTCATTGGGAAAATGAATTATTTGTTGAAAGTAAATTCTATTATGAAATATCGAACTAACATAAATTCTGTCTTTTTATCTCCCAGATGGGTTTTGCATGAGTCTGTTCTTAACTCCCTAAGCTTGATTTATATGGAAACAGAAAAAGCAATTTAACTATTTAATACTTAGTATGCTGGCCAATTTATTATTTCCAAAAATGGCAGAATTCTCTTTGCCTTAAAGTAATTTTTTCTTTAATTCTTTATCATGAAGTTGACCAGGGTCAGTTTGTTTTGATCCTGATGAGATGCCAACTTTCTTGATGCTTCATTTTGATAATAGGGGTTGCAAAGGTCTGTACGGAACTTCCCCGTTAACTTGTTAAATGTTAAGATATAATAGGATTTAAAACTGGAAAGAAAGTCATCTTCCTGGCTGATTTTGGGATTAATTGTGAACATTCTAGTTTGCAATTTGGATGACAAAATGAAATAAATGCAATCCCAGGTTTGTAATTGTGTGTGGTAAAATTTGCAGGATGAAAATGTTGAGCATCTGTATTCTCACTGCTTAAAAAATATTTTATGAAAATTTCTTAAAAATAATGGCTAGTCAGTTAATGCCAATAGCTGGTCTGGGCTAAAAGATAATGCCTAGTCTGTACTTAAAGATACCTAGGCAGTTCTACAAGATAATGTTTTGTCAGTTCTTAACCCTTTCCTTCATAAATACGCCTTTCTACACCTCTGTAAAAGTCATTTTATGAAAACATTGTGATAAATAGAGCATTTGCTCTATTTATCAAAATGGTTCCAAAGCTGCACAATTTTAAGATGTTCCTTTTCTCTAGTAAATGCTCCTTTTTGGTAGATTTATTCAAAGAAGTTGCATCTAAAAAAAGTCAATGAGGGAATAGGTTAAAGATACCTAGTCAGTTGTACAAGATAATGCTTTGTCAGTTTTAACCCATTCCCGCATAGGCTATTTTTAGATCCAACCTCTTTGATTCAATTTACCAAAAAGGAGCATTTACTAGAGAAAAGAATTTTTTTAGTATTGTGTAGTTTTGAATACAGTGTTCCCTCTCTACAACGACCCTCTCAATAACTATTCCCTCCTTACAACAACACATGTCACTGTTTCCGAAACAACAAGGCTCCAGAAACAACTTTTTCCATCGTATTTTATTTATGCCTCCATCAAACCCTATGTTGTGACCACTCTTTAAGTGACGATTCTAAAGATTGGTCACAACATAGGGTTTGATTGAGGCATAACGGTTTTAGTTCTCGAAATACGCCTTATCTGGGGATCTGCAAACAAGCTAATTAGGTTTGATTTTCCCTCCCTATAACAACTCCCTCTGAACAACACATACAATCTTCGTATCCCAAAGGGTGTCGTTGTAGAGAGGGAGCACTGTAGAGCAATTACTCCTGTGGAGCAAATCCTCTATCACAATGGTTCACAAAGTGACTTTTACAGAAGCGTCAAATGGCGTCAATATGGGGGAATGGGTTAAATGTAGTCCCTACTAGTCAGTTCTAAAAGATGCCTCCTGGGTTTCCATCTGTCTATCAAACATACTTTTTGTGTCAAGCTCTTTTCCTCACACTTATGTTGGCCAAGAGTTATCTGCCCTTGACTTTTACAAATGCCTTACTTTTCAATGCTTGTAATGTATCTCCATTTTTTTTTAATTGATCTTCATCATATTTATTCAGCTTTTGTATAACCTTATATTTTTATGCCCCCCTGAACGTCGGGCATATTATAGTAATCGCGTTGTCAGTCCTTCCATCTATCCATCCGTCTGTCCCAAATTTCGTGTCCCTTCTGTAACTTTTTTATGTGTGAATGGATTTCAAAATAACCAGACACATGTTCACCACACAAAGACAATGTGTTGTGTTCAACTCCCTGGTCCATGGCTCAAAGGTCAAGGTCATCCTTCAGGGTCAAAGGTCGAAGCATAAGTGTTTCACAAACACACTCTTGGGTAAATTGGTTAAGTAGTATTGAGAGTTATTTTTTCTGAGGATTTAAATCCCCTTATTTACAGCATTTATACTGTTAACACCTTCATTCATTGACAAATCTTTATCATATTTTCACAAGATGTATATATAAAACAAAATTGATTCTGTATGTTGTGTACCCTTGCTTCATCAACCCCACTTTCCCTGTTCTATGTTCAGAGCTACAGATAATGATGCATACCCAAATACTAAAATTGTCATTTCTCAACCAAACCCTATACTGTGACCACTCTTTAGAATCGTCTTCTTGAGACCATTCTAAAGAGTGGACACAGTATAATGGCTTGGTGGAGAAATAAAGGAGCTATGCTTGAAAATGTTTAAATTGAAAATGTTTAAATTTATGCATCTAATTATCTGGACCACTATTGTGGTATTACATAGTTACCCTGTATGTTTATTATTATATAGTAGAGTACCTACTGAATATTCATGGACAAATTAGTTATAATGAAATATGGAAGACGGAATATTGTAGCCATTTAGAAACTAAAGAAAATGATCTATCAAATTATGTTAGCTAACAGAGCATCTGGGTCCACTCTGCATATGCATGAATAAACATTTTTATGAAGGAAAAGGTTAACCCTTGACTCTATAAATACATCTTTCTATGCATTTGCAAACAGAGACTCAAAGAGGCTTAAAGCTAGGTGAAAGTAAAACAGAATGCTCCTATAGGAGCGTTCTGTTTTACTTCCACCTTGCTTTAACCCTTTCCCTCATATAAACGTGTTTTCACGCATGTGCAAACAGAGTAGACAGAGTAGACCCAGATCCTTGAGGAGCTGTCTGATCAGGGTCTGCTCTGTTTGCTAATATAATTTGATAGATCTATTTCTTTGCCTTCTGAAATGGCTACAATGTTCCATCTTTAACATTTCGTTATAAAATAATTTTTCCATGAATAAACAGTAGGTAATAAAATTTGAAATGAACAAAGAACAGGGAAAGGGTTAAGCAGCCACCTGCCTTTAACACATAATATTTGATGTAGAGAGGTTTTACTGTATGTAATTTAGTGGCCGTTATAGAGAAGTTTTTACTATATTATAATTCTGCAGTTTCACCAAAGGCCATTATTATAATGAATATTCATCATGTCATGAATATTCATGGTGTAAAAGGTGATTCTATATTGACGGGCGACCCATGGGACCTAATATAATCCTATTCCTAATTATTCCTAATTAGAATATCAAATGGAATTACCAACGGATCTATGTTCGATGATATAAATGTCAGATAAAATTTCCCATACAAGATTGGTGATGATATGACTTGCTAATTATGATATATACACAGCAAATAATAAAATATCTGCATTAAACTCTTTACTCCATGAATATTCATGGCAAATTCCACCCATTTTGAATATTTATCTACTAACTATATAACCCTTTCCTCCATAAATACGCCTTTCTACGCCTCTGTAAAAATCACCTGTTGAAACCATTGTGATAAATAGAGCATTTACTCCTATAAGAGCAAAATTAATGCTCTATTTTACTCCAACTTGGATAACTCAAAATGTTTGCTCCAACTCCAACTTTTTTCTCGGTCCTAAATTATTTCCTTCTTTATCTATGTAACTTGACTACGGATAAGTCAAAGTTCGTTAACTCCAAATTTTTGCTAACTCCAATTTATTTTCTGGTCTGATGAGAGTACCAAACTATAAATTGTTAGTGTAAGTCAAACTACCTGCTGGCTGGGCACGAAGACAAACTTTCACACCTTTCAATCAACTTGAGAACTAGGCTGTCACCTCAATGCTCAAATGATATCAGATCAAACTGTCAAAACACTGACACCGTTAACTGCCATTGTTGTTATCATTAATAGCCAAACTTATAATTAAATGAAATTACATATGACGGCTTGCATAGAACACAAGCAGATTACGGGCGAGTTGAGCATCGGCTGTTGTGACTACTGTTCGTCTAAATGTTATGATCGAACTGTCTCTGGTTAGAGGAAATGGCTTTAGTTTAATGTCTATGGTCAGACCAACAGTTGTGGTATGGTCAGACTAAAGTTGAACTAAAGAGGAACGAAACCAAACTTCGACCAGTTTGCGTTCGAACATTAACCGTAGTGACCATGGTTAATGGTTGAACGCGCTGTATGCTTTGCATAGTGTGTATAAAATACACGTTTGGTAAGAATCATTTAAGGTTTTACTTTTGGTGCATTCATTACACTAAGTTGATTAATGAAATGAAATGTTGTTCCATATCCTTGTATTATTTAAGTTTGAGTCAAGATGACATGCTAGTGTGTACATGTAAAGGCCGAGAGGCTTTACGGAAAATAATGTTGTTCCATATCCTTGTATTATTTATTTATTCAATACCAGTAATTCAGTAAACTTGTATCATACGCACACATTGCATGTACACAATGTATGTAAGTAACTTTGGTTAACTCAAAATAATTTTGACGGTCCCTTGAAATTGGAGAAATTGGAGATAAGGAGAGTAGACTGTACATTTACTCTTCTGGTAATTGAGCCTACAATATTGAGCACTGCTAACATTATGCGATTACGCAGACGCAGTACCGGCTAGTGACCCTCACAGGTACCCTTTTTATCGCCTGGATGGAGAGGAGGCAGCCACATGTGAGTGAGAGACGCTGAAAAGCGTCTCAGAAATTGTCAAGCTCAGACGCCAGGGTTATCAGTTCAACGCTCAACCACTAGACCAAGCCATCACCAGAAATATCGATGACCTAGATATCAGATTTGTATAAATCACTTCAGTCTGCTTCATAAGTAGGTCGCAGGAGCTTTAAATAGATTTTAACTGAAAGTTTCTTCAAACAACATCTCCTTTTAAACCACTCAATTAATCGCGTAATGGTTCTTGTATATGTTTGCAGAGTCATAGACGTCTGTATGTGATCCAGTCTGTGTGGATTTGTCTATTGTTGTGGTATTCTGAAAAGCAGCTAGTCCCTGGGTAAATCAATGCATCCATGCATCGTCTCCTTGGCCTTCCACTTGGAGTATTGTTTCCCATTAGCCGAAAATGAAGACGCGGCCTGGCATTACTCCCGGTTCATATTGTGTTGTTAGTAGCAGGTCATTTGTTTCGACTGCTTTTATGCCCATTGTCTATCAGTGAAGCCTCACTTGTTGTATAAGTTACAATAGTCTTCATTTATCATCTGCAGTACACAAATTAAACAGTTATTTTACTGTAAAAATGTTTTAAGTTTTTATTTCCCATGAGTCGTAAAAATTATTTCATTAACCCTTTCCTGCATTTAAACACATAGGATCCGTCTGATCACTGTCTACTCTATTTGCTTATGACATGATATAGATCTTATTCTGCAGTATTTGTCACACAGCTCTTCATTTGATTGGCTGGTTTAAGTTTGAGTTGGTTAACGTCTGTTTCTGCTCAATATGGGCTTCATTTGATTGGCTGTTATAGTGTGAATTTTGTTGATGATTGGCCTTCTATTAATAGAAACATTGAATAGCCAAATCAGTAATTTTCAGAAAATGAAATAAATTTTTTTGTGTTAACCCTTTCCTCCATAATACGCCTTTCCTACGCCTCTGTAAAAGTCACTTTTTGAAACCATTGTGATAAATTGAGCATTTGCTCCTAAGGAGCAAAATTATTGCTCTATTTATCACAATAGTTTCTGTAGTTAATGCTCCTTTTCGGTAGATTTATTCAAAGAGGTTGGATCTAAAAATAGCCTATGAGGTAATGGGTTAACCAAACTTTGGGAATAACGAGCAATAGATGAAGGTGTGTATGGATATACTAAAATCGTCTCAAATAGATGGATCGAAAGAGTAGTCACACAAATGGGGTTTGGTGGAGATAGAAAGGAGTTATATTCTTGAACATGTTTTAATCCCCTCCCTCATATAAAGGCTTTTCATGCCTTTGCAAACAGAGTGGACCCAGATCAGATGGCTCCAGAAGGAGTCATCTGATAAGGGTCTGCTCTGTTTGCTTATTACATGATATAGGTCTGATTCTACAGTTTTTTAGCTCACCTGAGCCAAAGGCTCAAGGTGAGCTATTGTGACCGCCTGTCGTCCGTCGTCCGTCTGTCCGTCTGTCCGTCTGTCCGCACTCACCAAAGGGTAGTAGTATGTCCGTCCGTCTGTCCGTTCACTTTTATTTCAAATGACTTCTTCTCCTAAACCACTGGGAGGATTTCAACCAAATTTCACAGAAATGTACCTTAGGATGTCCTCTATCAGTTTTGTTAAAATCATGACCCCCGGGCAAAAAATGGCCCCGCCCCACTACTTTTACAGGTTTTTTTTTTAAATCTTTAAAAATCTTCTTCTCTGAAACCACAATTTCTAGAGCTTTGATATTTGGTATATAGCATCATCTAATGGTCCTTTACCAAGTTTGTTAAAATGATGACCCCCGGGCCAAAAATGGCCCTGCCCTGGGGCTTGTAGTTTTTACATAGACTTATATAGGGAAACCTTTAAAAATCTTTTTGTCTGAAACCACATAATCTAGAGCTAAGATATTTGGTATGAAGCATCACCTAATATACCACTACCAGGTGTGTTCAAATAATGACCCCTGGGCCATAAATGGTCTCACCCTGGGGTTTTATGCTACTTAACATCAGAATCTGTAACACTTAAAAGGTAATTTCCTCACAGTTATTTCCCTTGTCCCATCAGCATAGCCATAAGAGACAAAGGGAGATAACTGCATTGGAGTGCTAGTATCATTCTATTTATAACTATTTATAGTAAAATGTTGAAGGTGAATCAGTGTAGCTGTTTTAGAAGGCATAGAAACATCTATCAAATTCCATTAGCAAATAACAGACCTTGATCCTATAGGAGCCACCTTATCTGGGTCTACTCTGTTTGCAGATGCATGAAAACAAGTTTATATGAGAGAAATTAAGGGTTAAATATCAACTCCAGATCCTAAAATGCAGACCAGCAGCAGTTCAAAGATTACAGCTGCCCAGAATCTCTCCAGGTCAATGCTTGACTCTTAACTCTTTGCATGCTAGTGGTGAAACTGTGATTACCTATGCAAACAGTTTGGATCCAGATGAGAGGCCGCATACTGCGGCATCTCATCAGGATCCAAACTGTTTGTCATCTTAATCATATTTTTGCAAAAAAATGAAAGTAAGTTTATTTTAAGAATTGAAGCAGATGACAATAACTTTTTGTTGCAGACGAAACATTAAAGGCATTTTGACCCATTCACCCCAGTGTGTAGTGTGAGTGATGTTACATGGTGTCTTCCAATGTCTCTCAAATTAGATGTGAGAGATATAGGAAAGTAACAATTCAGGCAATCAAGGAAATTGATCACCATCTAGACTTTTGATCTGGGTCCAAACCCAACTGATGTAAGTCATGGTAATGTTTAAGAAAACTGTGAAAACATGATTATGCAATGGCCCAACTGATATAAGTCATGGTAATTCTTAAAAAAAACATGATAATCCCCCCCGCCAGTATATGGTACTGGTGCGGTATGGGTTTTAGAGTAATAATGATACTTTACTGTTATCTCCCTTATTTTACTCTCGCTTGTTCTCCGGTTTGGTTTCCATGTTGAAAGTATACCAATAAAGTGTATAAGCATATAAGTCGTCGGTAGTCAGCTCTTGAAGACGAATACCTTCTTACTGGCGTGGTGGCAGCGGTGAGGACAAAAACTCGTACCGCAAGTTCAATTTGCATCAATATAGAAATAGACAGTAGGTTAAAATTCGACTTCGCCCGGCGCACTAACAAAACAACATGGCAACACGTGCACCCAAACAGTGGTCACTGACAAAACAAGAAACGATCACTTCGTTCGAAGCATGGAGACAGAATTTGCAGTATGTTCTCTCACTAGACAGTAACTTTACACCGTTCTTGATCGACGGTTTTACATGGAACAAGAAAACTCCTGCTTCCCCTGTGCGTGGTTTCACTGATGATGGAGAGGCCGTGCCAGAGGCTAAGCGGCGCACTGCTGCTCAGAAGGCTACTCATTTAGACTTGATGTTAGGACAAATTGCGAATTATTGCCCCATCATTTCACGAAACACCATTGTGAAAAATTCAACATCAGTAACAGTGATTTGGCAGGCTATTAGACAGCATTTTGGCTTTCAGTCTTCTGGCGCACATTTTTTGGACTTTGACAAACTTAAACTTGAAATGGGTGAGAGGCCTGAAGATTTGTACCAGCGTATTAATAGTTTTGTTGAGGACAACCTTGTCAGGAGAGATGGAAGTATCCGTCACCATGATAATATTCCAGAAGAAGACGAAGAAATGTCCCCTACCCTTGAGAATTTTATTGTTTTAACATGGCTTCGTTTGATTAACAAAGATTTGCCGGCACTGGTCAAGCAACGCTATGGAACAGATCTTCGCTCCAATTCGTTGGCGACTTTAAAACCTGAAATTTCACAAGCATTAGACAGCTTGCTTG
The DNA here is from genome assembly GCA_963576725.1 of Azorinus chamasolen. Lineage (NCBI taxonomy): Eukaryota > Metazoa > Mollusca > Bivalvia > Cardiida > Solecurtidae > Azorinus > Azorinus chamasolen. The sequence goes on from OY755244.1 coordinate 34,535,348, forward strand.
ATGAACTGCACAGTAGTGCTGAAGCACGTGTGTTGCGGACTGCTTTCAGCTCCAAAAGGTTCAATGTCAATGAAAGAAAGACCTCAAAAAGTAAAAGCGTCGTGTGCCCACTTTGTAAACAAGCTGGCCGGCCAAAATACCAACATTTCTTGAGTGCTTGCAAATACTTGCCTCCTGGCGATAGGGAGTATATTGCAAAGACCCGACAAACAACGTGCGAAGAGGAAAATGATGATGCAATCTCAGAATCATCAGATGAGGAGGTGGCACATAACCACAGAATAACGACTACAACGCGCAGAGTATCAACAAAGCAGTCGCCATATTTGAAAGTATTTTACAAAGAATTCCCCTTACAGATAACCCTGGACACAGGGGCAGAAATCAGTATGCTAAGAAAGAGTACTGCTACACACATTGGTGCAAAAATTGTGAAAAGTGAACAAAAAGCCCTCCAAGCAGATGGCGTTACTCCGTTGAACATCGTTGGTGAGACGCACCTGACCCTCTCACTTGGCAATCTGCGCTTACATCTGGAAGCCCTTGTCGTTGACAGTTTGGATGTCGACGTTTTGGCTGGTATACCGTTTATGACAACAAATGACATTTCTGTTCGACCTGCCAAACAGTCAATAAGTTTTTCTGACAACAGCATCGCATATTACGGTCAGAGTAGCTCAGAGTCAGGAAGCAACAAAGTACGCCGAACTCAAGCCTTTGTTATCCGTTCAGACATCCCATCTACAGTTGTTTGGCCAGGAGAGTATTTTGAAGCGAAAGTACCTGGCAATGTTGACCCAGATGGAACGCTTGCAATAGAGTGCCGCACAGACCAAAACAAGAGTAGATACTGGCCTGAGCCCAGCATTGTCGAAGCAGTGAATGGCACAGTTCGCATTGTAAACAACACTGAAGAACCCCAACACATTCAGAAACATGAACATTTCTGTCAGGTTCGACACACTACAAAGGTGCCCCGAGCTGGAAAAGATCCGATTCCAACAGTGTCGCAACCGACAGTGTCATCACAAGCCTATCACACAGACTCAGTCAAGTTAGATCCGGACCATATTCTTCCAACGAACACCAAAAGTGACTTTAAGACATTGCTCGAAAAATATGATGAGGTGTTTGATCCTGCCATAAAGGGATACAATGGTGCTGCTGGCCCGTTTGAGGCTAATGTGAACATGGGACCGGTACAACCACCTCAGAGAAAAGGAAGAGTTCCACAGTACTCGCGCAATAAGCTTGTTGAATTACAACAGAAATTCGATGAGTTAGAAAAATGTGGTGTGTTTAGAAAACCAGAGGACATAGGAGTCAATGTAGAGTACCTTAACCCGTCATTCCTTGTAAAAAAGCCAAATGGTGGCCATAGACTTGTAACTGCCTTTGCAGATGTTGGTCGGTATAGTAAACCTCAGCCATCCTTACTACCTGACGTTGACTCTACCCTGCGTACAATTGGCCATTGGAGATATCTGATCGTATCTGATTTAACAAGCGCGTTTTATCAAATCCCGCTCGCGACCTCATCCATGAAGTATTGCGGCGTCGCAACGCCATTTCGGGGCACAAGAGTTTACACAAGAAGCGCAATGGGAATGCCAGGTTCGGAAACTGCCCTCGAAGAAATGATGTGTCGCGTTCTGGGCGATTGTTTGCAGGACGGTATTGTTGCTAAACTCGCAGACGATCTTTATTGCGGTGGTAGTACTCCCGAAGAATTGTTTAGTAACTGGGAACGCGTCCTTATTGCCCTTCAGGAAAACAATCTTCGCTTATCGGCTACTAAGACAATTGTGTGCCCCGCGTCGACCACCATACTTGGGTGGATATGGTCTCAGGGTCGTTTATCTGCTAGTCCCCACCGGGTAGCTACCCTTGCTGTATGTCCTCGTCCTGAGACAGTTCATGGTCTTCGTTCCTTCATAGGCGCATACAAATTTCTTGCTAGGGTACTACCAAACTGCTCTCAAGTTCTTTCCCCCCTTGAAAATATCATTTCAGGAAGGTCAGCACAGGAACTAATAGTTTGGTCTGAAGACTTGATAAACTCTTTTAATAAAGCTCAGAAACACCTTGGGGAAAGTAAGTCAGTTATGCTCCCAAGACCTAATGACCATTTATGGATAGTGACTGATGGATCGGTTTCAAAGCGCGGTTTAGGCGCTACCCTTTACATTAATAGAGACAACAAACTTTCACTAGCTGGCTTCTTCAGTGCTAAGTTAAGAAAACATCAGGTAACATGGCTTCCATGCGAAATTGAAGCCTTGTCCATAGCTGCCGCGGTAAAGCATTTCAGTCCATTCATAATTCAGTCAAAATACCCAGCGCATGTTCTTACTGACAGTAAACCTTGTACACAAGCAATTGAAAAGCTGTGCAGAGGAGAATTCTCTGCAAGCCCTCGCGTTACATCTTTCCTGTCTACAGTCAGTAGATACCAGGTCAGTGTACATCATCTTGCTGGGTCTGCAAACATTCCTTCCGATTTCTCAAGCCGCAATGCACCCGAGTGCAACGAACAACGTTGCCAGATATGTTCCTTCATTATCCAAACCGAGGAGTCGGTCGTGCGATCGGTTCAAAATAGTGATTTGATAGATCACTTGCCCTTCACGTCACGGTCAGCTTGGTTAGACATACAAGCTGAATGTCCAGACCTTAGGAGAACTAGTGCCCACCTTCGCCAGGGCACTCGCCCTTCAAAGAAAGTGAAAAACATGAAAGACATGAAACGATATCTCAATGTAGCTTCTATAGCTAAGGACAGGTTATTAGTAGTAAAACGTAGTGAGCCAATGATACCCACAAAAGAACTCATCATCATTCCTAGGTCTGTGTTAGATGGCATAGTTACGGCGCTTCATGTCAAACTTGATCACCCCACCAAACACCAGTTACTCATGGTAATGAAACGACATTTCTTTGCCCTTGATATGCCACAAGCAGTTGGGCGAGCCACTTCATCGTGCCATTTGTGTGCCTCACTGCAGAAATTCCCGGACTCGCTTATTAAACAGACCTCAGAAGATGCTCCAGAGACAGTTGGCATTTCGTTTGCCGCAGATGTATTGAGGCGTAGCAAACAGTTCATACTTCTAATACGAGAAACTGCTACATCCTTCACAACAGCGTGTTTCATCGAAAATGAGAGACACGACACCTTACGTGACTCCATTGTTCGGTTAATATTAGAGTTACATCCACTGGACGGTCCACCCGCAGTCATCCGTGTTGATCCAGCTCCAGGTTTTGTCGCGCTTAAGGACTGCCATATGTTGAGAGAGTTAGGCATTTGCTTAGAAGTAGGTCGTGTTAAGAACGTTAACAAAAACCCAATAGCAGAAAAAGCAATATACGAACTAGAAAGAGAACTTTTGCGTAAAGAGCCAAGTGGTGGCCCAATTTCGCCTTTAGTACTGTCTCTCGCACTTGCTAGGTTGAATTCTCGCATACGTTCAGGTGGATTGTCTGCGCGAGAGCTTTGGACTCAAAGAGACCAATTTTCACATGAGCAGATTCCTGTTAGTGACAGAGAGATCATAATCAGCCAACATGATCGTAGATGTCAAAACCACAGTTTCAGTGAAAAATCTAAACATAAATCTGGTAACTTTAGGCCCTCTGCTACGGTTCATGTTGGTGACCTGGTTTACTTGTACACTGATAGGAATAAGTCAAATGCACGCAATCGGTACTTAGTGACATCAGTAAATGGTGAATGGTGCATGGTAAAGAAGTTCACTGGGAACCAGTTGCGTGCAACTTCATATAAGGTCAAACAGTCAGAATGTTTTGCTGTGCCTAGTAGTTTTACCGAGTCCCAGACAATGGATCCTTATGAAAATATTGACAGTGACAATGAGCAAGTGCCTATCAATATCCCAGATAAAGACAACATACCCCGTAGTCAGACAAGTGTGCCTGAAATTCTGACGCGCCCCGCAGAAAGTCGAACTTTAGATAAGGAGTTGACTCCAGTTGACACAACAGGCGAAAGCATTGACGCAGAACTAAATTATGAAGTACAGTCAATGCCAGATAGCACAATCGTAGTGAGTGACCCAGTGTCACCATTGCTTAATAGGCCTCAGCGAGCTCGAAAGCCTCCTAAGTATCTTGAAGACTATGTGTCTTAGATTAAAGGGCCAACCTTTAATACAGACAATGATAAAAAGTAATGTTCACTTGTGTATATATAACTCATACTGATAGCGTTTATATGTCATTTTGCTTAGCATTGTTCAAGATTTCAGTTACTTTTTGTCGTTTGTACATTTATTAGTGTGTCTCAATCAAAGTTATTTGCAAAAAGTATGTATACCCTCTGTATGTGGTGGTCTGCAGGATACTAGATAATGAGAGTATATCTTACCTAGCAATATTTGTCTAGATATATAGTTTGCTGGATCTTTCTACTCGGTCTAGTAACCATTTCCCTTAGATCTTCTAGTGTTAATACTGTTCTAGTCATTATATAGTCTTAGTTTTTCATCTGTATTAGTATTTGTGTTTGTTTTATACAAGCTAGTGAAAACAGGGAAGACAAGTATGATGTTTAAAAAGAAAGAAAGAAGAAATCACGCCAGTATATGGTACTGGTGCGGTATGGGTTTTAGAGTAATAATGATACTTTACTGTTATCTCCCTTGTTTTACTCTCGCTTGTTCTCCGGTTTGGTTTCCATGTTGAAAGTATACCAATAAAGTGTATAAGCATATAAGTCGTCGGTAGTCAGCTCTTGAAGACGAATACCTTCTTACTGGCGCCCCCCCCCCCCCCCCCTCCCCCTAACAATGATAGGTGTTAAAGTTACTACTGTGGATTAAGTCTGCTGCCCCAAAAAGCATCTTAAATATAACTTTTTTTTATAAAATTTGATGACAACACATTAAAAAGTCCTAAAATGTCTGAATCTTGTATGATATTAATGAAATAACTGAGTAAATATAACTTAATTATAACAGTAGACGTAACTCTTCTCAATTTCAATTGTTAAAAATACTAATGACCAGATTAATTGAATTATCATCAGATATTCACACCTAGAGCTAGACTTATTTCTAAACACCTATTAACCCTTAACCTGTTTGCTTTGACAAAAATTGATCTGGGACTACTCTTGTTTGCTAATGCTTAAAAAAATTGTTAATGCCATAAATAGAAGTTTTAGCTTTGAAAAAAACTGTAAAATCAAATCTATATCTTGTCAAATGTAAAAAGAGCAGACCCTGATCAGACAGCTTCTATAGCAGCCGTCTGATCTAGTCTACTCTTATTTTTAATGTGTAAAACACATTATTTCTCTGAAGAGAAGTTTTTGTTTTGACAAAAACTGTAGAATCCGATCTATATTGTGTCAAAAGAAACAGAGAAGACCCAGATCAGACAGCTTCCGTAGGAGTCGTCTGATCTGAGTCTTCTCTGTTTGCTAATGCATAAAAACAGCTTTATATGAGGGAAAGGGTTAAACGATTTTTAAAGATATTCTTATTGGTCATTTCACACAAAAACTGGCATTATGTACTGCCTAGCACTCTATTTGCCTATATACCTGGGTCAAGGTATAATTGCATAGCTTTATTGAAGTCATTTGAATTTCTCAAAGACCAGTTTTAGGCATTTTGAGCTAAGGCAAAAATGGCACAAGTTGTAAACAGTTTAGGTCTTGGTCAACCAGTCACTTGGTATTAGTTCTGAATTCAGTTCAAGTTTATTCAGCAGTGAAAGGGTGAAAGCAGTGCACTAAGCTTATTTCATCTGCTAGAAATGTTGTCCACTGAAAAATTAACATGTCAATATACATGTATTACTGTAACTCAGGTGAGCGATATAGGGCCAATGGCCCTCTTGTTTCAAATAAAAAAAAAATCCTTTTAAGATTATACTTTATAAAAAAATTCAGCTAATAAATATTCATGATGTCATTACATGAATATTGAACAGGTAAAGGGTTAACCCATTCCCTCGTAGGCTAATTTTAGATCCTGCCTCTTTGAATAAATCTACCAAAAAGGAGCATTTACTAGAGAAAAGGACACATTTAGAATTGTGTAGTTTTGAAACATGATTGTTATAAATAGAGCATTTGTTCCATAGGAGCACATGCTCTATTTATCACAATGGTTTCAGAAAGTGACATTTACAGAGGTGTCAAAAGGCGTCAATATGCGGGAATGGGTTAACTTAAGCATTGTATCTGGGCCTTAGGGAATACATTGCAATACACCCTACCCTGTCTGACACTGTGTTTGTCTGTGTATCTGTCAAATTCTGATAAATTTGTTAGTGGGACACTTGTTTACAAATTAATTCAATTCATTGAAGGCCAAGTATCTGTAGACTGTGTTATACTGTTGTCTGCTGAAGTATATCTTTGTGTTCAGTTAGTTCAAATACAGTCTAATCGCATTAACCCATTACCTCATAGGCTATTTTTAGATACAACCTCTTTGAATAAATCTACCGAAAAAGGGCATTAATTAGAGAAAAGGATTTTTTTAGAATTTTGTAGTTTGAAACCATTGTGATAAATAGAGCATTTGCTCCTATAGGAGCAAATGCTCTATTTATCACAATGGTTTCACAAAGTGACTTTTACAGAGTTGTCAGAAGTCGTCAATATGAGGGAAAGGGTTAACTCGGATGCTTACCTGACTGCATGTAAAATCCAAATTATCGCATGTTCTGAACAGTTGCATTTTCATCTCACAGGCCGGCAGTGACTTGTCTATGGTAATTTTCTATGTATCATAAGAATTACTCAATGTATGGTTTTAGCAAGTGTCCTACCCGATTCATCTTTCCCCCCATATCTAGGGCTTGGTGCAAAACTATTCTAAACTTTGTGAAGGAGTTAGAATAGTTTTGCACCAAGCCCTCGATATGTCCTGGGTCGTAAGCTGAATTACTCTGGGTGTAAGTGACAATTTTGCTAAACAGAAAGTTATATGGTTGCAGATATATGTTGTATTGTTTATAATCTTCGTACAATATGTAATCTCTGTGATAGCAGGTTTGCAAGGACATGCATATCGCTTTTTTATCCCATTTTATACAATTTGAAGGCTTGGTTAAATTTGTTTGCCTTCACACTTAACCCGTCGCTTGCTGTTCACGTCAATATACCTACCTATAGGGAGATACAAAATCAGGACCAAACTTCTCCCTCAATATCACTCGATATATGGTTATAGTAAACATTTAACCCTTTCCCTGTTCAATATTCATGTAAGAAATAATGACATCATGAGTATTTATGAGCTGATTTTTTATAATGTAAACTTTACAAGGAAATGTTTTGCTTTGAAAGAAACTAAGATCAGATCTATATCATATCAAAAGCAAACAGAGCAGACCCTGATCAGACTGTGCTCCTACAGGAGCCATCTGATCTGGGTCTACTCTGTCTGCAAATGTGTGAAAAGGAAAGTGTCTTAACTATTTTGTTTTATTTACAGGTAAGTTTGCCCTTCAAGTCTGATTGTTTATGTTGATAACAAACTCCAATTGCACCCATGAGGTAAGTTGTTAGTGCTTTCTTGATGAAGTGCTTTCTTGATGACATATATATTATATAGTACAGAAAGATTAGTCGACTATGACCTATGGGAGCTCCCTCGCACATCATCCTTTTCTGTCCATTGTGCGACTTCCATTGTCTGGCATCAACAATACATTGAAAGACATCTCCTCCTAAAAGGCTGAAAGGATTTTATCATATTTCAAAGGAAAGACCATCTTCTATCAAAGTTTTATAAATGGTTCCTGACCATTGTGTCACAAATGCTAGCAAAAGATGTAATACAGGAATTTCTTAACACTTTACTCCATATATACACCTTTCTATGCCTTTGCAAGCTGAGTAGACCCAGATCAGATGGCTCGTGTAGGAGCCATCTGATCAGAGTCTGCTCTTTTTGCATATGACATAATATAATTATGTCTGATTCTAAAGTTTCTGTCATGATAAAAAAAAAAAATCCCTTGTTCATAATGCCATTTTACAGTGTACATGTATGTATAAAAATTCAATTTATTAATATAGTTTAACCCATTCCTCCATAGGCAATTTTTAGACTCAACCACTTTGAATGAAACTACCCAAAAGGAGCATTTACTAGAGAAAAGTAAAATTTTAGAATTTTGTAGTTTGAAACCATTGCGATAAATAGAGCATTTGCTCCTATAGGAGCAAATGCTCTATTTATCACAACGGTTTCAAGAAGTGGTTATTACAGAGGCGGAGAAAGGCGTATTTTGTGGAGGAAAGGGTTAATTAGTATTATAGTATTAGTTAATTATCCTTCAGGAGTCATCTGATCTGGGTCTACTCTGTTTGCAAAAGCATAGAAAGGCATTTTTATGGAGTAAAGTGTTAAGTAGCCACTCTATTAACATAGGAGTCTAAACAAGCAGGTGGTTGCTTAACATAGGAGTCTAAACAAGCAGGTGGTTGCTTAACATAGGAGTCTAAACAAACAGGTGGTTGCTTAACCCTTTCCTCCATAACTACACCTTTCTACGCCTCTGTAAAGTCACTTCTAAAAACCATTGTGATGAATAGAGCATTTGGTCCATAGGAACAAATAATCTATTTACCACAATGGTTTCTAACATTTTCCTTTTCCTCTAGTAAATGCTTCTTTTAGGTAGATTTATTCAAAGGGGTTGGGTCTAAAAATAGCCTATGAGGGAACTGGTTAATGCAGGGAAAAGGTAATGCAGAAAGCTCCTACAAGAGCTTTTTGCATTACCTTTGACCTTCATTAAGCTACCATCTTCCTTACAGACCCATAACTAGACATGTTTTTGATGGCCGCTTAAGAGAAGGTTCTACTGTAAATGATTCCAGTCTGCTGCATGCATAAGTAGGCCACAGGAGCTAGAAATAGAGTTTAGAAACAATTTCTGTAAAAGCATGCACTCTAGCTAAACTGCTGACTTGAATTTCATCAATTTCTCAGTAAATATCCTTTTTCAAAGTACAGCTAAACTTCACTAGGTCAAGGTCATTTAATTTTAAGGCAGTGCTCGACCTAGTGAGGGTGCTTGAGCAAGTAAATTTTATTTAAAAAAATGTCATTATGGGATGCCCTAGATTGTCAAAGATATTATAACATGACATAGTGATTGTGTTCATTACTTGTTAAAGCCTTTTCTTCATAGGCTATTTTTAGACCCAACCTCTTTGAATGAATCTGCCCAAAACGAGCATTTACAAGAGAAAAGTAAAATTTTAGAATTTTGTAGTTTGAAACCATTGTGAGCAAATGCTCTATTTATCACAATGGTTTCAAGAAGTGGTTATTACAGAGGCTTAGAAAGGCCTATTTATGGAGGAAAGGATTAAAGCCTTTAAAATTTTAATGGCTTGTGTTTTGATGTTGTATTTTGATGTTGGGTATCATTTACATGGTCTCTGTCTCTAGTGTTGCATACTGCAAGTACTTTGGATGCAGTAAATTTAAGCACGGAAACCTGCATTCCGTGCTTCTTTATGTCTTTTCCTTTGTGTTGCTAATTATACACCTAGACTTCTGGTATGGTAAAATTTATTACAAAATTGTATTTACAGTAAAACCTCTCTATAACGGCCACTAAATTGCATCAAGTATTTTTGTGTTAAAGGCAGGTGACTGCTTAAAGCAAGTTGAAAGTAAAACAGAACGCTCCTATAGGAGTGTTCTGTTTTACTTTCACCTTGCTTTAAGCAGCCACCTGCCCTAAATACCAACTAATTAACACAATTTAGTGGCCGTTATAGAGAGGTTTTACTGTATGTATTGGTTTTGGTACATTGTAAATAATATTTTATATCAAAATTAACCTTTGGTAAGTGAGGAAAAAAAACCCAGATACAAAAGCACCTACTGAATCCTTTCCCTGTTGGATATTCATGTAAGAAATAATGACATCATGAAGTTTCTTGTCGAATTTTCATAATGGCATTATGTGCAAATGAGTTTTTATACGCCCACCTAATAAAGGTGGTCGTATATTGTCATGGCCCTGTCCGTCCGTCCGTCCGTCCGTCCATCCGTTCGTTCGTTCGTTCGTTCGTACGTTCGTTCGTTCGTTCGTACGTTCATTCATTCGTCCGTCAACATTTTGTTTGTCCGCTGTTTTCTGGGAAAACTATTTGAGAGATATTAATGAACCTTCACACAAATGTTAAATGCATCAAGATCTGAAGCTGAGTTGATTCTGAGGTTCCTTTGGTTTTTCATTTCAGAGTTATGGCCCTTGTCCTTAAAAAATATGCAAATAGTTTGTCCGCTGTTTTCTGGGAAAACTATTTAAGAGATATTAATGAAACTTCACACAAATGTTTAATGCATGAAGATCTGAAGCTGAGTCGATTCTGAGGTTCATTTGATTTTTCGTTTCGGAGTTATGGCCCTTTTACTTAAAAAATAATGCAAATACATGCAAATAGTTTGTCCGCTGTTTTCTGGGAAAACTATTTGAGAGATATTAATGAAACTTCACACAAATGTTTAATGCATCAAGATCTGAAGCTGAGTTGATTCTGAGGTTCATTTGATTTTTCATTTCAGAGTTATGGCCCTTGTCCTTAAAAAATATGCAAATAGTTTTTCCGCTGTTTTCTGGGAAAACTATTTGAGAGATATTAATGAAACTTCACACAAATGTTTAATGCATCAAGATCTGAAACTGATTCGATTCTGAGGATCATTTGATTTGTCGTTTCAGAGTTATGGCCCTTTTACTTAAAAAATAATGCAAATACATGCAAATAGTTTATCCGCTGTTTTCTGGGAAAACTATTTGAGAGATATTAATGAAACTTCACACAAATGTTTAATGCATCAAGATCTGAAGCTGAGTTGATTCTGAGGTTCATTTGATTTTTCATTTCAGAGTTATGGCCCTTGTCCTTAAAAAATATGCAAATAGTTTTTCCGCTGTTTTCTGGGAAAACTATTTGAGAGATATTAATGAAACTTCACACAAATGTTTAATGCATCAAGATCTGAAACTGATTCGATTCTGAGGATCATTTGATTTGTCGTTTCGGAGTTATGGCCCTTTTACTTAAAAAATAATGCAAATACATGCAAATAGTTTATCCGCTGTTTTCTGGGAAAACTATTTGAGAGATATTAATGAAACTTCACACAAATGTTTAATGCATCAAGATCTGAAGCTGAGTTGATTCTGAGGTTCATTTGATTTTTCATTTCAGAGTTATGGCCCTTGTCCTTAAAAAATATGCAAATAGTTTGTCCGCTGTTTTCTGGGAAAACTATTTGAGAGATATTAATGAAACTTCACACAAATATTTAATGCATCAAGATCTGAAACGGAATTGATTCTGAGGATCATTTGATTTTTCGTTTCAGAGTTATGGCCCTTGTCCTTAAAAAATAATGCAAATAGTTTGTCCGCTGTTTTCTGGGAAAACTATTTGAGAGATATTAATGAAACTTCACACAAATGTTTAATGCATCAAGATCTGAAGCCGAGTCGATTCTGAGGATCATTTGATTTATTGTTTCGGAGTTATGGCCCTTGCACTTAAAAAAATAATGCAAATATGAGGATGGCCATAACTTTTTCAAAATTTTGAAATGATATTTACTTCAATTTTTTTATATGGTTAAACCTTTATGTGAATTTTCACATATATTGCGGGAGTTTTGATATGTCATTTTATTCTAAAGTTATGGTCCTTGAACTTCGTGTGTTCGTTGCTTTATTAGTCGGTCAACTTTTAGTTTGTCTGTTGTTTTCTGGGAAACTATTAAAATGATATAAATGAAACTTAACACAAATGTTTTAAGCAATAAAGTTTGAAGCTGAGTTATGGCCTTGCACTTTACAAAAATCTGCAAAAATGAGGATTAGCTGTAACTTTTTTATTTAATAAGATATTCACTTCATTTATTTTAAAAAATAGTATCACCTTAATATGGAAATCAAGATCTGAAGCACAGATTAGAGAATATCAACACTTATAAGGCATGTTGAATCAGAGAAAGTTTGCAAGTGGGCGTATTATGTACCGTATGCGGTACTCTTGTTGATATTAGTAGAAGCTGTAGAGTTAGACCTATTATAGTTTCATAAGCAAACAGAGCAGACCCTGATCAGATGGCTCCTACTGTACAGGATCTGTCGGATCTGGATCTACTCTGCAAAGACATGAAAAGGCGTTTATATGAAAGAAAGGGTTAAATTAATAAACATTATTTAACCCATAAAATCTCTTATATTGACACCCCTGTAAAAGTCACTTTTTGAAACCATTATGATAAATAGAGCATTAATTTTGCTCCCATGGAGCAAATTCTCTGTTTATGACAATGGTTTAAAAACAAAACTATTCTAAAAGTGTCCTTTTGTCTAGTAAATGGTCCTTTTGAGTAGATTTAAAGAGGTTGGGTCTAAAAATGGCATCATGTATATGTAAATGTAAACTATGTAAACTTTGTGGTGTGTGGTGGTCTAGTGGTAACGCGTTTGACCGGAGGTCCTGGGTTCAAATCCCGGTCTCTCCCGGAAATTTCAGAGAGGCTTTCAGTGTCTCCCACCTGCACCTCCTCTCCACCCAGGAGTTAAAATGGGTACCTGTGAGGGTCACTAGCCAGTACTGCGGCTGCATGATTGCGCCTTATGTTAGCAGTGCTCAATATTGTAGTCGAATGTGACTCACTGACCAGGGGAGTAAATGTACAGTCGGCTGAGCGGTCATTCGGACTGAAAGTAGACTATAACTAGATACTTTACTTTGATGGTGTGCGGTGGTCTAATGGGAACGTGCTTGATTACCAATCTGGAAGTCTGGGGTTGAAATCCCTCTCCTGGAAATTCAGAGACGCTTTTCAGTGTCTCCCATCCGCACCAACTCTCTACCCAGGAGTTGAAATGGGTACCTGTGAGGGTCACTAGCCGATACTGCGGCTGCATGATTGCGCCATATGTTAGCAGTGCTCAATATTGTAGGCGAATGAGGCAGTGACCAGGGGAGTAAATGTACAGTCGGCTGAGCGGTCCTTCAGACTGAAAGTAGACTATAACTAGGTTCTTTACTTTATATCTCTAGCATGATTCCATATACAGCCAGATCCATCAATAGATTGCTTGAGTGGTTGTGAGCTGCATTCTGATGTAGGCGTTGCCATGTTAACCGTTTGTTCCATAAAAATGCTTTTCTATGCCTTTGCAGACAGAGAGGCTCCTGTAGGAGCCGTCTGATCAACGTCTGCTCTGTTTGCTTATGAAATAATATAAATTTGATTCTGCAGTTTCTGCCATTGCCAAAACGTCCTATGTACATGTGCCATTATTAAAACGAATCTAATCAATAGTCATGATGTCATTATTCATTACATGAATACAGGGTTTGCACAGCCTTGAAAACTCCTTGAATTTCAGGGGTGGCCTTGAAAAGTGCTTGAAAACATAAATAAGTACTTGAAAAGTGCTTACATTTTGGCACATCCTAAAAAGTTCTTATAAAGTGCTTGAAAATCTTCATTAATGTCCATGAAAACTGTCCAGGCAGAACTATTAGCTACTATAGATTTCATATGACTCATCATTCAAATATGCTATATAGTAGAATCTTTGACATTTGCAGTTATGTGACTACTAATTGAATTGTAAAAGTAATGCAGAAAGATCCTTTAGAAACCTTCTGCATTACTCTTGCACTCAATTAAGCTATTTCCTGCTTATGGTTGCTTTTGAATAGGCTTTTTTACGCCCATCTAATAAAGGTGGTCGTATATTTGCGTGGCTCCGTCCATCCGTCCATTCGTTCGTTTGTTCGTCTGTTAACATTTTGTTTGTTCGCTGTTTTCTCAGAAACTATTTTACAGGTATTAATGAAACTTCACACAAATGTTTAATGCATCAAGAACTGAAGCTGAGTCGATTTTGAGGTTCCTTGATTTGTCGTTTTGGAGTTATGGCCCTTTCACTTAAAAAAAAATAATGCAAATGTATGCAAATAGTTAGTCCGCTGATTTCTGGGGAAAACTATTTGACAGATATTGATGAAACTTCACACAAATGTTTAATGCATCAAGATCTGAAGCTGAGTCGATTCTGAGGTTCATTTGACTTGTCATTTAGGATTTATGGCCCTTGCACTTAAAAAAAAATAATGCAAATATGAGGATGGCCGTAACTTTTTCATTTTAAATGATATTTACCTCAATTTTTTATACGCCCGAAGGGACGTATTATGGTATGGCGCATGTCGTCCGTCCGTCCGTCCGTCCGTCCGTCTGTCCGTCCGTCCGTCCGTCCGTCCGTTAGCAATTTCTTGTGCAACTAACTCCTCCTTTATTTTTCAACATAATTTCTTCAAACTTTCAGGAATGATAGATACTGATTTGTAGTTGTGCATATCAGTGAGATAACTCTCATATCATTTTTCATTCTGGAGTTATTGCCCTTTGATAGTTTCGGGTAGCAATTTCTTGTGCAACTAACTCCTCCTTTATTTTTCAACATAATTTCTTCAAACTTTCAGGAATGATAGATACTGATGTGCAGTTGTGCATATCAGTGAGATAACTGTCATATCATTTTTCATTCGGGAGTTATTGCCCTTTGATAGTTTCGGGTAGCAATTTTTTGTGCAACTAACTCCTCCTTTATTTTTCAACATAATTTCTTCAAACTTTCAGGAATGATAGATACTGATGTGTAGTTGTGCATATCAGTGAGATAACTCTCATATCATTTTTCATTCTGGAGTTATTGCCCTTTGATAGTTTCGGGTAACAATTTCTTGTGCAACTAACTCCTCCTTTATTTTTCAACATAATTTCTACAAACTTTCAGGAATGATAGATATTGATGTGTAGTTGTGCATATCAGTGAGATAACTCTCATATCATTTTTCATTCTGGAGTTATTGCCCTTTGATAGTTTCGGGTAGCAATTTCTTGTGCAACTAACTCCTCCTTTATTTTTCAACATAATTTCTTCAAACTTTTAGGAATGATAGATACTGATGTGTAGTTGTGCATATCAGTGAGATAACTCTCATATCATTTTTCATTCTGGAGTTATTGCCCTTTGATAGTTTCGGGTAGCAATTTCTTGTGCAACTAACTCCTCCTTTATTTGTCAACATAATTTCTTCAAACTTTCAGGAATGATAGATACTGATGTGTAGTTGTGCATATCAGTGAGATAACTCTCATATCATTTTTCATTCTGGAGTTATTGCCCTTTGATAGTTTCGGGTAGCAATTTCTTGTGCAACTAACTCCTCCTTTATTTTTCAACATAATTTCTTCAAACTTTCAGGAATGATAGATATTGATGTGTAGTTGTGCATATCAGTGAGATAACTCATATCATTTTTCATTCTGGAGTTATTGCCCTTTGATAGTTTCGGGTAGCAATTTCTTGTGCAACTAACTCCTCCTTTATTTTTCAACATAATTTCTTCAACATAATTTCTTCAAACTTTCAGGAATGATAGATATTGATGTGTAGTTGTGCATATCAGTGAGATAAATCTCATATCATTTTTCATTCTGGAGTTATTGCCCTTTGATAGTTTCGGGTAGCAATTTCTTGTGCAACTAACTCCTCCTTTATTTTTCAACATAATTTTATAGAACAGCCTTCGGGCGTATATTGCCCCGTCTTGCGGTGCTCTTGTTTTATATGATATAACCTTAATATTGATTTTCACATATGGTGCGGGTTTTTTGATATGTCAAGTTATGGCCTTTAAACTTTGTATGTTCGTTGCTTTGTTTGTCTGTCAACTTTTAGTTTGTCTGTTGATCTCTCGGAAAACTATTAATGAAACTTTACACAAATGTTTAATGCAACAAAATCTGAAGCTGAGTTGATTTTGAGGTTCATTCAATATATCGTTACTGAGTAATGGCCCAAGATATTCACTTCAAATTTTTTTTATATGATATCACCTTAATATGGAGATCAAGATCTGAAGCACAAGTTAGAAAGTGTCAAAACTTATAAGGCATATTGAATCAGAGAAAGTTTGCAAGTGGGCATATCATGTACCGTACGCGGTACTCTTGTTCAGTGTTTGAGCAAGACAGTTTCTGTAACTAACAGTGCTTCAATTTTTATACGCCCACCTAATAAAGGTGGTCGTATATTGTCGTGGCCCTGTCTGTCCGTCCGTTCGTTCGTTCGTTCGTTCGTTTGTTCGTTCGTCCGTCAACATTTTGTTTGTCCCCTGTTTTCTGGGAAAACTATTTGACAGATATTAATGAAACTTCACACAAATGTTTAATGCATCAAGATCTGAAGCTGAGTTGATTCTGAGGTTCATTTGATTTTTCATTTCAGAGTTATGGCCCTTGTCCTTAAAAAATATGCAAATAGTTTGTCCGCTGTTTTCTGGGAAAACTATTTGAGAGATATTAATGAAACTTCACACAAATGTTTAATGCATCAAGAACTGAAGCTGAGTCGATTCTGAGGTTCATTTGATTTATCGTTTCGGAGTTATGGCCCTTTTACTTAAAAAATAATGCAAATACATGCAAATAGTTTGTCCGCTGTTTTCTGGGAAAACTATTTGACAGATATTAATGAAACTTCACACAAATGTTTAATGCATCAAGATCTGAAGCTGAGTTGATTCTGAGGTTCATTTGATTTTTCATTTCAGAGTTATGGCCCTTGTCCTTAAAAAATATGCAAATAGTTTGTCTGCTGTTTTCTGGGAAAACTGTTTGACAGATATTAATGAAACTTCACACAAATGTTTAATGCATCAAGATCTGAAACTGAATAGATTCTGAGGATCATTTGATTTTTCGTTTAAGAGTTATGGCCCTTGTCCTAAAAAAATAATGCAAATAGTTTGTCTGCTGTTTTCTGGGAAAACTATTTGAGAGATATTAATCAAACTTCACAAAAATGTTTAATGCATCAAGATCTGATGCTGAGTCGATTTTGAGGTTTATTTGATTTTTCGTTTCGGAGTTATTGCCCTTTTACTTAAAAAAAATGCAAATAGTTTGTCCGCTGTTTTCTGGAAAAACTGTTTGACAGATATTAATGAAACTTCATACACATGTTTAATGCATCAAGACCTGAAGCTAAGTAGATTCTGAGGATCATTTGTGTTGTTGTTTCGGAGTTATGGCCCTTGCACTTAAAAAAATATTGCAAATCTATGCAAATATGAGGATGGCCATAACTTTTTCATTTGAAATGATATTTACTTCAATCTTTTTATATGGTTAAACCTTAATGTGAATTTTTACATATATTGCAGGGGTTTTGATATGTCATTTTATTCTAAAGTTATGGTCCTTGAACTTCGTGTGTTCATTGCTTTGTTAGTCGGTCAACTTTTAGTTTGTCTTTTGTTTTCTGGGAAAACTATTAGAATGATATAAATGAAACTTAATACAAATGTTTTAAGCAACAAAATTTGAAGTTGACTTTATTTTGAGGTTCATTCAGTTTGTCTTTACAGAGTTATGGCCGTTGCACTTTACAAAAATCTGCAAAAATGAGGATTAGCTGTAACTTTTTTATTTAATAAGATA
This sequence comes from Azorinus chamasolen, assembly GCA_963576725.1. Taxonomy (NCBI): domain Eukaryota; kingdom Metazoa; phylum Mollusca; class Bivalvia; order Cardiida; family Solecurtidae; genus Azorinus; species Azorinus chamasolen. The sequence goes on from OY755244.1 coordinate 34,552,891, forward strand.
TTCACTTCATTTTTTTTAAAAATAGTATCACCTTAATATGGAAATCAAGATCTGAAGCACAGATTAGAAAATGTCAACACTTATAAGGCATGTTGAATCAGAGAAAGTTTGCAAGTGGGCGTATTATGTACCGTATGCGGCAGGGCTCTAGAAATTTTCAAATCCCAACCGGTCCAGTCGGTAAACGGACATTAGCCCCCCCCCCTTTTCCCGGACATTTGCCACCTATTTCTTGATGGGCGGACATTTGCCCCCTTGTCTTCTTGTGATATGCGGACATAAGACACCCGGTAATATGTATATGAGGGGCCAACTTATAGTTTGTATATAATAATATGATAGCATGAAATATCGAAATTTGTGAACACCATTTGACATTCGCGAAAACTAATGACATTTCAAGTTTGCATGAATGGCAGTTTTAAAGACTTTGATAGAGAAGCAAGAAAACTAGTTTGTATTTAAAAACTTACATGATTAGTCATTATCATTTAGCTTATGATGCATACTTATTTCTCATCAGATAAACGAAAGCAACAAGCCAACATAGTTTTTCTGTTCACTGCAGCATATTTTTGGCAGATAAGATGTAGATCTACCCACAGGATTCTGAAGTTTGCCTGGACCCCAAAATGACGCACCTGTGTAAAAAAATCATTTTGGGTCGAAGTCATTGATTACATATATATATATATACATATATCTTATGTATTTATATGTAATCAATGACTTCGACCCAGAATGGATTTTTTACACAGGTGTGCCATTTTTGGGTCCAGGCACACTTCAGACCCCTGTGGATCTACCTAAGGAGCTCTTTAATGTGGAGTCTCAAAAATAGGTCAATCTTTACCTTGAAACAAGCGGACATGTTGTTGACTTTTTGTTATGATTGTTTTAAGTCAACTGTGTTGCTGATGGATATCAAGAGAGTATTTGCTCTTTAAAAAAACTGATTACCCGATGCAAAGATGTTATTTCTTAGTGACCTTTCAGCCTTAATATAACTGCAGTAGCCTAAATCTATGGACTGTAACGTGTTTGTTAACAGGTACAAGGTAGGTAATGTTTCGATTTGTGTCATAAGAGATAAATGTCTTATCAATATTACTACCATGGTTGATTGGCTAGCTGAGAAGAGACCAAGTGGAACTGGACTGACTGCCCGGGGCCTCTAGCCTTTAATCTCTTGACACGTTAATGCTGGGGTCAAATGAAAACAGTTACTTTCAGCAGATGATTTTGATTACAAACGTTGTCTGCTTAAGATTTTCGGACCGAATTTTTTTCAGATTCTGAAATACAAACCGGTCTCAAAATGCAAAAATCGGTCCAGACCGGCGATTTTCCGGATTTCTAGAGCCCTGGTATGCGGTACTCTTGTTAAATAAAGTACTTGAATTTCCCCCAGCATATCTCTGTATGAACCCAGGAATATTCATGGAGTAAAGGGTTAACTCTTTGTACGCTAAGTAATTTTTTCGTCTGCTTCAATTCTTAAAATGAATTTTCTCTCATTTCTTTGCAAAAATATGGTCAAGATGACAAACAGTTTGGATCCTGATGAGATGCCGCATTATGCGGCGTCTCATCTGGATCCAATTTGTTTGCATGGGTAATCACAGGTTCGCCGCCAGCATGCAAAGAGTAACAAAGAATAGCGTGCAAAGAGTTAATAACAGTTATGATGCTAAGAGAAATGCAAGTTCCTTGATATCTTCTTTCATTTTGCTAAAAAATGACATGGGCATTGATTGCAAACGGATAAGCGATATCATGTAAAAGCCTTTCTTCCCTAAGTCATTGCTTGTTTTTCTAATTAAAGTTAAAAATATCATATAACCCATTACCTCAAAGGCTATTTTTAGACCCAACCTCTTTGAATAAATCTACCAAAAAGGAGCACTAACTAGAGAAAAGGAAAATATTAGAATTTTGTAGTTTGAAACCATTGTGATAAATAGAGCATTTGCTCCTATAGGAGCAAATGCTCTATTTATCACAATGGTTTCACAAAGTGACTTTCACAGAGTCGTCAAAAGTCGTCAATATGAGGGGAAGGGTTAAAGGTGTTATCTGCTAATTACAAACACTGACTGACAGGTGAGACTTGCCAAACAACAAATTCATTTTCCACACCTTACGAGATCGAGCAAACAACTTGTTTACTTGGCGAGCTAACAACTTGTTTACTTGGCGAATATATAACTTTAGCTTGACTCATACTGGGAGCTCAAGTGTTAATTGCTCAAACTGTTAATTTTTAATTAAATTGAATAAAGAACAATAACAAGCCGAGACCTCAGTCCAAGCTCGAGCCTCGTCATGTACTTTGTGGGAGTGATGCTCGAGCTACTAAAGTTTGACTAGTATACAGTATAATTATACTCATTATGAAAAGCAAAACATAAAAGATTTGTAGCCATACAACCATGTCATAGCAGCAAGTGGGTCGCCATTTAGAGTGCATAACAATGGCAAGTTCTTAATATGTACTAGAAGGGAAGTATTACATATGCATATTGGGTACAGTAAACAAAATTGTTTCTTGAATATTTTATCATTTAAATTACATTTAAGATTGGCACCGCTCAAAAATTCTACAGATAAGGGTTTCGTATCCAATTCTGTATCAATTGCTCCAAATTTATGCATTGATTTTCCTACTGTCTTATTTTATACACCACAAATTGAATGTAAAATTAAGAGTGAATTGTACCTGTTTGAACCGTCATTCATGTTCAACAGTTATCACAAACAATTCAGAAAGTACACTGACGTCAATAAAAAACGCTACAATGAAAAAAGTGAATAACTTTTCTGTTTTTCAAAATATTGATATCATAACCGACACACCATATATTTAGCTCATAACGCGTCTATTGAAGCGAAAGAAAATACGCTCTCTGGCTCCTATGTTTACAGGTATGATTAGCTGCACGTTTCGCACCTCGACCCGTGCGCCATTGCCACGAGATTATGTCAATCGAAAAAATCAAATTTATATGCTACAGTTGATTTACAAGTGGAAATTCAAAAGGAAATCTGTCAATTAAAAGGAGATAAAATGCCGCGATTAAATAATGAAAACTGAGCATGGGCTTTAGGAATGCTAGAAAGTGGAATTTCACAAACTGACGTCGCTAGGCGATTTGGTTTTGCAAGATGCACTATTGCTAGGTTAGTTCAACGCGTAAATGCCACTGGGAGCTTAGCAGATAGGCCTCGCTCAGGTGCGCCACCTGTGACCTCTGTACGTCAAGACGTTTATATCCTTCAACGTCACCTGCGTGACTGCTTTATAACAGCCCAATCAACTTCTTTCCAAGTTGTCTATAATCGTGGTCAGACTGTGAGCAGAAATACTGTAAGGAATTGCATGAGAGAGCGTGGGATTATCTGCAGAAGACCTCATCGTGGAGTTATTCTTACGGAACCTCACCATCGTGATCGGCGTCAATGGGGACAGAATAACCTCCAACGAAACTGGAGAACAGTCGTATTCAGTGATGAATCCAGGTTTAACCTTTCGAATGCTGACAGACGATTTCGCGTGTATAGGCGACGTCATGAACGTTTGGCACGTAACTGCATCTTGGGGTATAACAGCTACGGTGGAGGAGGCGTAATGGTTTTAAGATGGATTTCGTTGTGATTAATGGAAATATGATAGCACAGCGCTACATAAACCAGGTTTTACGACCCGTAGTGCTTCCTATTTTCCGTCAACGTCCCGCAATGACCTTCCAACACGATAACGCACGTCCTCCCGTAGCCCATGTGACAAGAAACTTTCTTAATGGCAACAGTATTGATGTTTTGCAATGGCCAGCCAATTCCCTGGACTGCAATCCAATCGAACACATGTGGGACGTTCTTGGACGCCGTTTACGTCAGCGTCATCCCCAGCCACAAAACATTCAGCAATTAATACAAGCTCTACACCAGGAGTGGGCACGTATTCCACGGTACATGTTGCGTAACTTGTGTGGGTCAATGAGACGAAGATTGCAAGCAGTCATCGCAGGACACGGAGGCCATACTCGATACAGACATTTTGGACAAGGCAATGTTTTTGTATCACCATTCTGAACATCTCAATGGCGATAATAACAAATGAAACTTTGTATACATGTTTGAAAATCTCTTTATATTGGTATTTGACAAGAGTTGTAGCTGTTACTACCATACTGTAGTAAATATGCATTCATAAATACAGGTGTAGCGTTTCTTTTTGACGTCAGTATATATATTGCCATAATTAAAAAACATACCATATTTGATTGAATGACCGCTGTCAGACAAAGGTAAAGCCCAGGATGCAATTATCGCATAACATCTACTTTCACACCTTGCAGCGTATTTATTAAACTAAAATGTCGGTGACTGTGGAAGTGTGAACTTGCTATTCGTTGAAAATACATTGAATGACCCAAATATTGTTTTGTAGAATTGATTTTTTCATACCGTCGCTTTGTTATATCGGAAAAGAATTTATATAGAAATAAGAAGAGATGAACTCAGGACCATCAACGATTTTCGTAGGAACAAGAATTGCGTTATTTTAAGTCCAGCCTGTATAATTATACATGTATCTGATTTGAAGTACAGTGATTCATGCCATGTATGTACAGGTATATATATTTAGTTTTGAAATGCAGTGTTTCACGCAATGTATGTAGTTTTGTTTTCTCCAATTTGAAGACAACCAAAACGAATTTGAGTTAACCAACCCATTACCTCATAGGCTATTTTAGATCCTTCCTCTTTGAATAAATCTACCAAAAAGGAGCATTTACTGGAGAAAAGGAAAATTTCAGAATTGTATAGTTCTGAAACCATTGTGATAAATAAAGCATTTGCTCCTCCTGGAGCAAATGCTCTGTTTATCACAATGGTTTCAAAAAGTGACATTTACAGAGGCGTCAATATGGGTGAAAGGGTTAAGGAGACCATTGGTTATCTAAAGTTAGTATTGTTGAACACTTATATCTCAAACTTAAATAACTTGAACTTGATTGGGATATCTTGAAGTAAAATTTCTGAAGGGAGGTGATCGCCTGAGAGCAAAAATTGCAACACAAAAAGAGAAAACTGCAGACTCGGTTTTATTGAGTCTGTTCATGAACAGTAATTGAAAGTGCAACACTGCTCACGCCCCCTAAGCACCGGCTTAAGCGGTATTCAATTTTCAGAACAAGAAGTGCTGAAATTCATGATCTCGAAGGATCAGAAGGTATAACAACACTGAGAAAAGTTTGGTCTTTCCAAAAATTTACAATACAAAATTATTCTAAAATGTATCACCATGCGTATCTAGAAACACATGTTACAGCTTAATGCAGGTCGAAGGATTACTTTATTTACTGCATTAAGCTGTGAACTTGAGAAATTGTTCAGATTAGAAATCGGATGACTCGAACCTCTGTTAACCAATTCCCTCATATTTGACGCCTCTGTAAAAATGACTTTGTGAAACCATTGTGATAAATAGAGCATTTGCTCCATAGGAGCAAATGCTCTATTTATCACAATGGTTTCAAAACTACACAATTCTAAAAATTTCCTTTTCTCTAGTTAATGCTCCTTTTCAGTAGATTTATTCAAAGAGGTTGTATCTAAAAATAGCCTATGAGGTAATGGGTTAACTCAAAGTAATTTGTATCGTCCATTGAAGTTCGAGATATCGAAGTTCAGCTATATTTATAATGTATGCTTACAAAATAAACAACGGTTAAAGTCCCACTATAGTTTGGTAAACTTTATTCCAGCGAATGGTGCCACAATATAAATGTAGTGAAAATACATCTTTAATGAAGCTTAACCCATTCCCTCATAGGCTATTTTTAGACCCAACCTCTTTAAATAAATCTACTGAAAAGGAACATTTAATTACAAGAGAAAATGAAACTTTTAGAACGGTGTAGTTTTGAAGCAGTTGTGATAAATAAGCATTTGCTCCTATGGAACAATGCTCTAGTTTATCACAATGATTTTAAAATACGACTTTTACTGAGGCGTTAAAAGCGGTCAATATGAGGAAATAAGTTATCCCTTTACTTCATGAATATTCATGTAAGAAATAATGATGTCATAAATATTAATTTGATAATATTTTTATATTGGCACATCAACACAGAAATTTTTAGCCACACCAGAAACTGTAGAATAATATCTGTATAATATTTCACAAGCAAACACAGCAGAGTAACCCTGATCAGATGGCTCCTACAGGAGTCGTCTGATCTGGGTCTGCTCTTTTTGCAAAGGCTTAGCTAGCCAGAAAGGTGTATTTATGGGGTAAAGGCCACGGCAGTAAGATTCATTTCAGTAAAACTGATGTTAAAAAATAAATGCCATATATCATGTACAGGTCTAGCTATCAATCTAAAAATGCAATATTTTAAGTAGTTGGAAAAGGCAGCTGATATTTAATGGGATTTCATGTTGAGAGAAAATGAGAGAAAATGTCCACTTTGTGGCTGATTCGAGGATTATGTAGAAACTTGTTGAAATTCTGGTTTGGAATTAAAGGCGAAATGAAATCAGCGAGGTTCATAGAATAGTATAAGCGAGTTTCTGGTACGCAATTACGAATAATTGCCACCTAATTAAAGGCATACATTGGAGTTTGATTTAGCAAAATTACTTAATAAATTACTTTCATGAAACGCCTTAGCATACTAAATTATGATTACCACCAGAAATTCTATTATAGAATTTAAGGGTTTACAATATTATGCATATCAGTGTTTGGCTCTTTAGGGGTTTTGGCCTGGCAATATATTCAAGCATGGGAAAATCGAGATCTTGCAGGAAACTGCTATATATATATGCTGTGAGCTAGTTTCCTGCCAGTTTCCCATCCTTAACCCTTTCCTCCATAAATACGCCTTAAATTTCTACGCCTCTGTAATAACCACTTCTTGAAACCATTGAGATAATAGAGCATTTGCTCCTATAGGAGCAAATACTCTATTCATCACAATGGTTTCTAACTACAAAATTTTATTTTTCTCTAGTAAATGCTCCTTTTGGGTAGATTCATTCAAAGAGGTTGGGTCTAAAACTAGCCTATGGAGGAAAGGGTTAAAATTTTGGCCTATGCATAAATTAAAAGAGTCAAATGTTTATATGTAGATAATTACAAAGTGTTATTTGTCATCAAATGGAAATCTCTCACCGCTATGGTTTGAATCTCGGCCTAAGCGTATCAATTTTTCATGTGAGGAAGCCTTCCAGCTGGCTTATGGTTGGTTAATGCTCTGCCCGGATGTTCTTCTGTGCACACATAATGCAATTTGTTTCGTGCACAGAAAAAGCTTTGGGGGTTTCCTCCACCTCCAAGTTGCGATATGACTGAAATACTTTTAACCCTTTCCCTGTTCTATGTTTATTTCAAATTTCAATACCTAATGAATATTCATTAACAAAATAGTTATAAAGAAATATGCAAGGTGGACCATTGTAGACATTTCAGAAAGCAAAGAAACAGATCTATCAGATTATATTAGCAAAATGAGCAGACCCTGATCAGACGGCTCCTCTACTCTGTTTGCAAATGTGTGAAAACACGTTTATATAAGGGAAAGGGTTAAGGAACATAAAACCTGATGCAAACAAGTCCTCAAATTGAAAGTGGTAATAATGTTTTAGAACACTTAGCCAGTGCTTTAAATAAGGTGCTTAAGTGCGTTTTTTACGCATAGTTTTCATAAAAAAAAAAAAACATGTTTAATTTAAACTCGGACCGTGTGTTCTGAAATGCATTTAGGAAATTGCGTACATATTTTAATTGTCAGACTGCATTTCACCCTGTCAATTTTGTTTTCAAATTAGATTGCAATGAACTGTCAGTAACAAAGTTTGGTCTGGTATATTAATAGTGAGAACCATTAAAAAGTCAAGGTTGATTATGTAGCTCTACATCAAATATAGGGGTACCGGAATTGATCGCCTTTGTCAAATGGGTGAGAAGGGGCTGGGGCTGAGAAGTAGTCACATTGCAAGCATCTGACTGATGTCAAATTTACTAAAAATGTCCATTTCATTTGCTTCCAATCTTGTTTTAGCATTTCATTTTGAATGGAAGCATTGAAAACATATGTGTGCATATATATACATATTTAACCAATTACCTCATAGGCTAATTTTTGATCCAGCCTGATCTACCAAAAAGGAGCATTAACTAGAGAAAAGGGACGTTTTAGAATTTTGTAGTTCTGAAACAATTGTGATAAATAGAGCAGTAAAATTTTGCTCCTTAGGAGCAAATGCTCTATTTATCACAATGGTTTCAAAAGGTGACTATTACAGAGGCGTAGAAAGGTGTATTTAGGGAGGATAGGGTTAACATGCAATAATTATCTGGAGCACTGAGAAACATTTTGTGAATATGATTTATTGAGTAAACTCATGTCTGCCCATATATAGTGGCCCAGATCGAGCAAGCTCAAAATTCTATCACAAAAAATTCAATTCATACCGTCATTATTTCTTACATGAAAATTGATGCGGTAAATGTATAAAGTCATGTTCTGTCGAATTTTCACGTTAATCAATCAATTAACTCCAAAAGTTGTACATGTATGTCCTTATTATTAACATATTAGTAACCTACAGTCTTATTTTCCTACAAATATATATATTACACTAAATGTTAACCCATTACCTCATAGGCTATTTTTAGACCCAACTTCTTTGAACAAATCTACCAGAAACGAGCATTTACTAGAGAAAAGGAAAATTTTAGAATTGTGTAGTTTTGAAACCATTGTGATAATTTATCACAATGGCTTCGTAAAATTACTTTTGCAAAGGCGTCAAAAGGCGTCAATATGAGGGAATGGATTAAAGATATCTTAATACTGATAAAACATTTAGAAAGCCCGACTTTTGAAGAGAGAGAATAATACTTTGTCGATTTTTAGCAAATCAATGGACATGTTTGGCCAAGCTGCGATTGACTCGCTGTGGATTTCTGAACAACACTATGAATATAAATTAGGTGCTTACAACAATAGCTGACACGAGTCAGTCAAAAATGAAACCGAGCAAATCAAAAACAAATATCTTTTGTGTAATACATTATACAATTAAAACCCTCTCTAAACAGATGTTAAAATTTACTATTAGTCTTGGAAACAGGTGGCAGCTAAATGCAGGAAACAGGTGGCAGCTAAATGCAGGGTGAAAGTCATACAGAAAGCTCCTGTAGGAGCTTTCTGTATGACTGCAGTAAGCAGCCACCTGGCTAAAGGTATATAAGTTCTTCTCTACTAGAAGTTTGATTTAGAGGGGTTTTGCTGTATTCACATCGAAATTTGTTTGTACAGATTATTGAGTTTATGACATTCTGGTGAATGGTTCGGACACATTTTTATGCCCCCCCCCCCCCCCCCCCCCCCCCCCGATCAGATCTAGGGGCATATTGTTTTTGACCTGTATGTCAGTGTCTGTTTGTCCGTTTGTCTGTTTGTCACCAACCTTAACATTGGTCATAGCTTTTGAACACTTACAAATATAGACTTGATATTTGGCATGCATATGTATCTCATTAATCCGTTCATTTTGAGGGCTGACATGTCAAGGTGAAGGTCATCCTTCAAGGTCAGAGGTCAAATATATAGGTCAAATCACAGACTTTAACTTTGGCCATAACTTTTGAACCACTAGGGATAGAGACTTGATATTTGGCATGCATGTTTATCTCATGAAGCTGCACATTTTGAGGGGTGACATGTCATGGTCAAGGTCATCCTTTAGGGTCAAAGGTCAAATTGGGCGGGTCATAGTGTTTCACAAATACATCTTGTTGATCTTGTAACAATAAAATTTTCTCTTTTTATTGATACAAACAACACTTTCCTTACTCTTTAGTACAAAGTTAAGTATCAAGTTACATAGACTCTGATTCTGAAGTCATTTCGTTACACAAATTTTGTGAAAATGTATGAGAACACATCTTTAACTCATTGCTCGATAACAACAGTTGTCATCTGCTTCATTTCTTCAACTGAAATTTGTTATTTCTTTGAACAAATATGGTCATCGTGTCAAACAGTTTGGATCCTGATGAGATGCTGCATGATGTGGCGTCTCATCTGGATCCAAACTGCGTGCATGGGTAATCACGGTTTTGCTGCTAGCGTGCAAAGAGTAAGACCACTTGTACTGGCACAAAGTGGCAGTGTTATTGAGTCAGACTCAGTGATACAGATAAAGATGCTCTAGATAAAGCTAAAATTGTCATTTATCCAGTAAACCCATTAGAGAAATTAGGAGATATTTTTAAATGTTTGAATCTATTTCATCTACTTCCTGTTTACCAACACATTGATTGAATTTTGGTGATTGTTGCATGACAAAAATTTTCATCAAAGATTTCTTCACTTGTGCAAGCTGGAATGATTTGATATTTGGTCTGAAGCATAATCATAATGAGTTGTACCGTGTTTACAAGAGCTGTCTGATCTGCAGCTACTTTGTTTGCAAAGGTGTTGAAAGGCATATTTATGAAGGAAAGGGTTAACTCATTCTCTCCTAGACTATTTTTAGGCTCAACCTCATTGAATTAATCTACTGAAAAGGAGCATTAATTATAGAAAAAGAGAATTTTAGAATTGTTTAGTTTTGAAACCATTGTGATGGTTTCAAAAAACCAGTTTTACATAGGCGCAAAAAGGCGTCAGGCGAGAATGAGTTAATGAATAAAGACAAATACAGTAAAACTCGATACAACGAAATCTGTCTTTGTAGGCAGGTGGCTGCTTAATGCAGGGTGAAAGTCATGCAGAAAGCTCTGCATGACTTTTGCCCTGCATTGAGCTGCCACCTGTCTTACAGATTGATAATGATATATGTTTTAGCGATTAAATTACCGGGATTTTACCGTATATATATAAAAATGCTCCGACACAATGATGAAATATACAAAATAATTGCAAATATGCCGCATGTGCCATAAATTTTCCCTATTTTGAAATTGCATTAGTAAAAAATCAGATTATAAGAGATGAGATTTCTCTCTGGAATTGAGAGTCTATTATAAAATGAACAATTAATAGCTCCTAAATTCTTTTGATCCCTATGTGGAATTTTATAACAGTTTTATTTTAGTAATTGAAATAGTATAAATTGAAGATATTTTTAGATTGCTTGAGTATGCTCAGGTGAGCTTCTGTGATCATCCCAGCCAGCCATCAACAATTTGCTGTAACCCATTTCCGCATATTAACACCTTTAATTTGACGCCTCTGTAAAAATAATTTTTTGAAATCATTGTGTTAAATAGAGCATAAATTTTGCTCCATAGGAGAAAAATTAATGCTCTCTTTATCACAATGATTTCAAAGCTACCCAATTCTATCAATTTAATCAAAGAGGTGGGATCTAAAAAAGCCTAAGTGGGAATGGTTTAAACAACATCTGCTCTGAAACAACAAGATAGAATGTAACCAAACATTACATGTACACAATGTATCATGTCATATCAAAAAATGGCAACAATAGGAAATGCAACTAATGGGAAATATCTTTTAACCCTTTCCCTGTTCTATATTTATTAAAAATTTCAATACCCACTGATTATTCATTGGCAAAATACATGTAGTTATAATAGAATATGGAAGATGGAACATTGTAGCTATTTTAGAAAGTAAAGGAGCAGATCTGTCAAATTCCATGAGCAAATAGAACATATTCTAGTCAGACGGCTCCTAGGCTCCTATAGGAGCTGTCTGATCTGGGTCTACTCTGTTTGCAAATGCATGAAAACATGTTTATATGAAGGAAGGGGTTAAACACCTTTTCTGAAACTAGAAGTCAAAATTGAAGTGATTCGAATAGCCTTCTGGTGATCCTCTACCAAAATTGCAAAAACCAAGTTGATTTGCAAAAAAACATGGCTGCCAGGGATGGAAATAAATAATATTTTATTATATCTCATTAACATTGGCTGCCAGGGACTGGGCTAGATTTCCTTACTAGTATATTTCTATATTATTGTTTTGTCGGAATAAAAGCCCATCAGGGCTTATGTTATTATGTTATGAATATCCGACGTTAAATAAAACTTGTCTTATGTCTTACAAATCTTCTTCTCTATTTATATAACCGATGGTTCAATTTGAATGGATTTTGGTAGGAATAGTCCCCTAGTGACCCTTTATCAACATGGATAAAACCATACTGATAAAAACGTGTTCAAGTTAAGCAAGTGATAAATATTACAAGTCGGCATAGAGTCAGCAGATAACATAAGCTCTATCAAGCTTTTAACACCAACATTAACTTGTAACACTGACATGCTTATGTCTGAAAGAAGATGGCTGCCAGAGATTGGCTAAATTTTAAAAACTTAAAAAAAACTTTTCCCCTTGACCCATTCCCTCATAGGCTATTTTTAGATCCAATCTCTTTATATAAATCTATGAAAAAGGAGCATTTACTAGAGAAAAGGAGACTTTTAGAATTGTGCAGTTTTTAAACCAATCATTTTGATAAATAAAGCATTTGCTCTTGTGGAGCAAAATGCTCTGTTTATCACAATGGTTTCTAAAAAAAAGAAGTGTCAAAAGGCATCAATATGAGGGAATTGGTTAGTTAACTGGGTCCAATTCAAATGGTATTTACTAAGATAGGAATAGTCTTATGGTGACTACCAAAATTGCTAAAACTCATAAAAACATGGCTGCCAGGGGCGGGGCTAAATTATTGTATATGTCTATGTGGAAAACTTTATAAAAAGAATCTTTTTTCCTAATTACCATTAATCCTTTACTCCATTAATATGCTTTTCTACGCCTTTGCAAACAGATTAAACCCAGATCAGACTGCTCCTATAGGAGCAGTCTGATCAGTGTCTGTTCTGTTTGCTTATGATATGATATAAATATGAATCTTCAGTTTCTGACATGAACAAAAATTCCTGTGTCCATGTGTTATAATTTTTTTTTAAAAAAATGAATGGTTCAATAAAAATGGCATTTGGTAGGAATTAGTCATATGTTGACCATGTATCAAAAATCTCAAAAAAAAAACCCATGGCTGCCTGGGGTTTTTGGTTTAAATTTCCTCATTTGTCTGTTGGGAAAACTAAAACTAAAACTCTTCTGCATGGTGGTCCAATTTGAATAGTATTTGGTAATAATAGGCTACAATTTGCAGGTGAGCAATATATGGCCATCATTGCCCTCTTGTTTATGTTGTCGTTTTTACAATATCGAGAAATAATATGTTTCACAGCTGGGATGCATTGATTTCTCTGAAAGAAGCGCTTGTCTTTTTGTGCTGTAAGCATTTTGCAATACAACTGTTATGCAATGGAGACAGATTTTCATTATTGCAGACAAACATAAGAAGATAGATGATCTTCAAGAATTTAGTGATTTGTTTTTGGCTCACCTGGCACAAAATGCTCAGTATTGAAGTTACAGTAAATATTGTTTATAACGTTTCGCAAGGGACCGTGGTAAAGGAATCACATTATAACGGAAACGTTATAAGTATTGTATCTTTCATTATGAGCAACAAGCTACCATTGTCCACTGAGCCTTTCACACACTTCTGTCACTTCGTTTGAATCAATATTTGTTTCTATTTCTTACCGGATTGAGATAAATTTTATATCACTTATATGGTTGTTTCTAGGAACTCTTGTGTCCGCTTTCTCCATGATTGCATGTTAAAATAAAAAAATTCAGACCCTATTTATATATATAAACACTTGTTCCCCATTGTAAACATCATTTTCAAATTGCAAATGGCGGAAGAATGATGTCGAGTGAAACTTTAGATTTTTTCCGATGGTTAATACCGCCCTTAAAATTTGACATTATATTATAAAATTGTATTGAGATCGATTTCAAACAGTCATAGTTTTAACAGAATGGAGATTAAAAAAAAGCACTAAAATAACTACAAATCAGACTTGAGTTTTGACAGATCAGAATCAACGGTGCGGTAATAATAAAACTCGGACCGAATCTCAACAGAAAGTGAAGTTGAAGCAGCAATTCGTGGCTATTGATTATTGTTTTTAATTGATCCTGTACATACGTATTTACTCAATGTTAAACGAAAGATGCCATTACAATTAGGTGTCAAGTAATGACTCTATAAGTTTGCGTATTCGTTAATATGTTATAGTGATTTTCATGGTTAATCGATTCCTACACATGACCGTTGTCTTTGTTAGACTACGGGAAAACGTTACAATTACAGCTTTTAGCGATTTGGGACATACTCTCTCGAACGTTCAAAACAGAAAAACGTTCAAAACATGAATGTTATATCTGATCTTTTTCAATATAGATAAAGGAGGCATTTTGTCGGGACTTGCTTTGAATCTAAACGTTTTATAAAAGGAAACATATTAACCAAGAATCTTAACTGTATATGGTTCTGATCCACTGCATAAGTATGTTATTGGAGCCAAAAATAGATTTTTATGAATTTAACACTTTAATCTATGATTATTCATGTAAAAAATAATTACATCATGAATGTCAATCACATTATTTTTTTTCCAAAATCGCACATTAACACATGAAATTTTTGCCACTTTTTAGCTCATCAGAGCACAAAATGCTGGGGGTGAGCTTTTGTGATCGTCTGATGTTCATCTTTCGTCTTCTGCTCTGAATCTACAGGGTTCTCACCTTTCATCTTTGGCACATAGCATCATCTGAAAGGTCCTCTAAAATTATGTCCCTGGGGTCAAAATTGGCCCAGCCCCAGGGGTGGCCATTTTTCAGTAGAAAAATATAGTGAAAAATTTGAAAATCTTCTCCTCTAAAACTGGAAGGTTCTCAGCTTTCATTTTTGGCACATAGCATAAACTCCTCAGCTTTCATATTTGGCATATAGCATCATGTTCAGGTCCTCTACAAAAATAATACCCCTTAGTCAAAATTGACCCCGCCCCAGGGGTGCCCAGTTTTCAATAGAAACATATAGTAAAAACTTTGAAAATCTTCTCCTGAAACTGGAAGGTTCTCAGCTTTCATTTTTGGCACATAGCATCAACTTCAGGTCCTTTACAAAAGTTACATTTATAATGCCCCTGGGGTCAATATTTTTCATGTGAGGAAGCCTTCAAGCTGGCTTGCAGTTGGTCGGTGGTTCTTCTTGGATGGTCTTCTGTGCACCAAACAATGCAATTTGTTCCGTGCACAGAATAATCTCTGGGATCCACGTGTAATTAGCTGGACGTCATGATATGAAATACTGTTAAAACGACATAAAACCCGATAATAACGATAAAAAAAAAAAATCTCCTGAAATTGGAAGGTTCTAGCTTTCATATTGGCACATAGCATCTGTAGGTCCTCTACAAAAGTTATATAAATTATGTCCCTGGGGTCAAAATTGGCTCTGCCCCAGGGCTGCCTTGTTTTCTAAAAAAAACATTTAGTGAAAACTTTGAAAATCTTCTCCTGTGAAACTGGAAGATTCTCAGCTTTCATGTTTGGCACATAGCATCATGATCAGGTCCTCTACAGGTCCTCTATAAATTATGTCCCTTGGGTAAAAATTGGCCCTGTCCTAGGGGTGGCCATTTTTCAATAGAAACATATAGTGAAAACTTTGAAAATCTTCTCCTGAAACATGGCAGAGTGGTTATGGTCTTCGACTGTCAAGCACTTAGCCCCTCACCACTGTGGGTTCGAATCCCGGTGTGGAAGCCTTCCAACTGGCTTGTGGTAGGTCGTGGTTCTACTTGGATGTTCTTCTGTGCACCAAATAATGCAATTTGTTCCATGCACAGAATAATCTCTGGGATCCACCTGTAATTAGCTGGACGTCGTGATATGAAATTCTGTTAAAAAGACATAAAATCCAATATGAGGGAATGGAGTAACCGGTACTGTGCAGGACACGATTTACTTATGTCCTTTGCAAACAGTGTAGGCCAGATGAGAGGGCTCCTAAAGGAGCCCTCTCATCTGGGTCTGCACTGTTTGTCGTGTTACACTTTTCCTTAGAAAAATTCCTAAATGTTCAACATAAGCTTGACCTGATTGAGTTTTGGAACAGTCCCATTTGATATGTGAGCGTTGTAAGGGTTAAGAATAACCAACTTATGTCAGTACATAATGTATAGATTTCTTATGTAAATGTATTCAATATCTCGACTGTATATCATATAATGGAAAATTGTGTTGTATTTAGCATATATGATGCATTTATCGTATATCGAGTGTATGTGGTGCATTTATTTATCGTATATCAATCACAAATTGAATGTTTATCTTGACAGCAAACATGATCCCACTACTGCAGTTGGGTGTATATATATATGATACAGGGCCATCATGGCTCTCTGTCTCTCTCTTTCCTTCGTATAAATGCCTTTCACACATTTTCATGCATTTGCAAACAGAGTAGACCCAGATCAGACGTCTGCTAAAGAAGCCGTCTGATCAGGGTCTGCTCTGTTTGCTTATGAAATAATGTAGATATGGCTCTACAGCTTCTAGCAATACCAAAAATTCATGCCTATATAAGCCAGTATAAAAATTCACCTAATAAATATTCATGATATTATTATTTTTTTAAGGAATGCTAAACAGGGAAAGGGTTATTTAGTGCCCTTGATAGATGAAAAAAGTCATATTTTACCATGGTAAATTGCCAGGATCAGAGTACAAAGTGCTCAGGGTGAGCTTTTGTGATCGCCTGATGTCCGTCGTCCGTCGTCAACAATTTGAACCGTCTGCAAATAAGTGAAATACTGTTGGTCGGAGGTAAAACCCAACTCGCTCACTCTCTACATTGGCTGATGTTCATGCAGTTATGAAAAGAATATTCATCGTAAATTATAATGTGCAGAGATTATAATTATGATAATGTGCAGAGGTGCCAGTAGAGCTTTACAGTAAAACCCTCTAAACCAGACTTTCAGACAGGTGGTAGCATAATGCAGGTTGAAAGTCAGGCAGAAAGCTCCCTTGGGAGCTTTCTGCATCACTTTCACCCTGCATTAACCCGTTACTCCATAAATATGCCTTTCTGCTCCTTTGGAAACAGAGTATATACTGATCATGGTCTGCTCTGTTTACTTATGATATGGATATGATTCTACATATCTGCCATGGCCAAAATATCATGTGTCCATGACATTGTGATATCAAACCAATTAATAAAATTAATATTCATGATTTTATTTTTCTTAAGTGAATATTCAAGAAGTAATAAATGGGTTATTTTTGCAGCCACCTGCATTAAAAAATCTAAATTGTTCTTTATTAAAATTAAAATTCCAGTTTATAGGTGTTTTATTCCTGTTTTCTAAGGAATCAAGTACTGGTTTTATTGTGACTCTGAAAAGTCTCTTTATGTATTGGGGTATATAGCTGTCTATAGGACTGCCTTCTTCTTTATTTACAGGTACTTTTATGTTTTATGTGAGTACACATTTCCAGTTCAATAAACTCAGCTCAAGTAGTTTCAGATAATTGAATTTATCCTGAAATTCCATGTGTGCTTGAGGTGTGTAAATAAACTTAAGTCATTGATCACAGAAGGATAAATGATACTACATGTATAAGCACCATAATTATTCTGAATATTTGGCTAACCATTAAAATTTTACGCCATGAATATTCATGTCAGAAATATTGACATCATGAATATTAATAAGATGAAGTTTAACAATTGCTCATAGACATGGGAAGTTTTGGCCATTGTAAGTAGAAACTGTACAATCATATCCAGGCGCGGATTTAGAGGGGGACGGAGCTGGCATACGCCCCCCCCCCCCCCCCCCCCCAAAAAAAAAATAAAAAAAAATAATTGCCAAACTATATACAGTAAAACCTCTCTATAACGACCACTAAATTGTGTTAATTAGTTGGTATTTAGAGCAGGTGGCTGCCTATTAGAGCAAGGTGAAAGCAAGGAACGTTCTGTTTTACTTTCACCTTGCTTTAAGCAGCCACCTGCCTATAATACAGCTCTTTTTCAACATGACTTTTGTATTACAAACACACTATTTATTTATGTCATCAAACATAAAAGTCTCCAAAATAACCTCGTGTAAATTTGAAACCATTGTGATAAATAGAGCATTTGCTCCTATGGAGCAAATGCTCTATTTATCACAATGGTTTCATTAAGAGACTTTTACAGAGGTGTGGAAAGGCGAATTTATGGAGGAAAGTTTTATCCCTTTCCCTGTTCTGTGTTTATTACAAATTGAGATTTGGTGTCGATCCTAAAGTGCAACCCTTTCAAGGCACAGTCACATGCACAGTTATTTACAAATAATGTAGACCTAGATCATAGGGCTCCTCCTCAGGGTCTTCATTGTTTGTCATTCAAAATCCTCTAGCAAGTTTAAACATTTCATACTGAATGGACTGTGGTCAACCCATTCCTTCATAGGCTATTTTTAGATACAATCTCTTTGAATAAACCTACCAAAAAGGAGCATCTACTAGAGAAAAGGAAAATTTTAGAATTTTGATGAATAGAGCATTTGTTCCTAGAGGAGCAAATGCTGTATTTATCACAATGGTTTCAAGAAGTGACTTTAACAGAGGTGTAGAAAGGCGTATTTATGGAGGAAAGGGTTAAACAATATTTGAACGATAATCCACTCAGGGTTGAAAGAATTAAAGTAAATATGAGAAAAAGCTCAGGTGTCGATTTAAACTTATCCAATTAATTAGTACATAATTGGCAACATTATATTGAGAGCTACATGTGTAAAAAGTGAAGAACAGGCATTAAAATATGAAATAAAAGTGTGCTACGCTAGCTAAATCTTAGTTTATTGTAGGTGAAATTATTTTTTATCCAGATGAGACACAAACCTCAACATTCCCTCATGATCCAAACAACTTAAAGGGGAAGTCCGTACATTTGATACGTTTCAAAAGTGCCTAAAATATATGAAACCAAGCAAATAAAACACCAAAGAAGACACAACTTCATATGTTTGATACATTATTCAGCAATGTAATATTTTTTATTTGGCTCGCGTTTCAGTTTCATTAACTGTTCGACCAAGGTCAATAGTATTTTGTTGTAGAACAAAAATTATAAGTGTCGATAAAAACGGTTTATTTTGTATCACAGGGGCATTTTTTTATATAAGTTCAAATTGACAATCTTCATAATAATGATTGAATATAAAAATATATTATTTTTTATGACATTATTGAAAATATGCTTTCATTGTAGGGACTTCCTCTTTAACAGTTAACCCTTTCCCTCATATAAACGCCTTTAATGCATTTGCAAACAGAGAAGACCCAGATCAGACGGCTCCTATTGGAGCCGTCTGATCAGGGTCTGCCCTGTTTAATTATGACAATTGATACAGGTCTAATTCTACAGATCTGATTCTACAGTTTTCGTTAAAACATAAAATTTCCTTGAAAAGATTACATTAAAAACACTCAGCTGATAAATATTCCTGATGTCGTTATTTCTTACATGAGTATTGAACTTGGAAAGAGTTAATTGTATAATGTGTATTTGCAGAAAAAATTATAATGTAGAAAAAGAGAAGAAGATACTGGTTTGAAAAATGAGATTAAAATTGAGAAAACTGAAATTTGCTCAGCTGTCAAAAGTTAATGAATGAAATGATTCTTGGGTTTTTTTCTGTTTCTTTCTTTAAAATTAATATTGCTGTTGTTAGTTGGTAAATCATTTATGAATGCATGTAGCTCTCTCTCTCTCTCTCTCTCTGATTACACAACAAACTTCAGTAAACCTTGGAATGAGTCATACCCTGCATATCAAGGGTTCCTTTTAAAACTATTCAGATTCTTAGAATTTTAAAAAAAGTGTAACAAAATATCTTTTAACGGAGAATTTTCTATAGGATATTTTGAATTTGAATTCATCAGATAGTGCTGTGCCGCCTTCGTGCGTCATCAACAATTACTTTAAAGAACGTCTCCTTTTAAACTACTTTGGCCAATTTCAAACATCACAGGATTGGTCATTGAGTGGTACTGTACCTGATTCAGTTAACCCTTTCAACCCGGTATATGCATACACTGTCATATGCAAACAGTGTAGACCCAGACCAGAGGGCTCCTAGAGGAGCCCTCTGATCTGGGTCTGCACTGTTTGTCATTCAAAATCCTCAAGAAAGTTTAATCCTTTCGTACTGAGTGGACTCTGGGCTATTCCACACTATTTCCACAATAGATATATAATAAGGATGAGAACTTCAGTACTCAGTCATTCATCTGTTGAAGTACCCAGGTACTCAGAAGCTGTACAGTAAAACCCCTCTGAACCAGAATTTTGATAAAGAACAATTTGGGTCTTTTTAGGAAGGTGGCTGCTTAATGCGGAGTGAAAGTCATCCAGAAAGCTCCCATATGACTTAATATTTTGTTCATACTTCCATTATAAGGATGCAGTGAATTAATATTCATGATGTAATTAATTCTCACATGAATATTCATGGAGTAAGGGGTTAATAGATCATTAACAAGATTTTTAATTTGTGTTTATGTCCCATTATTATTGACGTAATGCAAGCAATGTAAAACCATATCATCCATAGCACTGAAAATATTTCACATGTACCTCAGTCCAGAGTGTCATTAACCCATTACCTCATAGGCTATTTTTAGATCCAACCTCTTTGAAGAAATCTACCGAAAAGGAGCATTAACTAGAAACAAGGGAAAGTTTTAGAATTTTGTAGTTTGAAACCATTGTGATTAATAGAGCATTTACTCCTATAGGAGCAAATGCTCTATTTATTGCAATGGTTTCAAAAAGTGACTATTACAGAGGCGTATTTATGGATGAAAGGGTTAAATAAAGGGAGCTGGTGAATTAATGGAAAACAATGTAAAGGTCAACCATAGAAGACAATTTTTGTGATGGCAGTGATGTGTGCCATACCATTCCTGTATTCTGTCTTACTGTTTACATTACTCCACTCTGTTTGCTTTTGAAATAATATAGATATGATTTTGCCATGGCCAAAAATATGTTTTCATCTGTCATGATAAAAAATTAACTAATTAATATTCATGGTGTCATTTTTTCTTACATGAATATTCATGGAGTAAAGGGTTAACCCATTCCCTTATATTAACAACTTTTGACGACTCTGTAAAAATCTATTTGTGAAACCATTGTGATAAATATCGTGGATGGACCAGTTTCGGTGCACTTAGCAATCAAACCGATCGCGGTGATCACAAATCTTAAAAATGTATGAAAAAAACTAATATTACCTTTGTAATAGGTCTTCTAAGTTAAATCAGTGTAAATTAATTCCCAAAATATTCCATATTTATCGCGGTTGAAACCTTTTTAATGACGTAGCCATTTTGTACTATTATCTGCCCTATTTCGGTGCGGCTTATGTTTTATCCAAATACAGTGTTCAACAAAAGTGTATGACTACATTAATTTTGTAAATCAAAAGTAGTAGGTCTGTAACTTATTTTTTAACTTTGAACTGTTAAAACAAAATGAAATACATATCAAACAAATTATGCATGTTGTAACGAATTTAAAGTATTTTTATAACAATAACCATTTATTGTCAATGTTCTTACCTTGTTTAAACTCATTATTTCCCTGGAATTTGTGCATTTTGACTAAAACTAGTAAGACTTTTTTTTCTCAGTAAAATATTATTGGATTTAAATCTAGTAGGTATCTCTCCGGCATGAAAAGAATTAGGCCTCTATCCTGTATGAATAAACTAAAGTAGGTCTCCGCTCTGTAAGGTCTCTCTTCTATGTGAAAAAAATAGTGAAGGACATATTTTTGGACATAGCCTGTACTTGAAAAACAATGAGCAGAGGCATCGAAGTCATGTGACTTTGCTGCAGCATATATCTCAACAAAATTGAGAGAAACGTTTTCAAGACAGTATTTTTTGGAACAAAAGTTATCTAAGTGAAAACAGACATAAGGAAAATGGCTGAAATTGCTATGCTTTATCAAATATAGTAAGTAACTTAACTGTTTGCAGCACATTTTAGATTTTTTTTGACAGCGATGACAGGTATTTGTTTATTTTGTGGATTGCAAAAAGTGATGACCTAATTCAGCTCTTCTTAAAGAAGATATCGTTTCCCAAGTAAAGTGCACCGAAATAGGGCATGCACGAAACAGGGCCATCGACGATAGAGCATTTGCTCCCATAGAGCAAATGCTCTATTTATCACAATGGTTTCAAATCTACACAATTCTAACATTTTCCTTTTCTCTAGTTAAAGCTCCTTTTCAGTAGATTTATTCAAAGAGGTTGGGTCTAAAAATAGCCTATGAAGTTAAATGGGTTAACAGTGTTTGGTAAGAGCTAATTCACTATACGACAGGCCTGGGTAGTACAGGCAAATACAGCAGTTATTTTTTCTCCTGTGCTATTTAGTTCATATAGATTTGCGAAATTGGCTATATAGAGCTCATTTGTGGTATAACTGCAATTTCTCAGCATCTGATACAGCCTGTATCAATATGTCTACAGGAATAAAGATGTCATGATGATTTATTTGTCTATGTCTTCTTTCCTTGCATTAAAGGGCTGCTACCAACAGTAATTATTAGTTGTCTGTTGATTCCGTTTCAGATTTTTGTTCTGAAGATTTTGTATTTTAATCCTTTCCTCCATAAATACGCCTTTCTATGCCTCTGTGAAAATCACATTTTGAAACCATTGTGATAAATAGAGCATTTGCTCCTTTAGGAGCAAATGGTTTATTTATCACAATGGTTTCAAACTACAAAATTTTAAAATTTTCCTTTTCTTTAGTTTTCTTCCACCTGTAATTAGCTGGACATTTCGATATCAATGAAATACTGTTAAAGTGAGGTAAACCCCAATTTTACAAACCAGATGAGAGGGGAGACTGGGTATCCTGATATTTAGAGTAATTACAGTACTCAGCATGGTATCCTGATATTTAGGATAATTAAGGTACCAAGCACAGTATCCTGGTATTTGGGGTAATTCCAGTACTCAGCATGATGTCCTAATATTTAGGGTAGTTACTGTAATCAACATGGTATCCTGATACCTATTCATGGGTCCTGCTCGGCATGGTATCATAATAATTAGGGTAACTACTGTACTCTGCATGGTGTCTCGATATTTAGGGTAGTATGATACTCAACATGGTATCCTGATATTTAGGATAGAGCACTCGACACCCCTGCTAACCCCTGCGAAATTTTCATGAAGTAGTTCATGAACATAGTTCATGAATAGACATGAACCTAGTTCATCAACAGCAAAATTTGACGTTCATGGATACTCATGTTCATGAACCAGTTCATGAATAATAAGTTCATATCATTTCATGAATAAGTTCATGAATAAGTTCATGTCATTTCATGAATAAGTTCATATGTCATTTCATGAATAAGTTCACGTCATTTCATGAATAAGTTCATATGTCATTTCATGAATAAGTTCATGTCATTTCATGAATAAGTTCATGTCATTTCATGAATAAGTTCATGTCCATTCATGAACATTGGTTAAATAATCCCAAAAGCAATTCACGAATCAAGGATAAAAAACAAGCAAGATGTAAAAAATACCTAGTTGATCATTATTTTTATTTTCTTCTTAAAACTTTTTGCAGATTTTCGAACTTTTTTACGAACATATTATGATCGAACTTTGTGTGTTCTTTAACTAGGCTTTCTAGTAGGGCAAGTTTCGACCCATTTAATGGCGGCCTGGCATTGTCCATATTTTTTATACTCCTTTTTCCAGTCCTTGAAAAACTAATAAGGTCATTTTCTGTAAATATGTGCAAGCACAGGAACTTGAAGATATTTTGCTCGCCATGAATATTTTTCATGGAGTCCTTCAGAGAAGGTTCTGAAGGACTATCCGTCATGGTTGCTGGACTATCCGGAGTGATGCTTGGGTACTTGTTTGTTGTTGTGTGAATGGGGGATCGAGGTTGAAGTTGTGATGCATGTTTTGGGTCCTTATAGGCCTCAAATTTGTCCTCAAGACGTCGGATTCGCCTCTTCAAACTCCTGACCTCCTCTGTGAGTTTTTGAATTTTGTCCCTAATAAATAGATTGATAAATATTCATACATAATGCAGTGTTCTGCCAACGATTATTCCTATATGGGACAATTGTCCCACCTAGCAGAAAAAATAGGGGACATTTCTAAAACCAGTGGGACATGTCTTTGGAAAACATTGTAGGAAAAGGAGAAATTGCTCATAATGAGCAATTTCTCCTTTTCCCACAATGTTTTCTACCCTATAATAGTAATTTAAATTCACAAGTATCACGTTTTATTTTGTCGTATGAAGATTCTTTAAATTTGGAATAGTCTAAATTGTGACATTTGGTAATGGGTTTTAAACTCAGAAATTAATTTTGGATGGGACAAAAATCCCATCTGAGTGTTTTTCAGGGGGACATTTTCAATTTTTATGGGACAATGTCTCAGAATCTCCCCCTTGGCAGAACACTGAATTAATGAGTTATGAAACAATTAATCCTTGACTCCATGGAATTTACCACTTATCAGGAATGAGAAAATGTTACTGACAGAGTAGATATATACAGTGCACTTAACTCTTCAGACACAGTTTTCAAATATCGTCTGCATCGGGTGCAGGTGAAAAGCAGTAGTACAGAGCAAAGGGTTAATTTTTTTTACAAGTTTTAGCCAAGAATGATATAGGCTACATGCAGATTTGACAACTTTCCATAATTGTATCAGTTTTTATCTAAGATATTAAAGGGCCCTTTGAGGGAAAAATTGACGGTCAGGATTTATATTTTGGTTATCTTATTTGAGAAATAGATCTTTTATAGATTAAACCACAAAATGTGTAAAAAATGATAAAAATTCGCTTTATTTTTTTATATTTATTCGATGTTTTAATAACCTTACAGCAGTAAGGACTTAGTGAAAAATCTAAATTATATGTTTTGCCAATTCTAAAATTTAAAAAAGCCTGATATACTCTCGTTAACATCAACATAGTTCTTTACAGAATTGGAAGTGCAAAATAATACACAACATTAACAAGAGTTTTCCGGGGATAATATAGCTTGTCTATCAGGGCTTACTTCAGACCAGTTATAGCATTAGGTAAAGTCATACAGCATCACCTATTGCATATTAAGGTTAGACTAAAATTCTAAGTCCAAAAAAGGGCACAATTCAGTCAAAATCCATTTCAGAGTTGTGGGACTTGACATGCATGGTCATCTGATGACCCTGAATAAGTGTGTGAAGTTTCAAAGCAACAGCATACACAGTGTCTGAGAAAAGGCCCTGCATGCAAAGGTTTGACCAAGCTCCCCTTGAATAGGCGAGCTAAAACAATTGGCAAATATAAGTAGAATAAGTTGAAAATATATTCTAATCATTGTAGCAGTCGGAGGAAACAATGTTAAAAGGTTGTTATATTTTACCCTGAGGATTCATAACTCGTCTGCAAGTAGCTGTGTCCACTGTCTCGACTCACTACTGAACTTGTCCCTGAAATTTTGAATAATACAATACAGTTAAAATTAGAGGTAAAATTACATAAACAGAACCTACAGCCTTAACAAGTGATCTTGCGAGTAAGATGGCGCCTTAGACCACACTGCCACATAGGACCATTAATGGTAAGATACCAGGGCTTCTGAAATCACATGTAAAAAAAATTGACCCTTATTTTTGTTATTCGGGACCTATTTTCATTTAAAAATGCTATAATAAATTGGTCAAGATGTTTTAAGTATGGCCCAAAAGCTCAAGGTGAGCAGTGTTTTTCTATAGCGCTTTGGGCAAATAAACTTTGATTAGTGCCTCTACTAGGTAGCAACCTTAAACAAGAGGCCCTGGATCACTCACCTGAGTGTTTACAAGATATTCCTTAAATTAGGCCTAGTGACCTATTTTTTGACCGGACTTGGCCTAGATATCACTAATTCAAACATTCTGACAAAGTTTCAACATACTCAAGAGTGTTACCAAGATTTTCCTCAGATTTGACCTAGTGACCTAGTTTTTGACCCCACATGACCCAGTTTTGATTAATTATGACATAGTGTAGAGAATTTTAAACTTTACCTGGTTTGACAATCCTCTTTGGAGTGTCCTCAGTTTTCCTTGGAGTCACAAACTTCCTTGGGGAAACCCTGGTTTTCTTTGGAGTTAGCAACTTCATTGGAGAGACTCCAGACTTCCTTGGAGAGACTCCAGACTTCCTCGGAGAGAGACCAGACTTCCTAGTTGCTGTCAATGTCTTTTGTGGAGTTGTCGACTTCACATGATCAATTTTGCCTTTTGAAAAAAACAAGATGTGTTTGTGAAACACTATGCCCCCTCATATATTTGACCTCTGACCTTGAAGGATGACCTTGACCTTGACATGTCACCCCTCAAAATGTGCAGTCTCATGAGATACACAAGCATGCCAAATATCAAGTCTCTATCTCTACTGGTCCAAAAGTTATGGCCAATGTTAAAGTTGGCGATTTGACCCATATATTTGACCTCTGACCTTGAAGGATGACCTTGACCTTGACATGGCACCCCTCAAAATGTGCGGCTTTATGAGATACATATGTATGCCAAATATCAAGTCTCTATCTATACTGGCTCAAAAGTTATGACCAATGTTAAAGTTGCTGACAAACAAACAGACAAACAGACAAACGGACAAACAGACAGACAGACAGGGCAAAAACAATATGCCCCCGACTTTGTCAATGGGGGCATAAAAATACATATGGAATTTTACAAGATTCTGGTTAGAATTTACATAAAATAAGAGGGCAGTCACTTATATAAATAAGGAACTGGATAAAATGACTAAGCCCATGGTATCCTAACAATAACATGATACGGCTGGAGCTGCCCAGGAAGCCATCCACTGGAAACCTGTAATTGGGTCAGTACTTGAGCGCTGGAGACAGGATAATGTTAGTAGCTGTTCTTTTTTTGTTCAAATTGTGAAATGTAACAAAGACGCCCAAAGTCACTCATTAAATGATTATTCTGATTTCACATGTCACTTCCTTACAAACTAGAACTATCCCTGAAGATGATAAAAATACCCCCAAAACAGCACCTTGACCTACAACATAATTTAAGAAGGTAGTCCTTTCAAACAGTACTCATTTTGACCTTGACCTTTGAGGTACAAGTAACCCTCATCATAGAAGCTTTATGTAAAATGTTATTGAATGCCACCAAGTGGTTTGTAAGAAATAGGTCGGACAAAATATGGCTTCCGGCTGACCGACAGTGACTCCTGTATACCCACCCAAAACTTTGTTTTTTGGGAGTATAACTATGTATGGACCAAGCCTATGAAGAACTATAATTTATAGTTATATATATGAGAAAAATTAGAATTATCTGTTTTCTAATAGCATTTCCATGCAGAGTGTATACAACGTAAAATAATGCAACATTTGATAAATCAAGACATTAATTACCTGATTTGGCCTTCAATTGATTGTTGATCACAGCAACATCTGGCGAGGTCTGGAACCCAGATGAGTGAAGAACAACTTTTGGCTGAGCTGCAACAAAAAACAAGACAATCATGATATTCCTGCATGCCTGGCAATAAGAAATTGAACAGAAAAATGACATAAATTGAACAGAAAAATGACATAAATGCCTCTTTCATCATGGTAAACCTCCTTAACCAGTTGATCTATAATACTGCATTTGCCCGCACCCAATACAGAAGACATTTGGAAATAGTGTAGGAAGAGTTCAAATTGAAGAGCAATTTGTTGAACTCTTCCTGCATTGTTTTCCACTCATAAAATGTAAACATACTAAGTCACCCATTTGTGAAATATTGCTTTCAATTTGGAAGAGTCCAAGAAAATGCGTATGGAACAAAGGGTTTACAAATTTAAGTAATGTATGCCAAAGGGTTTTTCTGTAAAAAAAATATTGCCTCGAAACCAAATTTCTATTAATAGCAAATGTGACCTATCAACTCGGCTTGAACAAAATTTAATGTTATAGGGTATCAACCAAGCATCATTCATATATATGATATTATTTTGGTGTAAGTTTGGTGAGAATCATATGAAAAATGCGGATGCAAGAGTGCACACTGTTGTGTCCAAACATCAAATAACGCATTTTTTTTATGATTCACATTTATGACCACAACGCCAACAACATTTATCCAATTTTGTCAGTTCAAGAACTTGTCCCAAGATATAACGGTTACATTACGACCATGTAAGTTCGGTGGACATCAAATTACAATTGAAAGTTGCGTGTAGTAGAGTACCAACAACACAAACTAATGCAATTTTTGATGATTCAAGACCCTTAACACAGATGAAATCACCTGATTTGGTCAGTTCAAAACTTGTCCCAAGATATTATGGCTATATAACTTAAGTTTAGTGAGGAACAAATGATGAATGGGTGCTAGAGTGCACACACATTCAACTAGTACCTTCATCATGTGCTTGTGCTGTGTGTGCTGAAGACTTATTCAATTGATCGGTGATAACAGCAACATCTGGCGAGGTCTTGAACACAGATGATTGTAGAACAACTTTTGGCTGAGCTGCAACAAAGAACAAGACAACCATGATGTTCATGTAGGCCTGGCAATAAGAAATTGAACAGAAAAATGACATAAATGCCTCTTTCATCATGGTAAACCTCCTTAACCAGTTGATCTATAATACTGCATCTACCCCACCAAATAATAATAAAGTTTTTATTTATAGAGGCTGCACAGTTGGGCAAGCCCAGTCTTCCCTGTGGGCCTGTTAAAACATTTACAAATATTTACATATATATTATTATAGGGTACCATGTACATATTTATATGGACCTAGCAATGAGCATTGTGGTACACCAGATGCAATTGGAAGAGATGAAGACAGTTTGCCAGCAACTGACACTTTCTGGGATCTTTTGTCAAAATAGGGTTTAAACCCTTCCAGGGTTTTGTTTCTTATGTTGTATTCAAACATTTTGTTAAAAAGGAGTGGATTATTTATTAAATCAAGAAATACAGTTCCAATTACCTTTCTGTTGTTAATTGCATCAATCCATATGATGAAAAACTATGTATAATTTAAGTCAATAAAATATATCTATAATGTGTCAATTATTGCTGTAAGCACTGTCCCCCAAGAATGATTTTATCTGAATCCAGATTGAGAGTTATTAATGAGAGAATTTTTTTTTCAAGATAAGTCTTCAAGAAATCACACACATGTCTTTCTAAATTTTTTGATAATACAGGCAATATTGAAACTGGGAGGTATTTACAATGCAGAAGGCTTTTGAAAACTGTGTAGGAAGAGTTCAGATTGCTGCTGAACTCTTCCTGCGTTGTTTTGAACTCAGTAAATGTTAACATATACTAAGTCACCCATTACTGATTAGTAGAGAATTATTGCTTTCAATTTGGAAGAGTCCTAGAAAATGTGTATGGAGCAAAGGGTTAACAAATTTAAGAACTGTTTGCCAAATGGGTTTTCTGTAAAAAAAAATTTGAGAAACCAAATTTCTATTTATAGCAAATGTGACCTATCCACTCGGCTTCAACAAATGCTATATTTATAGGGTACCAAGCAACATTCATATGATATTAGTTTGATATCTGACAAATGGTTCAGAGTTTTGGGGCTGAGCCGCCTCTGATTGTGGCCTCAACTAGTTCACAATAAATGTTCAGAATATACTTACATTCGACAATATCCAGAAAACTGTCAGTAATGTCTTCGGTCAAAGCTTGATACCTTTCTGTCAACCAGGCATCCATGTCTTTTTTGCCTATTTATATAAGATAATGAAAGTTAAGTATCTCTAAACGAACAGATGCAGTGATGTGCATTTTTTTCCTAAAATATAACAATGAACATATATATTACATAACAAATTGTGCACTAATTACATATGATAAGCAAGTCATTGGCCAGTCCAACCATTGAAAGACATCAAGAAATTTCCTTACTGGGAAAGCTCAGCTGTTTACAGCCACTTGAGTATACATGTAGTCTTGTGTTGTTCAAAAAAAATTATGAAGAGAAAGTGAGATTTTTTTTTAATTAATTTTGCATTTTTACACTCAAAACGTATGATAAATACAAAGTATGTAAATGCAATCTTAACATAACTTGTGTAGTTTGACATTCAATAAGTGGTGAAATAATGCTTTCAATTTGGAAGAGTCTAAGAAAATGTGTGCATCGGGTTACCGTTAAGTCACTGTTGAAACGTTGTGGGTGGGGTACGGATATTCCTTAAAACTTAAACTGTTTGTTCGTATCGGGAAAGAACGCAGAAATTCTTGATAAGCCATATTTCAAAGTTAATATTAACAAGTTAAATAGGATATGAGAATATAAATATAAATACATGAACTTGCCTCCAACCGCTAAAATCTTGAATTTCCAAATACCAGGATACCCACGGAACTTGGCTGTTCCATTATCTGATGGTTTGAAAGCGTTTACCGGAATCTTTGGTTCTATAACAGGGTTGCCACAAACCAGAGGAAACAAAATTCCCTGACAATTCCCTGACATTTCCCTGACATAATTTCAAATTTCCCTGACACATTTCGTCGCGAGATTTGGGTCCTTCTGTCATAATTTCTGTAATAGGTAATGGATTTTTAAAATATATAACATTCATTCTCATGATTTCAAAATTCCCTGACAATTCCCTGACATTTGCCTATATTTTCAAAATTCCCTGACAGTTCTCAAAATTCCCTGACAATTCCCTGACCTTGAAAAAATTAAAATTTCCCTGACTTTTCCCTGACGCGTGGCAACCCTGTATAACTTGTTTCAAGTTATGAACGGACAATCTGCTGCCGTCGTCAATCCATCGCATAACTGCATAACCGCTCGTTTTTGATTCACATCCTGTCGCCATTGTGTTGTTCGAACTGTCCGGTTTCCCTCCAAAATTCAAAAAATATTCCGCTTCACCATCCGGAAGTCTTGATTATCTGCGACGCTGGACGCTTGCTGTATTGAAAGCATTCAGAGGACGAGTGATTCCAGTCAGCGTGCAGTTGGTAAACAAAAAGTGGTGAGTTTTTAATTCCGAGTAACGTTACTGTTGGAAATGTATCACGTAGTTTCTTTTTACAAGAAATAGAGCTTATTAAAATACGAATCGATCCATCGAACAATAATAAAAAACATATCCAAAAGGACGGTGCCATCATTATGATTTACGGACGTTTCGGTAAATGACCAGTTCGGTAAATTGATTTTATATAGTGAATGTTCCGGACGTTTCGGTAAAAAGTTAATTATAGTAATTAAAGGTTTATATACCGGTATATCACACCTTTTGCTGGCGGATAGCGTTTGATTTGTAGTCACTTTTATCATTATAAATGGGTTGGGTCTAAACTATACGATGTAGTTAAAGAAAGGGTAAATTTCTATGCCAAATCCAGGGGTGAGAATTTTCCGCGGAATTCCGCGGATTTCGTTTCTCTCAGGGCCGTTTTTGAGATCGATGTAAATCCGTTGAGAAATTTGTAGAGGGGGGGGGGGGGGGGGTTATGGCGAATAATTCAGGAAATTATTATTTGCCGATATATTCTTTCACTATTCCAAGTAAATCCGCGTTAACAACGTTTATATCGCGTTAACAGCGAGATTTCGGTTCAGCTAATCGAATAACGAGACTCTTGTCCTACAGCCAATCAAAACGCTCGTATTATGCTGTGTTCGTTCAACATTTCCAAGATGGCGTCCGTGATATGAAATTCTGTATCTGTACTGTCAATTAATCTGAATTTAAGACATAATGAGAAGCATAGGCAGAGATTACGATAACAGTGTGGAAAACAAGTTCTACCCAAGATGGCTAGAGAAAGAAATTACGTTGACATTTGGTACAGAAACAAGAAATGTGATAATTGGCGACGATTTCTTGAAACTGAAAGTAAACTTCGGACGAGGGAACCTTGTGTAAACTTTATTCCAAACAAATGAATTACGGCAAACGCGACTGCGTAGCATATAAGAACCTTCTGAAAAGCATTAAACATGTCCAGTTATTGAAACAGCGGATTTCCAGTCACAGGTAAAAACCTGTAATGTCAAGTATTCACCAAAAGTTGTCTGTCAATAGCTATTCATAGGTAATGTTAAAGGAACTGATCACGATGTGTCGATTCAGAAAAGTTATATTTTGTTTTTAATAAACCAGTTTAATGAATTAGAAGATGGTTTATTGACATAAAAAAGTAATCAGAATCAGAGTTTGAATGTGAACTTTGTCTAGAAATTGTGACTGTAATGTGAACTTTGGTGAATTTTGTCTAGAAAGTTAACTTTTACAATACCATACAAAATTTAGATCAAATTTTGCATCTTTATCTGTGATCAGATCACAGAGTTCCATTTGATTTCATTTTTAAAACATGTGAGTTTTAATTGCTTGTGTTTGACAAGAAATTAATCTGGCAATGTTGAATGGATCCAATAATAAACTGAATGTAAATTGTATGGACATGTTCTACAACTTGTTTGTTTGAAACACAGCTCATCGTGTATGACATGCAACTCAAGTATAATTGTAAAAAAAACACATGAATGACAGACCCAAGTGAAAATGCAGGAGAAGGCTCCTGAAGTGCTCAAGAAAGCTATATTTCATTTTGCTTCGGGGGCTTTGCCCCCCTGAGCCCCCCACATGGGCACTGCCCATGTCCCGCAAGGGGCCTAGGCGGCCCCCTTGACCCCTGCCAATTTTCCATTTTTTTCACCAACGGCCATTCTCACCCCTGCAAATCGGAATAATCGTTATGAAAGTGGGAAATCGAAAAAAAGAAGAAAAAGTGAAAAAAGTGCCATTTGAATGTATTTGCAACCCAAAATTAAAATTAGTCCTCTGATCAGGATCTACCATGCAGACAGGGATGTAATAAAAACACGAAAACCCCTATTTGAGTTGAAAAAATTAGAATCTACTTTAATTTAAGTGAGTTTAAAATATTGTGTTCCTCAAATATATAAATAAGTTTATTACAATATCTATGATTATATCATAATTCTTATAATTATAAATATTACGATTATTAATATCAATCATTTCACCTTTAGGATTAATATACCAGTTTTGCTTTATATTAGAATTATTAAAAATAGGACTGGATCATGTTATCCTGTCACGCATATTTATATTTAAAAAAAAAAAAATTCAGACCCCGAAGCGTGGTCTGTAAATGCGGCACGTCTTTAATTAGTGTTTGCCATTAATTGTGCCGTCGCCTGTAATCAATTAATTAACTAATTAACAACCTCGCTACACCCAACACTTTAATCAGATGAGCACCACTTCATTGTCAAAAAGTTTGAATCCTGGCACCGCGTAACTAGACGACTGATCAGAATCCAAAGTTTTTAACACACAAAAAGGGTATAATAACGACTCCTTCTCTGTCTGGTAAAACAGTGTAGAGCCAGATCATCAATTGGTTTAATCCTTTCACTGCCTTATATATTTGCTAACAGTTTGGATCCGTAAAGCGATGACTGATCAAAATTCAGTCTTTCACACACGAAACGAATATATAACAGTTGATTTGACTCATTGGGCAATAGTTTTTTTGCAAACAGTTTGGAGTCATTTATAGGTATTGTTGATATAGTGTATATAATTATTATCTTATTGCAAAACTATGTACATATTTTATGGTGAATATTAAATATATATCCAGTACACTTTTCGTTATCAATTATTTTGCCAATAGGCCCTATATATTACTATATAAAAACTCCAGTTATTTTCAACACCCTTCGCATGTCCATCATATTCATTGTTAGTCAAACAGTTACTGGGAGAGGTACTTAATCCTTTAATTACTATAATTTACCTTTTTACCGAAACGTCCGGACCATTCACTATATAAAATCAATTTACCGAACTGGTCATTTACCGAAACGTCCGGCACCCATCATTATCACAGAATTCTCAATGCGTCATTCTTCGTCTTTTATTAAAAAAAAATGGCGAGTAGACATTTTCTGACTGAAATCACAGGGATCCGAGTCATGTTTCTGGTTAAATTCCTATTATCGTACAGGTCCCTGTTTTCGAACCGTACCTATGCTCGAACCTTTTGTTCAACGACTGTTTATATATACCAAAAACGCATTTTATTTAGCATGTTAACCAGTGCTTTGTTTACTTTCAAATAAATTGTTGAGTTTATTTGTCAGTATTGTTAGTGACTGTGTTAACATGAATTTATAAATATTCCCATGAGCCCTGATAAATATTAAGATGTTCGAGAACCGGTGCTTCCATGCAATACAATAAATTATATCAGTTTTCTTCTGACTGAAAGATAAACAGTAAACATTTACATTTTCATTAAAACCCTTCAACAATTATATTTTCATTTAATTCACCAAATTTTGATGATAGATTTTTAACCTGTGTGACAGATTTTTTTACAGAAATATGACTGGTATATGATTGATATGTCTTATATTTTCTATTCCAGGTGTACATGATATGGCTTCAATACAAGAACAGAAATATGAGGAAGTTCTCATGGATGGGAAAAAAAAGTTCAAATGTGGCATTTGTAAACGACTGTTGAGTAGAAGAGATTATATCTTACAACATTTGTCGAGGGATCATTTAGTGTGTAAGTATCCATTATTGATTACCAGTAATACCTTCTTTTTGCTTGGAAGTTGCCACATATTTAAAGATTCGGCCAAAATTAAAAAAAGTAATGAAATATTTCTTCTTCCCACAGTTGACAGGGGTTAGTCTTGATGAACTGACATTACACATTCTGCAGACAAACCCGACATTAAGCAATCTTCACCAGGCGAATTACTACTATAGAATGATGTAAACAAAAGATAAATATGATTACCATATGCTTTGAGCTTCATAGTACTTTAGTAGCAGATTTTGCACATTATACAGATGTATGAAGACATTCACTTTGGACCTGGACATTGCAACTTGTAATATTTATATGCCTAAATAAAGGGGCTAACAGGTGAGCTTTTGTGATCGCCCTGTGTCTGTCATCTGTCAGGTGTTAACTTTTACTTCTAACAACTTCTCTGAAACTACATGATGGAAGTTGATGAAACTTGGCATGGATGTTCCTAGCGTGCCCCGCTACCTTTTGATCAAGCTGTGTGGATTTGTTAAAAAAAACATGGCTGCAAAAATCTTCTTGTCAGATACCATTGGCCTGATTTTGAAATAATTTCACAGAAATGTTCCTTAAGTGACTAGACTAAGTTTGTTCAAACCATTGTGATTCATAAAACATGGCCTCTAGTGGGCATGAAACAGCTGTCATTTCTACATTTCCAGTATTTTATTTTTGAAACTCTTGGGGAATTGAAAAAAAAAAGGTTAAATCTCAGGACAATGTTTAGTGAGTAACCATTTGCAATTTTGAATTTGAAAATAATTCTTAACTGCTTTTTCCAACAAAGATTCTTAAATTTCTTTACACATTTTCCATTGATTTTGTTCTTAATTACAGCAGTAGAAAATGTATCAACAGGACAGAAGCAGCAGAGCTTTGTTGAATTAAACAGTGATGGGAGAAAAATGTTTAAATGCCATCTTTGTAAACGGCAGTTCTGTCAGAAAAGAAATGTATTACTACATCTAAACAGAGACCATGAAATGTGTAAGTATGCTGGTCTATATTTACTTTTACCAATTTTGCATCTTTTTTCACCAACCCTTTGGGCAAAGTTGAAAATCCTGGTTACTAAACTTGTTGAAATAATCTTAATACATGAATAAAGGTTATAATTTTGTGTTCCTGCTAAGCATTGAATGACTGAAAGATACATGAAAAGTAGTATTTCTAGTGTTTTTAGCTCACCTAAGTGCAAGGTGAGCTATTGGGATCACATTTTGTCTGGTGTGGTCAACATTTGCCCTTGTTAACACTATACCAACTACATTTTGCATGCAATCACCATGATAGTTTGTCAGAACATTTATCTCCATCAAATCTTGGACAAGTTCAAAACTGGATCGTGTGGGATAAAAATCTCGGTCACTAGGTAAAATTGAAGGAAAATCTTGTTTACACTCTGGAAGCCACATTTTTGCCTTGATCATGTTGAAACTCTGTCAGATTGTTTGTCTTGGTGATATCTAGGTCAAGTTCGAAACTGGGTCATGGTCAGTCAAAAACTAGGTCAGTAGGTCAAATTTTAGGAATATCTAGTTTACAGTCAGGTGAGCAATCCAGGGGCCATCATGACCCTCTAGTCGGCATACATAATCACGGCATACATAATCGTGATTACATATTCATTAACTTTGAACAAGTTTATCTATATTTCAGCTCCTGTAAAGAAAAAGAATAAGCTTCATAAAGGTGAAGAGTCAATACAGATGCCAATCCTTTCATGTACAGCAATAGTAACTGCACTGAAGAACAAAGTTTCTCAGTCTAATGAGATCAGCAATGAAATGCATACAGGTATGGATTATCCTGTACTGTAATGTAAAATTAAACATAAAAGTCTAGCCTTGAATGAACATTGCATGTCAGTGTAATATGTTTTGTTCAACAAAGTGGATAGTTGGCTCAAGCAAAAGGGTATATTTAAAACCAAAGAAAAAAATATGTGTGTTTCAGGTTATGCTCTCAAAAATATTAGGGTAGCTAGGTTGGCAATTCATTCTAATTTATACCTTTTTAGCTCACAGGTGATTTTTTGTGATGGCCCTGTGTCCATAGTCTGTTGTCCGTCGTTAATTTTTAGCTTCTAAAAACTTCTCTTGAAACCACTGGCTCAATTTTTATATAATTTCACAGAATGTTCCTTGTGTGACCCTGTACCAAGTTTGTTCAAGCCATCACAATTTTTCAAAAAACATGGCTGCCATTGGTGTGCTTACTGTTGAATAAACAGATCCCAAACTTCATTTGTGAATTCATACATCTCGGAGTCTTTGAGTTATCTACTTAAATTGGGAAACTCATGGATACTCCTGTGAGCAATATAGGGCCACTTTGGCCCTTTTGTTTCTAAGAATTAAAGAACCAGGCTCTTGACTTTAAAGAGTGCTTATTCAAATGTGATAAACAAACTGTAGGCACCAAAATGTTAAGATAGGTAGGTAGGGTAGGGTAGGCTTATAAGTATAACCCTTTCCCTTTTACGACAATTCTGCAGCAGACTACTTTTAATGTATTTTGTCAATGACAAAAAGTGGAAAACATCATGGCAAAAGGAGAAATTGCACGTTTTGTGCAATTTGTTCTTTTGTCACTATGTTTTCAAAAGGCCAATTGCTGCAAGGCGTCAGAAAGCGTCTATATGAAGGAAAGGGTTATAGAAAATCAAATACCTTTAATCCATAAGCATTTTCTTGGACTTATCCAAATTGAAAGCAATAATTCACCTCTTAGCAGTAATGTCAGATTGAAAAAAACATTGTAGGAAAAGGTCAGATTGCTCGTTACGATTAATCTGAACTCTTCCTACGCTGCTTTTAAATGTTGTCTGCATTTAGTACGGGAAAATGTGGTTTTATGGAGCAAAGGATTAAAAGATTGTGATCATACTGTGTATAAACAATTCTTTCAAACATCTCTTTGTTATTATTTGGTACTCTTGAACCTAAATGTGACACATTTATTTTGCAGGGCCTGTGGAAGATTTATCATATGCATATCAGACCAGCCAGACTGCAGGTTGTGTGGAAAGACCAATGAATCTAGATTGTTCTGTATCAGAGAGTGAATCGGAAAACCACAGCATTGGGTCGGATAGTGATTTATCTAGTCTGAATGATTCACTGTCTGATATCTCAGACATTAGTTTAGATGACAGTGAAATCGAGGTGGGCTCTGACTTTTCAGATCAAGGCAATCTAACTTGGTCGGACACATCTTATTCAGAGTCTTGTAATAGTGATAGTGATGATGGACATAATCATTTTAAAAAAACACTTACTGAAAGTGAAAAACAAGGTTTAACAATATTCAGTTGCTTTCAAAGAAATAACCTTTCTGCATCTGCTTGCAGAGATATACTAAAAACAATGAGAAGTGTGTTTCCAAACTCACGACAACTCTTGAACTTTGACTATATTCAATCTTTTGTGGATAAAAAACCCTTGATTGAGGTTCATTATTGTGAAATATGTAAATATGTATTTCCCACTGACCAGAATGTAGTTGGCTGTATTTCCCCTGATTGTGTAGGACTCCGTTACAAAGGCCCAATGGCAAACCAGCATAGACAGGAAAGACAGCCCAGGAAGAGTTTCATAATTGCGGATATAAAGAACCAGCTGACAAATCTGCTCCAAACACCAGGTGTATATTTTTTCTAAATATTATCAAACTGCTTTTGAAGTAAAAAAATAAATACATTGTGATTTAATTGGCTTTTCAGCTCACCTGACCTGGACTCAAGCAGAGCTAGCTCACTCTTTGTCCCTCATCTCATCCTTAAACAATTGCTTCAAACAACATCTCCTCATAAACCAAACTTTCCTCCAACTTCACAGGAATGGTCCTCTTCCAAAATAGCTAAATGAAACACTTTCCTGCACTTTCTGGTGCAGTATTCTGGTTGCTATGGCAACAGTTAAAAAATAATTAATATATAGCACAGACCTATATACAGATAATATAAAGGTCTGTGGATATATTACATGAAGTAAAGTACACATATAATATAGTATATAATCATTATCACTATTTCAATCAGCGGCACACGCAATATAATATCACCATAATCAGGCCTGGATTATCACACCTGTTGAAGAAACTTACTATATAAATTAAGGTGGACGAAACCACTTCACTCCCACTATATAAATTAAAATGGACGGGAGGTTGACATTTCAAAACCACTGTGATTCCAATCCTTATGAGTTTTTTTTGAGACTTTGTTGTTTTATTTCAGATATCGTTCAGGATATTGATAAATATAAGACTGACAAAGTCCACAGAAATGGTACAGAAGCTATTACAGATATCACTGACGGAACTGCATACAAAGAATTGCTCTGTGCAGAAGATGGTTTTCTTACCATGCCATTCAATTTGACTGGAATTATAAATACTGATGGTGTAAACTTGTATTCATCTTCCAAAGTGGAGCTTTGGCCAGTATTTCTGGCAATAAATGAGCTAAGTCCAAAAATTAGATTCTCCAGGGAAAACATGCTGCTAATTGGTATCTGGCAAGGAAAAGGGAAACCACCATTTAAACAATTTTTTGCCAGTTTAGGTGACGAATTAAATAGTCTATACAATGGGGGTGTTCAAGTTAATGTTAATGGGAAAGACATATTAGCCAAGCTTGCTGTTGTCTGTGGTGTCTTTGACTTGCCTGCGAAGGCAAGTATTCTTAATATGACATATTTCAATGGCAAGGAAGGATGTATTACCTGTGAAGATCCTGGTAAACGTGTTAAACAAGGGAAAGGTACTTCACATTGTTACCCATTTAGGAACATTGATTCTCATTATCCTGGTAGAAATCATGATACAGTGAAGGAATATATGAGGGAGGCAACAGACAAGAAACGTGTAAAGGGATTTATAGGTACATCTGGTCTGACTAATCTAGAAACATATGATCTGGTAAAGGGCACTGTTCCAGACTACATGCATGGTATTCTTTTAGGGATAACAAAATCTTTATTATGCAAGTGGTTTTCACCAACTCAAAGTGGGAATCCATACTTCATTGGAAAACACATAAAAACAGTATCAAAACGACTGAATAAAATCAAACCACCCCCATTTATTGAGAGATTACCACGTGATTTAGAGAAACACTACCAACACTTTAAGGCAACAGAACTGCAAGCCTGGTTGCTATTTTATTCCCTGCCCTGTTTGAGTGACATTTTGCCTTTTGCATATTTGAGGCATTTTGCTTACCTTTCTGAGGCAATTTACATTGTTTTAGGCGACAACATAACACCAACAAAATTAGACAGAGCATCTGTGCTTCTAAACAAATTTTATCAAGAATTTGAAGAGCTTTATGGTCCTGGATCATGTGGGTTAAATGTTCATAATGCATGTGCACATCTAATCTGGTATGTCAAACTCTGGGGACCAGTTTGGGCATGG
Source organism: Azorinus chamasolen (assembly GCA_963576725.1). Taxonomy (NCBI): domain Eukaryota; kingdom Metazoa; phylum Mollusca; class Bivalvia; order Cardiida; family Solecurtidae; genus Azorinus; species Azorinus chamasolen. The sequence continues at coordinate 34,592,940 of OY755244.1, forward strand.
AGCTGTTTTCCTTTTGAGGATGCAAATGCTATGTTACTCCAATCATGTCATGGGACAGGTAATGTTATGAAACAGGTAATGAGATACAAGGAGGTCCAATTAAATATGCGTAGTAAAGGTATGGAGTCTTCTAGTACTACTCGTTGGAAAGTGACGAGCTCAGCCAACAATTGTGATATCTGTGGAAAAATGAAACCTTTTAGTAAGGAGATCTTTTTTAATGAAGTCGCAGATAATGATGGTGTCAATTTAGGCAATGTGAAGCAATTGGATAGAATATGTGTCAATGGAAAACAGTTTTGCTCAGAAGATTACATAAGAATGGAAAAGAGAGTTTGCTCGGTCGTCCTGTGTGACGATGGCTCTGTTGGAAGAATTCTGTGCTTTCTGTTGGATGAAATATCTGATACAGTGTATGCCATTTTGCAGATGTTTCAAACACATATTGACACAGAGATCAGTCAGCTTGGTGCCGGCAAACATATAATTCCAGTAAGTGAAACACAACAAAAGAAAATGATACTAGTAGAACAATTGTCTCACATTTTGTTGTATATTCATGTTTCATTGACCAATGCATCCAATGTACACTATGTAGCACAACTGCCAAATGCACATGGGCATGCCATATTCAAGTAGTATAAAATTTGTAAAATTCATTTACTGTATACCAATTAAGGTAATAATAACTTGCAATGACAGGAGAATTGACAGGTTGCCTTAGATCTACTATAGTGTATTTGCTGTGTATTATGCATGAAAACTGGCACATAAATGTGTTATTCCATCGCCTATTCGAAGAAATAGGGGAGCTAATGTAATCATGTTGGTGTTGGCGTACGCATTGCCAGCTTGGTCAAACCTTTTCTCAGACACTGTGTATACATTTTTAACTCGCCTATTTGAAGAATAGGCGCGCTTATGTAGTCACCCCGTCGTCACCGTTGAAGCAGGCCTATTTGAATAATAGGGGTGCTTAAGTAGCCACTCAGGCGTTGGCGTTGGTATCAGCGTTGCCAGGTTAAGATTTGCATGCAAGTATTGAAAATTTGTGATATCTCGCAATAAAAAATAGTGTGTGGTTTTATCTGATACTGATACTGTAAGTCTTTGGAATTATGTTCACTATTGGCATACATCGTATATAAACAAATTTACAGATTTAAAAGGCCTGTATGGACATAGTTAACATTTGCATGGAAGTATTGAAAACGTGTATTATCTTGTAATAGTTGATACTGTGTGGCTTTACCTAATGCTATAACTGTTTTGAAGTAGGCCCTGATAGACGATGGCCCTGATAGGCGAGCTATATTGTCCTCCGACAACTCTTGTTAAAGTGGAACATTTAATGTAATTAAAACCAAGAATGTCAATGAACAATTGAATTTTGTTTTTCTTTTTTATTGGAGAATTTAGTATGTCGTGAATTTTATTTTCTTCAAGAACCTTTTTTTTTTCTTCATTAAATGTTTGATAGAAAATATAGTTCAACAATAATGCGAACACAAGTTCATGAACTTTATATGGAGTTCTTGAACCAAACTGTTCATGAAAACAAATTCATGAACTTTATCCAGAGTTCATGAACCAAACTATTCATGAACTCAAATTCATGAACTTTATCCAGAGTTCATGAACCAAACTATTCATGAACTACAGTTCATGAACTGTTGGGGAATTTATTTGATGGTTCATGAACTGTTCACGAACAGTTCATGAAGTTCTTCAAAAGTTCATAAACTTCATGAATACATTTCGCAGGGGAAATGTTCAGTCATTCTTCATGAAGAATTCATGAAATAAATATGTAGTTTTCATGAAGGAAATTCATGAATTCTTCATGAAGAAGTAGTGAAGATAAAATGGCACACTTCTTAAAATATTCTAAATAATTAGCAAATGCATTTTTTATGAAGAGAGAAAAAGCATAAAAAATTCTTCAAATCAACCAGATTATTATTCAAGAAGAATTCATGAACACTTCATGAATTAAAATTCATATAATAAACATTAAACTTCAACTTCATGAAGAGTTCAAGAAGAAAAAATCATTTCACTTTTAATGAATAAATCATGGTTTTTTTGCTATAAAAACTATTGTGCCATTTTATCTTCACTTCTTTTTCATGAAGAATTCAAGAGTAAAACTTCACTTCTTTTTTAAGAAGATATCAGGAGTAAAACTTCACTTCTTTTTCATGAAGAATTCATTAACAATCGCTCATTAAAACTTCATAACATATGTGACTTTTAAGCTGTTACATCTTCATGAAGAATTCATTAACAATCACTCATTAAAACTTCATAAAATATGTGACTGTTAATGATTACACCGAGAGGCAGCATGTCACTTAGGCATCAATTTTCCATTGTCTGTCTATCCATCACACTCTTTTTAGCTGTCATTTTGGTGGTTATGTTCATAGAGCTTTTAAATTTCACATGTCTTCCTTTCAATGCGTGCAATAATTTTTTAGTTATTCCCCTTTTGTTGGCGGCATGTGACTCGTGTTCTGTGAACTCCTCTGCCAGTCCGGAGATGTTCGTTTACATACTCAGTTTCACCCTCTGTGTCCATCAAACTATCCTTTACATTCACTGGGCTCCTTTGAATGACTAAAAGAAGAAAAGAACATTACAATGTAACGCAAAATACTCTAACTGGCAACCTTGAACACATATAGAAGCAGGCATTTCATATTTATTTGCAAATCAAACAATGAGTATGCTGTGCTCAGTTGAGCTATATCTCCTACTTACATACCAATATTCAGGGATAATCAATTATTTTGTACACACACACACACACACACACACACACCAGAGACATATACATACACAATGTATGTATATCTCTCTTCACACACAAGCCTTTTAATTTTTTTATTAATCGGAATTTGAAAACTATCTTTAAGAAAATTCCAATTGAAATCGAGACAAATTTATTAGAAACTGACAAAAATTGGATATGGGTACTTCATGCTGCTCACTACACATTTCAGTGAGAACGTTGATAGATAACAGTAATCATAAATGTATAAAGCCAGTACAAAGAACAAACCCAGTTACAACAATTTTTTTCATGATCTACGAAAATATAGCAAACGCAACCACTGAAAACTTGCAAAACTGATGAATTTGTAATCATGAAATATAATTCTATTAGATACTAAACGCTTGTAAGTGGATGTTTCTTGTTTTTAAATGATTCAGAGGGATTTTGATTATACTAGTATTTTAAACGGGAACAATATGTCGCATTTGCCCTGGGTCCTGGGGTCAAAATTTAAAGAGTAATATGACTTACTAGCAATTATAATTGGCGAGTACTTGCTTCCAGCGAATTCCCATATGGTTTGTTGTCAACTAAGTTGCTGTCCAAAAACGAATTCCTCAATAGTTAATACGGACACGAATACCGTTTCCTCCCGTAAACGAGGTTTTCAGAAATGTCCACCATTTTGAACTTTTGGTATGCATGCGCGGAAAACATGTGGCCAAGCATAGATCGACGAAAATGTCCGATACGATTCGGTATCTGCCGGTATGAATTCATGTATTTAGAATAAGGGATTGCGAGTGACAGAAAAACGTTCCATTTCATTTCCTGCATAATTTTTCTGTTGGCACAATTCTTCTGACATAAAATTACGCTAAAATTGGACCTTCCAAATTCGACGAATGGGCGATAATTTCCGTTAGACACGACAGGTGTATACGACATAAGTACTGTGTTCATAAGGCATATGCCACCCGAACCAAGACGGAATAAGACGAGCAGTTACGAATGCAGACCGAGTGTGCATATGTGTACACTGCAATCGGAAATGGCGAACTCTGTTTGGATGTTGGTAGAAAGTTTAAAAAATGGAGAATCATCGATAACAATGAGAGACATTCAACCTTAGGACAAACATATAACAATAGATAAACGTAATCTTCAGTCATGAAGGAGTATTGTTTACTCGAAGAAGAAAGTTCAGTGTAAAGCAGCTGAAAGATAAGATGTGTTTCGAGAGGTCGAAAAATCCATGTTCAGTCTGTGAAATTACGGACCGCACACACGCCCTGGATCGACTGACGAGTAAGTTTTTTTGAAAAGTAACATTTATATATGTATGTAAATCATATTCACTCTCGAGTGATAAAATAATAGTCTGATATATGCGCTATAACAAGAACTATGCAGCCAAAGTCGATCTCTCAAGAAAGTCGCGAAAACACATAACACTGTAGATAACAATTACACAGACATGTTATATCCAAAAGTGATTTGGTTTGTATATGCTGTAAAGTTCAGTGGTAAACATTAGTTGCACAAAACGATGATTTTCGATCAGTATTCACACTTACATGCTACGATTTTGGAAAGTATAAAACTTGAAAATTTAGCAAATCGATCTGTACATTATTGCAATTATTTGACTTATCGTTTATTATAAAATATGAAGAAAATGATGAGGAAATTTGCATTGCAACCAATTAATTTTTATTTTAAAAAAATCCTCTATACAATCAGTGGACGTTTGAGCCAATGTGTAAAATGTCACTATTTACAGTGCCTTTTTTGGCCATTTTGGTTTGGCCAGTGATGTTTGAAAAATTACTGGTTAAACTGGCCAGTGATGGTCAAGTTAATTTCATACACTGAAAATTTCAAAGGCATTAATTAAGTACAGTGAAACTGCTGAAACTTCACACATAATGAATAGCAGTTATGTGAAGGTTTAATATTTCCCCTCATTTCACACCATACTAACGGTTCACTTGACTGTACTTTGAATTTGTTTAGACTGATTTTAACTGCTTTTCACAGAAATGATATGTTTGACATCGAATTTGATAAATATATATGCCAGAATTGGCTATACCTATATAAGTAGATCATAATATAGTAAAAATAAAAAAAGAAGCCTACATGTATCCAATTGCTTTCATTGGATTTACCTGTGACAGATATAGATGGTTGTATAAGAACTGTTTAAAAGAAAATTGAACGTGTCAATTAAGTCACAGAAATAAATAAGAATCACCTGTCCTAATTGGTAATAATTTAATATATTTAAACAAGACAATTGGAATATTAAATCAATAAAAATAATTGTTTCTTTCAGGATAGGACCATTTCCAAAGAACAATGTCATGAAACATTTGAAGTGCTGACAAGATGTACATGTGGAAGTCCAAAGATGAAGAGAAGATAGTTCAGTGTTTCTTCATGAGCAGCAGCTGGTGACATAGTTGCCATACAACTTATTTTGTGTACAATATGCTTGATGACGATTCTTTTTAATAGTTTGTAAAAAGCTAAAAGAGACGGAGTTTTACACATGGAGGAGAATGGTGGACATCATGGGTTTTTTTCTAACAAAAGAAACAGAACCATTTCTCTTATAAATGTTTGTGGAAATGCTGTTGCAGAAAGTTTTTCTTGTGAATGTTAATTGGACCAATATGTTAAGTATTGACGACCCACAATCTGTTTGGCTACATTGATAAAAAATATAAACACTGAGAAAAAAAGGGAAGTGAAACATTGTTTTATTGTTTGTAGCTCTGAAATCATTATAGGAATAGTAAAATTATATACTGATCAAATATATCATTGGAAACCGTCATTAGAATCCATACAATGCACAGTAAACAATTAATAGTTTGATGTGTTTGTAATGAAGAATTGAGCATTTAGGTATCTGCTTAATGCAGGGTGAAAGTCAGACAGAAAGCTTGAAAAAGCTTGCTGCATGACTTTCATCCTGCATTTAGCTGCCACCTGATTTAGAGGCCAATAATGATACTTGATTTTGTGTTCAAACTTTCTGTGTTTGACTGTATATGCTTACTCTATCCCATAAACACCTTAAAGCTTTATTATGCCTTTGCAAACAGAGTAGACCCAGGTTAGACAATTCTAGTAGGTGCCGTCTAATTGGGGTCCAGTCTACTCTGTTTGCTTTTGAAATACGGTACTGTAGTTCCTAGTTTCTGCCATGGCCTAAATTTCATGTGTTCATATATCTTTATGAAAATCCAACTAATAAATATTCATGATTTCATTAATTATCTCTTTCTAAATGTTCATTAGGGAAAGTGTTAATGCATCATATGGCAGTGGTCATAAACGTAGGGTATGAATAGGGGATTCATGAAAAAATCTTGACTGTTTCATAATGTCACCAGTAAAGATTTTTTTTATGAAGTTAGTTATAATAAAAAATCAGTGAATTATTCATAAAACATTTAATGATTTTTTTATGCATTTTTCTCAATGAAGGTCTTCATTAAAAATTCTTAATATATCTTTTGCATATATCATGAGGTTTTTAAGGATTTTGCAAATCTGTCATTACTTCATAATATCTTCATGAAGAGGATCTAATCATACTTCATGAAGTTTTCTTCATGAAGTAGATTACATCATTGATGAAGAGTATTTCTTGAATAATTCTTTAAAGTTTAAAAAATTCATAATATTATGAATATTTTTTCGCTGGGGCATGGTGTCTTGATATCTAAATAATTACGATAATTATACATGGTATTCTGATAGGATAATTTTGATAACTCAGCATGGTATCCTGCTATTTTGGGACAATTTGATACCCAGCATGCTATCCTGATGTTAAACACGGTATCGTGATATTAAAACATGGTATTGTGATATAAGGGTAAATTTTGTAATGGTTAACAAACATATTTTGAGCACTGTGGGTGTTAACCATTTACTCCATGAATATTCATTCGAGAAATAATGACATCATGCATATTGATTATAATAATTATTATAATTAATTGCCCATGAATACTGGAATGTTTGTCCATGGCAGAAACTGTAGAATATCATACCGATATTTCATCATAAGCAAACAGAGCAGACCCTGATCAGACGGCTCCAATAGGAGCCGTCTGATCTTGGTCTACTCTGTTTGCAAAGGCACAGAAAGGCGTATTTGTGGAGTAAAGGGTTAACCATTTTCTTCATATGAACACTATTCACACCTTTGCAAACACAGAAGACCCAGATCAGATGGCCCCTTTAGAAGGATCTACTCTGTATTCTAATGAAATTATAATAAATCTGATTCTCCAGTGTCTACCAATACCAAAACATCCTGTGTACATAATATGCCATTATAAAAATTCAGCTAATGAATATATTCCTGATGTCATTATTTCTTACATGAATATTCAACAGGGATAAGGTTAATGGAATGCCTTGTATATAACACCAGATTAAGCATTATGACATGGTCTGAATATATAACTAGGGTGCCAGACATTTACAACAGACAAGAGTAATTCGGGTCATTGGTCTTTTGAATTTCAATTGATGGAATTCTTCCTAAGCATGCCAGGCAAACTGTTTAATACTTATATTGTCATCTGTTGTCATCTGTATCAAAGTATTGTCAAACTAAGTATAGTAATCAAATTATTGTCAAACTATGTAAACTACATGAATAATTGGACTACCCATTGTAGATACCCAGGTGTAATTAACCTTTTCTTATACAGTCGAGCTTGTCTTAATGACCAGCTGTATATACCGACTTGCTGTGTTAAACGACTGTACTTTTTGCTCCCCAACGAATTTACTATATATTTGGGTTCAATATAACGACTAGCTGTCTTACCTGTTACCCGACCGTGTTTAGTACTCCGTAACGTTTATATCGGGGGAAATTCGGTTGTGTAAAATGACCATGAGACGACCCTTCATGAAAATGTCAGTACATGTGTGTACACACCCTAATTACTCCAAAACAAAAGGATGGGGAAACACACATGTACAATGTTTTGATTGTCGCTCTCCCAGTGCCGCGTGTTTTTCACACTTCGTAAGGGCACCATATACGCTGGTACACATCAATAGAATTAATTGCAAGCGTGCATATTATTTAGCGCAGTTATTTCTAAAATAATGAGCTGATAAAGCCTGAATGACCTTTTCAAGAAATACTTCTGAGTGTTACGCGTAGTGACTTTATTTTTTTTTAAAAGGCAAACTTCTTTGGTAAACCGGAAGAAGACATTTTGTTTACATGCTCATCACATTTGTTTGTGTTAATCTTTTTTCTTCCCTTTCCTGGCCACCCTCGACTTATCGAGTATTTTGCCAGGTTGTGGTCTGCACTTGTAAACCCCCTCCCACCCCTAATCCCATTTTATAAAAGTAAGTCAGATTTGCTCAGTCAGAAGAGATTTAAATATCTCTAGTGACAGGGGTGTATTTGCTGTGCTTGGTGGTAGAGGTTCCAATCTTTTGTAGTTTGTACAAAAAATACCATTTCCTAGAATCTGTAGTGGATGTTCGCAATGTGTAACTGTGTGATTGGGCATATCTGGTATGTCGTGTGGGTTTATTAAGGTAACTGACTGGGTTGATATTAATATTTGTTGATTGTGGATTTAAATAAAGATCATTAAAGAATTTTTGCATTTCTGTTGCCTATCATAACAAATATAAATTTGAAGAAGAAAGTATATACATGTACCTCTTTATTAGCCTTTTATTGAACATAATAAACTTAGATTTACTTGTACATTTATACACCATTACACGTTTATGAATGCAAGACCATAATGAGGCTGCGTTATATGACCGGCTGTCTTATATGACCTTATTAGCTGCCTCCCATCGAAGGTCGTATAAGACCAGCTCGACTTTAAGCACATTTTTGCCCTTTTGCAAACAGAGTAAACCCATATCAGATGGCTCCTATAGGAGTTATGTAGTTTTGAAACCATTGTAATAGATAGAGCATTAAATTTTGCTCCTATGGGGCAAATGCTCTATTTATCACATTGGTTTCAATAAGTGACTTAAAGAAGCATCAAAAAGTGTCAATATGCTGGAATGGGTTAAAAAGCATGTCCCCATGGACATAGCGCTTATATAGCCATAGTGGAAAATTGAAATATTTTTAGGGCCCTGCATTTAATATTTAGACCATATGCTTAGTATCATCAGACGAAGACTGCAGTTATTGGGTTGAATCAGATCACTATGTCTAGAGTTATCTGCCCTTGATTACAGGACTCTCTCTGACTGAGTCAGTTTTCTGGTCTTTTCTGAAATCAGTGGGCAGATTTCAGTATAATTTTGCAAGAATGATCTTTAAGTCTCTACCAAAATTGTTCAAACCAGTATGATTTGTTAAAAACACAACCAATGTGGGTGGGGCTAATATTCCTTATATGGCTATAGTTAAAATTTGAAAAAATAATCTCCTGAAACCACCAAGCAGATTTCAATATACAATATGATTAGACAGAAATGTTCTTCCTTACATGTTTGAACTATTTTCAATCGCTAAAAACCATATCCACGAGGGACAAGGCTAATTTTTCTTATACAGCTATAGCAAAAAGTTTAATAAATCTTCTACTGAATCACTGATTGGATTTCAGTAAATTTTTGCAAGATTGGTACTTGGGTAACCTTCTATAAAATATGTGTAATTATTTTTATTTTTAACCCATTCTCTCATAGGCTATCTTTTAGACCCAGCCTTTTTGAAAAAATCTACAGAAATGGAGCATTAACTAGCAAAAAAATAAAATTTTAGAATTGTGTTGTTATGAAATCATTGTAATAAATAGAGCATTTGTTCCTGTGGAACAAATTAATGCTCTATCACAATGGTTTCAAAAAATGACTTTTTTACAGAGGCATCAAAAGGGAATGGGTTAATAACACGACCACAAGGGGTTGGCAAATTTTCCTTAAATGGCTTTAGTAGAAATTAAATAATTTTTCTCCTGAAACCACTGGGCAGATTTCAGTATAATTTGGCAGGAAATGATCTTTAGATGTCCTGCCACAATGACTTGTTCAACCCATTGTGATTCCTTAACCCTTACAGTGTGGGACACATTAGTCACCAATGTCCTTTGCAAACAGTGTAGCCCCAGATGAGAGGGCTCCTAGAGGAGCCCTCTCATCAGGTTCTGCGCTGTTTGTCATGTTGCACTTTTCTTTAGAAAAATCCATAAATATTCACCGTAAGCTTGACCTGTTTGAATTTTGGAATAGTCCGTTTGAATATTCATTGTTGTAAGGGTTAACCTGGTCGCTATGGGGCACAGCTAATTTCTTTATATGGCAATAGAGGAAATAATATAACTCTTCTTCTGTGAAGATTTCAGTATAATTTGTCGGAAGTGTTGCTTTAATGACCGTCCACCAAAATTGCTCAAGTCATTTTGATTCGTTAAAAAAACATGACAACCCACGTAGGGGCTAATTTTCCTTATTTGGCTGTGCTGAAAAAGTAGAAAATAAAGATTTACCTCTGAAATCACTGGGCAAATTTCCTTGTAATTTTGCAAAAATGTTCTTTAGATGACCCATTAACCCTTTCACTGTTTTGTATTTATGTAAGAAATAATAACAGCATGAATATTTATTAGCTCAACTTTTACAATATAAACTTTTTAAGAGAATTTTTTCCTTTGATAAAAACTGTAGAATCAGATCTGTATCATGCCAAAAGAAAACAGAGCAGACCATGCATGACCAGATGACTCCAATAGGAGCCATCTGATCTTGGTTTACTCTGCAAATGCGTGAAAAGGTGTTTACATGAAAGAAAGGCTTAAATGGCATCTAGTATAGTAAAAAAACAAATCTTCTCCACTGAAACCACAGAACAGATTTTATACAATTTTGCAGGAATATTGCTTAAAGTGACCTTTTACCAAAGTTTACAATCCATTGTGATTCATTGATAAAAAGGAGCATTTACTCGACAAAAGGAAAATGTTAGAATTGTGTAGTATTGAAACCATTTTGAAATATAGAGCATTTGCTCCTGTGGAACAAATGCTCTATTTATCACAATGGTTTCAAAAAGTGACTTTTACAGAGGCTTATATAATTTATAGAAAGGTGTATTTATTGAGGAAAGGATTGAATATGATTTTCCAGTGGCACATTCCATATTGAATATTCATGTAAGAAATAATGATATCATGAATATTAATTAGATTATTTTTTATCATAGCATATGAACACCGGACATCTCATGGCATATGAACACCGGACTTTTTGGCTTTTGAAGATACTGTGGAGTCAGAGATCTATATAAGACCATAAGCAAACAGAGCAGACTCCTATAGGAGCTGTTTGATCTGGATCTGATCAGAGTCAACTCTGTTTGCAAAATGTGTGAAGAGGCATTTATATGAAGGAAAGGGTTAACCCTTTCCCTGTTCTATGTTTATTTCAAATTACATTACCTACTGAATATTCATGGACAAATTAGTTATAGTGAAATATGGAAGGTTGAACATTGTAGCAATTTTAGAAAGTGATTAGAAAAAGATCTATCAAATTCCATTAGCAAACATATCAGACCCTGATCAGATGGCTCCTATAGGAGCCGTCTGATCTGGGTCTACTCTGTTTGCAAAATGCGTGAAGAGGCATTTATATGAAGGAAAGGGTTAAACAACATCAGTATTTCTAAACTTTGTGATTACCATGCAGTCAATTTTGATACAGAATGAACAGCATGCAGAGTAATTCAATAATCCTTTGATAAATGCAGGAAACTTGTGTCTGGCATTTGTTAACAGTGTAGACTCTGATTAGAGGGCTCCTAAGTAGAGCTCTCCGATTAGCTCTATTTGTTTTTCAAAATCTTCTTGCAAATTATACTGAATGGACTCTGTCAATGGAAGTTTGGGGACCATAGGGTTCTATCTGACACATTGTTTTTAACCCATTCCCTCATAGGATATTTTTAGATCCAATCACTTTGAATAAATCTATCCAAAAGGAGCATTGACTAGAGAAAAGGAAAATTTTAGAATTGTGTAGTTTGAAACCAGTGTGATAAATAGAGCGTTTGCTCCCATAGGAGCAAATGCTCTATTTATCACAATGGTTTCAACAGATGACTTCTAGCGAGGCGTAGAAAGGCGTATTAATGGTGGAAAAGGGTTAAAAATACAAGAAAACATGTACCTTAGCTTTTTACTCCTTGAATATTCATATAACAAATAATGACATCATGAATATAAATTAGATTAATTGTTGCAATAGCACATGGACAGCACAGGCATTTTGACCATGGCAGAAACTGTATAATCACATCAATATCACAAGCAAACAGAACAGACCCTGATCAGATGGCTCATATAGGAGCCATCTTATCTGGGTCAGCTCTGTTTACAAACGCATATATCTATGGAGTAAAGGTATATAAGAACTAATTTTTAGACTACTTTACTTTGAATTTTAAAACTTCATGATTAACCCATTATCTCATAGGCTATATTCACTTTGAATAAATCTACCGAAAAGGAGCATTAACTAGAGAAAAGGATTTTTATGCCCCCATAGACGATAGTCGGGGGGCATATTGTTTTTGCCCTGTCTGTCTGTCTGTCTGTCTGTCTGTCTGTTTGTCTGTTTGTCTGTTTGTTTGTCAGCAACTTTAACATTGGTCATAACTTTTGAGCCAGTATAGATAGAGACTTGATATTTGGCATACATATGTATCTCATGAAGCCGCACATTTTGAGGGGTGACGTGTCAAGGTCAAGGTCATCCTTCAAGGTCAGAGGTCAAATATATGGGTCAAATCGCCGACTTTAACATTGGCCATAACTTTTGGACCAGTAGAGATAGAGACTTGATATTTGGCATGCTTGTGTATCTCATGAGGCTGCACATTTTGAGGGGTGACATGTCAAGGTCAAGGTCAGAGGTCAAGGTCAGAGGTCAAATATATGAGGGGGCATAGTGTTTCACAAACACATCTTGTTTTTTAGAATTTTGTAGTTTGAAACCATTGTGATAAATAGAGCATTTGCTCCTATAGGAGCAAATGCTCTATTTATCACAATGGTTTCAACAGGTGATTTTTACAGAGGCGTACAAAGGCGTATTTATGGAGGAAAGGGTTAATAGACATTAGTATGTTTTATGGCAGCTAATTTTAAAATGCTTACAACTAGTGATGTGCCACTTAATCACAGTACTCCGCGATCACGTCTTAAAGGTTCCGACATGATGATCGATGAAAGACAGGCAATTGTCGATGATTTCTACATAACCTTATGGAGACCATACAATTTAACAAACAGTAAAAGCCAGACAATGCAGATTGAGGTTTTGCACAGTGCTGATTAACACATTACCTCATAGGCTATTTTTAGAACCCTCCTCTTTGAATAAATCTACAGAAAAGGAACATTTACTAGAGAAAAGGAACTTTTTAGAATTGTGTAGTGTGGAAACTATTGGGATAAATACATGTAGAGCATTAAATTTGCTCCTATGGAGCAAATGCTCTATTTATCACAACTGTTCGGCATTCCGTCATTAACAAAACTTTAACATTGCTTATAACTTATGAATTACTTAAGCTAGACCATTGGTATTCATATAGCTTTGGTGAAGACATTTCACTTGATACAAGGATATTGATCGATGATCAATCGTGAACCTGTGACGATGATCGTGTAAAATATCTGATTCCCACACTATTTACAACCAAACACACTGATATGGTCATGATTTATAATAACCCTTTCCCTCATATAAATGCCTTTTCACGCATCTGCAAACAGAGTAGACCCAGATCACATGGCTCCTGTCAGAGCCATCTGATCAGGGTCTACTCTGTTTACTTTTGACATGATATAGATCTGACTCTACAGTTTTGTCAAAGCAAAATCTTCCATTGAAAATGTTAAACATTATAAAAATTGAGCTAATAAAAAAAATTAATGTCAGTATTTCTTACATGAATACTGGACAAGGAAAGGGTTAATGACCTTATAATGAACCACATTGTACTGTCAGTACAAGCTGTTGACCAGTTTGTGATACTCTTTTATACATTTCAGGGTAAAAATTGCTAGAAGAATAATTATTTGTTGAGAATTGAACCAGATCTCAATATTGTCAGACAATAATTCAATCAAAGTATGACAATGTATTATTGTAGGGGCATGTTTTACATTTTTCCCGTCAGTTTGTCTATAGAAAATATGAAATGTAGATAGAGTCTGCAAATAAAATACCGATTTATAAATGTGTGTCGGTAACTTATTTTCGCAAATGTCAGAATTGAATGTCTGTAGGATGTAATTCTACATTTGCACCTTCTAAAGAAAAATATTGAAAAAGTATGATCTGCAAGGCAAACAAAATATTGAAAATGTGAGCTGCAAGGAAATATATTGAAACATTGTGAGCTTCAAGGAAATATATTGAAAAAAAAGTGGGAGCTGCAAGGAAGGTTCAAGTAAATCCCTGTTGGTGATACCCCTTCATATGATTGAAATGGTTTGAAAGTCAATATTATTTGCAAAATATTAAGATTCGTCTAATCTTTTACCATGGTGCATTCAGTATCTGTACTGAAAGTAAAGCAGTTGTACATCTTTTTACCAATCCCTCACATAGGCTATTTTTAGACCCAACCTTTTTGAATGAATCTACTGAAAAGGAGCATTTACTAGCAAAAAGGAAAATTCTAGAATTGATGATGGAACATCATCACAATTTCTGATTCAGTGTCATTCGATCAAGTATTTTATCAAGTGTACATTGATCAGGTGTACCATAATGGACCATCATGGTACTTTCCGATTGCATCAAGTATTTTATCAAGTGTACAATTATAATAGTTAGTTTAAACATATTTTATTTCAATAAATTCACAATTCAGCAAGATCATCATGGGTACAAAAAGGATTGGATCGAAAGCAAAACTGCTTATATAGATCCTCTTCCCATAATGGAGCATCATGGCACTTTCTGATTCAATGTCATTCAGTTAAGTATTTTATCAAGTGTAGCATGATTATGGAACATCATGGTACACTGGTAATGGAACATCATGGTACTTTCCAATTCAATGTCATTCAATCGAGTATTTTATCAAGTGTACATTGATCAAGTGTACCATAATGGATTGCATGAAGTATTTTATCAAATGTACAATCATAATGGAGCATCATGCATGGCACTTTCTGATTCAATGTCTTTCAGTCAGGTATTTTATCAAGTGTAGCATGATTATGGAATATCATGGTACTTTCCAATTCAATGTCTTTCAATCAAGTATTTTATCGGGTAAAGGTGAGGTTTATAGTTTGGAACTATGTATATATTCTCCCGACTTTCACATTTTACCCCCTGATCACTGGGTTATTTAAATCGCCCATTTACATTCGGCACCAAAGGCAGCCATGGCACATGATAATATGGAAAATCATGTTTTCTGAATCATTGTCATTCAATCAAGTACTTTATCAAGAGTACAGTAAAACCTGGTCTAACGGCCACCTTTATAAGAGCGCCACATTCAAACAGTCCCGTGCAAATTCACTATATAAACTTACTGTATAAGACGGCCACCTGTTCAACGCAGCCAGCGGCCGCATATAATCGGTCCCAAAAGCATTTTTTACCTGTATAAAAACGCCGATATTCGGAGTGCGAGGCCGCGTTTTACCTATGCGGAAGTTATCGATTATTTCCCTTTGTCTAAAATACTCTTTGAAAAGGAGGTAGCGAACAAAATCTCGCAGTTTCACGATTGAAAAGTTTCTTTCGGCAATTTCTTCCTCTGCTTTCTGGGACAAATACATTAAAATTGTTGGATATTTTCGCTTTATCGTAGCATGCTAGAAATGTTTAAGACGAATATTTTGCAATGCACTGACCAAACAAGCCCATAACAAGTAAGAAACGCCTTAAAACTGCCTTTGTATAGAGGGCATCCTGGCTTCATAAATCGTGACATGAACGAACGACGCTGACTGCACAGCTACAGTTTCCCTTCAAAACGTGATCTTCATTTTTCATAATGTAAAGATTTATAGATGTAAATGATGTTCGGAATGCATGTGGAATATGGTTGACCTGTTTTCATAACATAAAATGAGATGCGAATAGAACATAATTATGTACAAAAGAAACCTTACATGTTTTTTTCGTTGTTTTGATTTTAATTCATACTTCCACATATTCATCTGCATGTAATATTGTATTTTTAAACAATTAAAACTATTTCAACATACATGAATTTTTTGTCAACAGTTTACGGGCATAACTTAGCAGGATATCTTCTTCCCTAATGAAACCTTTATAAGACAGCCACCTGTATATAACAGCCAGTTTCTCTTGGTCCCAAAGGTGGCTGTCTTACACAGGTTTGACTGTACATTGATAATGGAACATCATGCTTTCCGATTCAATGTCATTCAATCAAGTATTTTATCAAGTGTACATTGATAATGGAACGTCATGCTTTCCGATTCATTGTCCTTCTAACAAGTATTTTATCAAGTGTACATTGATAATGGAATATCCTGGCACATTCTGATTCAATGTTATTCAATCAAGTATTTTATCAAGTGTACATTGATAATGGAACATCATGACACGTTTTGATTCAGTGTCATTCAATCAAGTATATTATCAAGTGTACAATTATAATGGAGCATCAATGCACTTTCTGATTCAGTGTCATTCAATCAAGTATATTATCAAGTGTACAATGATAATGGAACAGTTACATAATGGCACTTTCTAATTCAGTGTCGTTCAATCAAGTATTTTATCAAGTGTACAGTTATAATGGAACATAATGGCACTTTCTAATTCAGTGTCGTTCAATCAAGTATTTTATCAAGTTTATCATTTGCTCTTTGCATGTTAAATAATGATTGTCAGCTAAATCTACTGTCTACTGCAATTATCAAATTTAATTTTCTTCCCTTGAAATTTTCATAAAATGTTGCCAGAGTGTCATCAGTTTGGATGATACAGAATTACTCAATGTCTTAACCCTTTACTCCATGACATCATGAATATTTACTTGCTGAAGTTTTATAATGTAAACCTTTCAGAGAAATTCTTGCTTTGACAAAAACTGTAGATCTATATCATGTCGGAGCAGACCCTGATCCTATAGGAGCCATCTGATCTGGGTTTACGCTGTTTGCAAAGGTGTAGAAAAGCGTATTTATGGAGGAAAGTGTTAACTTGAATCAAAGTGTTATTACAAATTTGCCCCTAGTACATAAAGAAATAATATTTATAGCAAAATAACTTCTAGTAGTGTAATCTAAATACTTCATTTATGCATTGCTAAATATTGAAGACCGAATTACGAAATATCCAAGATGATCAGTCCCTAGGCTATAATAAAACATAATAAAACTGACTATATTGCAAAAGCCTCCACATTAATTTACAGTTGTTCTTCGTATTATTTAACGCCTTAAATTACATGGAGCAGAATCACTAATGTAGAGATACATTTGTTTAACCCTTTCCTCCATAAATATGCCTTTTTACGCCTCTATTAAAAAGTCTGAAGAGAGGTAATCCCCCAAAAGCAAAAATTGCAACACAAAAGGAGAAAATTGCAGACTCGGTTTTATTGAGTCTGTTCATGAGCAGTAATTGAAAGTGCAACACTGCTCACGCCCCCAAGTCACTTTATGAAACCATTGTGATAAATAGAGCAGAATCATCCATTGGGTTTCATCAAAGTTTAACCCTTTACTCTATTTATCACAATGGATACAAAAAGTAACCTTTACAGAGGAGTCAAAAGGCGTCAATATGAGGGAATGGGTTTACTAGTCATAGTTTTACAGAGAGTTGCCATCTTGGAAATAAAAATCATGGGGATTTAGAATAATTCATTGCTTGGAATTGTTTGATTTGGAGCCATCTACAGTAAAATGGCGATAATCCGAGGACTGTTGGGAACTGAGAAAATGCTCGGATTACCGCTACCCTCGGATTATCCATGAATTCATACTTTGTGGATTCAACGTGTCAAATATATCGTATAGTGTATGCACATACATGTGTTGTTTGCCTACAGAATGCATAAAAATAAATTGATATGTTTGCGTATTTTTAGAAAAGTCTCGTTCAACCAAACGCTTATTACGAAAGTAAACAATCTTTATTGAGTATTTCAGACGAATAACACCGAGTGTTCCGATTATTAATTAATTCAACTCGCCCTGATTTTTCTTATCACGAAACAGTACGGGAGCGAAGCGATATTGTTTTTAAACATCCAAAACTAAAATGAAATGTCGACGAATGGAAAATTAGGCAAACTAAAATCCATAAGTATGAGGTTAGAAACTACGACTGTCCTATGTCTAATAGTTTGAAACCAAATTTGGGTTTATTGTGAAGGGTCAGTTGAACGGAGCAAACTACAGTGAAACTTCGGTCTCGGCTGTGAATGGTGTTTACCGTTTTCACTTATATATAAGTAAAGAATCGATGCATTATACACAATTGTGCGCTCACAATTACTGCCAACATACGTGTATACTGCTGGACCCGGTGTTATTCACACATAGTAGCAAACTAACACAGTGGCACCTCTAATTGCTGGGGACACACGGAGTCGCGAGACATCAACAATGGAGGTGTGATAAATTGACTTCGAAGTGTCCGCGATGCATGCTCGGATTAGGCAGGTAATTTAATGAAGCAATTGATTGAAGGGACCGAGAAGCGTGCTCGAAAAATCGGATTATCGAGACTCGGATTACACGGTACATAGTTGTATTGAAATAATAGATTTCATGTCCGGACCATACAAATTCCCTCGGATTAGGCCATATACTCGGAAAATCGCTCCTCGGATTATCGCCGTTTTACTGTAATTATTTTTTATCAAATAAAGTAGTATGAAATAGGAAAAATGCTACTAGAAAGAATAGTTTATGGCTGGCCTTGAAGTAGACAGAAGAAAACAAATTGAGATATTGTTAGATATTGTCTTTATAATTATACCCCCACAAACTTGTTTGTTATACCCCCACAAACTTGTTTGAGGGGGGGTATACTGGAATCACCCTGTCCGGCGGTCGGTATGGCGGTCCGTCCGTCAGTCCACATTTGAACATGGGTAGTTGGTGTAGCGAATTCCTCTTTCAGTTTTAAAGTTACTGAATTTATATTTGCTATTCATAATAACCACGAATGGTAGATGTGCAAGATGCAATTTTCATGTGTTTACTGTTGGGCATTGCATAATTATCTTCCCCTGAACTCCTATAGTAGCAAATGCTCTATTTATCACAATGGTTTCAAGAAGTGGTTATTACAGAAGTGTAGAAAGGCGTATTTATGGAAGAAAGGGTTAAATGATGTCACATTAGAATCCAAACTATTTGTACATGCCATGATCGGTTTGCACGTGGTGTTTGATTAGTTTCAAATACTACAATCCAGCTAGACGTGCCTCCCTCTAAAACTTAACACACACCAACAAGTTGAAATGCTTTATCTGTCTTGAATGTCTGATATATTAGAAATATATTCTGTCCATGTCACAATGCTCAATCTTGTTTATTGTGTGAGACATTTCATTTCTTCTGAAAGTGGTCAATATCTTATTTCAGTCAGATGGTTTTAGCAGGCACAGGAGACTAGGTAGACAAAATTGACTTTGAAAGCTACAGGAAGGACAAACTGCAGTCCTTCTGACAAAAACAAATTCTCTGACTCCTCACTGGGGAAAATGCAAGGAATACCAACAATGTATTGGAGTTTTATTCATGTAATTCTGAATGGAAACTCCTGTAGGATGGAGCTGTCTGATCAGGGTTTGCTCTGTTTGCTTATGATATAATACAGTAAAACTTCTTTATAATGGCCATTAAATTGTGTTAATTAGATGGTATTTAGGGCAGGTGACTGCTTAAAGCAAGGTGAAAGTAAAACAGAATGCTCCTATAGGAGCGTTCTGTTTTACTTTTGCCTTGCTTTAAGCAGCCACCTGCCTGTAACACAAAATACTTGATGTAATTTAGTGGCCGTTATAGAGAGGTTTTACTGTATAGTACAGAGCTACAGATAAAGATGTGTACCCAAATACTGAAATCGTCATTTCTCCACCAAACCCTATACTGGGACCACTCTTTAGAATCGTCTTGAAGAGACGATTCTAAAGAGTGGTCACAGTATAGGGTTTGGTGTTTTGTGGAGAAATAAAGGAGCTATTCTTGAAAAATGTTTTAAAATTCATGCATCTTATCTGGACCTCTGGTAGTAGATCCGACGCCATTAATGGTTTCTGCCAGTACCAAATATCCTCTGTACAATCTTGTGCTTTTAAAAAAAATCAAAAAAAAAATCAGATAATAAATATTCAAGGTGTAAATTTTATGTCCCCCAATGGTGGGCATATAGTAAGCGCTTTGTCCGTCCTTCCGCACTAACAATTCCTGTTTATGTGACTTCTAAATAATTATATGAGAACAAAAGATCTTTTGTTCTCATCGGTTTTATGTGGCTTATTTTCAGTTTATGTGGCAATTTCAAACAAAAGAATAGCCACATACACTCAATCCGTTAGAATCTCAGTCTGTCCGTCCATCTGTCTGTCCCAAATTTTTTGTCCCTTCTATAACTTTTTTATCTGTGAATGGATTCAAAATAATCTGGTCCATGGGTCAAAGGTCAAGGTCATCCTTCAGGGTCAAAGGTCGGGGCATGTGTTTCACAAACACATCTGTTTTGATATGAATATTCAACGGGGAAAGGGTTAAGCGCAAGTGGTGTGTTTATTCTACAAATAGGGTGAATACGTAGCATTGGGTTTGTGGTATACTGTAACTTTCACCGAGTGCCTTGCAGACAACTACTCAAAATGTTAATTAATTGACTTGTCCACAGACTGTTGAATGTTTGCTAATTGCTGGTGATGTACTGACCAATCTGACAATGACATTTGCGGAAACTATTAGAATGTTGCTTGTTATCCTTGGTCATGGTAAGCATATCATGGTTTACATTTACATCTAAACCCATTATTTGGCTATTCATTTTTAGATCCAACCTCTTTCAATGAATCTACCGAAAACGGAAATTAGCTAGAGAAAAGGAAAATTTTAGAATTTTGTAGTTTGAAACCATTGTGATAAATAGAGCATTTGCTCCTATAGGAGCAAATGCTCTATTTATCACAATGGTTTCAAGAAGTGACTATTACAGAGGCGTAGAAAGGCGTATTTATGGAGGAAAGGGTTAAAGTAATTATCATAGTTCTTATCATCTGATTCTGTATAATGTGTGAGAACCATTGTTATACGTATTCTCCAATGATGAAATAAATCTATCTACAATGGAGCTCACTAGCAGTGAACTCGAATAATACAAAAGACCGGATAATATGAAAGGAATTTGTTTCCCGGATTTCTTTCTACATTGTTTATATTTACGTGTGCATGCTTAATACAAAATCAGTTATAATGAAAGGTTCCCCAGATTTCATTATAAGTGAGTTTCACTACATATCTATATATAGCTACTTAGGAATTATCTACGATGGTCCTACATTAACCGGGGATTCCCTGACATATTGATGCCTTTTGACGCCTCTGTAAAAGTCACTTTTCAAACCATTGTGATAAATGGAGCATTTGCTCCATGGGAACAAAAATTTTAATGCTCTATTTATCACAATGATTTCAAAACTACACATTTCAATCATTTTCCTTTTCTCTAGTAAATGCTCCTAAATTTCAGTAGATTTATACAAAGAGGTTGGATCTAAAATAGCCTATGAGGGAATGGGTTAAATTGTCCATTTTGAGTTAAATTGGGTAGTTTTTTTTATCAAACTATTTCCCAACTGATTATGCACAGTTCAAGATTTGTCACAGTTTGAAATTATTTTTAATTGTGAAATTTTCCGAGGGAATAGATACACAGCTATAGTCAAGGATTTGAAAATTACAAGCTATGAACAGTAATTATCAGAGATAAGTATGATGACAGAGGTGCAGATAAGATGCCTTTCCTCCATAAATATGCCTTTCTACGCCTCTTTAAAAGTCACCTGTTGAAACCATTGTGATAAATAGAGCATTTGCTCCTATAAGAGCAAATGCTCTATTTATCACAATGGTTTCAAACTACAAAATTCTAAAAAATTTCCTTTTCTCTAGTTAATTCTCCTTTTGGGTAGATTTATTCAAAGTGGTTGGATCTAAAAATAGCCTATGGTTAAAACATTTCGAAGAATAACTTCTTTTAATTTCTCCACCAACTCCTATGTTGTGACCACTCTTTAGAATCGTCTCGAAGAGTGGTCACAACTTAGGGTTTGGTGGAGAAATGAAGATTTTAGTATTTGAGTACGCACCTTTATCGGTTGCTCCATGATGGGCAGTTGAACATTTCAGTCAATGATTAAGTCAGACCAGTAGGCAGAGTTACGTTCAGGCAGAGTTACGTTCAGATAACAAAACCAATGAATTCAATGTATAGTTTTGCTTAAATTGAAAAAAAATATGAACGACAAATAAAATCTGGACTCTTCTAAGCTTTGCGGAAAAGTGAGATATTGCAGACACTGCACCTTAGAGAGCAATTAGACCACAGTATATATTGAAGCACTTAATAAACAGCCACTGGCATCATTTAAAGCAGGTGATTGCTTAATGCAGGTCAAAAGTAATGCAGAAAGCTCCTCTAGGGGTTATACTGTTTATTGAAACACTTCGGTTTCCTATATATGAAAGAGGGTATGAAAAAGAACAATGCACTCGACAGGAGATGTCTGATCAGGGTCTGCTCTATTTACTTACGACATAATATTAGATCTAATTGTACACTTTCAGTTGTGGTTAGATATTCATGTGTTCATGCGTTGTTTTTAAACTACATGTAATTAATATGCATGATGTCATTACTTCTTACATGAATACTCATGGAGTACAGGGTTAACCCTTACTTTGGATCAAAATAAAATGTCTGCGAAAATTTGGTATTATGCTTATTAAAAGCTTTTTAGTTGAGTCTGAGTTTGTTCTCAAGCCAAAGGCTCAAATCTGACCAATCAAAAACTTGAGAACCAACTCAGACTCAACTAAAAAGTTTTATAAGCATGGACCCAGGTTATGTTCAATTTTGACTATGTCTGATGGAACATTGGAAAGCACCACTCTTTTTAACCCCTTTCCTTCATATAAACGCATTTTCACACATTTTCAAACAGAGTAGACCCAGATCAAACGGCTTCTATAGGATGTGATCAGGGTCTGCTCTATTTGATAATTAATAGATCTGTTTCTTTACTTTCTAAAATGGCTACAATATTCAAACTTTCACTATACCTATTTTGTCCATGAATATTCAGTAGGTATTGAAATTTGGACTAAATATAGAAAAGGCAAAGAAGCAGGTATACCAAGGGATACTAATTAACCCTTTCCTCCATAACTATGCCTTTCTACTCTGTAATAATCACTTCTTGAAACCATTGTGATAAATTTATCACAATGATTTCAAACAACAAAATTCTATAATTTTATTTTTCTCTAGTAAATGCTCCTTTTGGGTAGATTCATTCAAAGAGGTTGGGTCTAAATATAGCCTATGAGGTAATGGGTGAAAGGGAAAGGGTTATTTCCTTCATTGATTTGACAATTCAATCTACCATTCACAAAACAAAGTAGGCGCTAACATGCTATTAGTGAACTTATAAGCAGAGTGGCAAAAACGCAATTTCCACTAAAACACAAATCTTACATATTCACAGGTGCAGCTGTCTAAATATACATCTAAAATGCAATGTATCTGATAGTTTATAACACTTCAATAGGCAATTTCTTCTCGATATCTCATTGGAAATTCCGGAAGAATATGTAAATCAACATTTTATTTGTGATTGATACCCTAAATTGCAGGTAGGAAGACATTATAAAATATCTTGCAGCCATTAATGTTGCCGTAAACTACTTAAATAACATCTATAGTCCCCCAGATTGTTTTCGATTGGCATTTTATTGCCGCAGGTAATCTTTTCTTGTTTATCATAACAGAATGCTAAGTACTTCAAAGTTAAAAATCTTGAATTTCATAATCAGGTGTTCAATATCTTAAGTACGATAAAAAATTAATATCTTTCATAACCATTTGATGTGGGAAACGATATGATTGTGGCGTGCGCAAACCAAAAATTTTACTACCAGATCGGAGTGCTCCTGGTGCCATTTATGACTACTCGTATACAGTAAAACCTCTCTATAACGGCCACTAAATTGTGTTAATTAGTTGGTATTTAGGACAGGTGGCTATTTAAAGCAAGGTGAAAGTAAAACAGAACGCTTCTATAGGAGCGTTCTGTTTAACTTTCACCTTGTTTTAAGCAACCACCTGCCTTTTACACAAAATACTTTATGTAATTTAGTGGCCGTTATAAAGAGGTTTTACTGTATTTAACATTTCAAAATTATTCCGTGAAACTTGAATCTTCAGCATTTAAATTAATTTGACAGAAAATTTGTGAAAATATCTCAAAATCATGATGACCAGGGTTCCGGTTAATCTGAAATATCTTCCACTGCAAATCCATTGTTCAGTTTCACAGGAATATTCCTTAAATGAGTCCTTATTAAATTACCCTTGCAATAATAATGCTGTCCACAGCATAATTTGGTCACAGGAGCTAAATGTAGATTTTGAACAACAATTTTCTTTAACCCTTTCCTCCATAAATACTCCTATCTATGCCTTTGCAAAGAGAGTAGAAATAATTCTACAGTTTCCGCTAAGGCCAAAAAATCTGTAAGCATGTGCTGTTATATCTAATTAATATTCATGGTGTCATATTATTTCTTACATAAATATTCATGGAGTAAAGGGTAGAGGGACTAAAGGGTAGCTAATAACAGATTTTAACGAACAACCGCTGAATGGGATTTGACAATTCACAGTAATGATGCTCGGATGGTGTTCTATCAAAGTTTTAAGAGTGGTTTGTATATATCAGTATGTCGCATGAACTAAAATGCATTTCAGTGAACAATTTCTTTAACGAAATCTGCTCTTAACCTATTCCTCCATAAATACGCCTTTCTACGCCTCTGTAAAAGTCACTTTTTGAAACCATTGTGATAAATAGAGAAAATTTAATGCTCTATTTATCACAATGGTTTCAAAACTACAAAATCCTAAAAACTTTCCTTTTCTGTAGTTAATCCTTCTTTTTGGTAGATTTATTCAAAGAGGTTGGATCTAAAAATAGCCTATGAGGGAAAGGGTTAACCCTTTCTTCCCTGAATATTCATGTAAGAAATAATGAAATCATGAATATTAATTAGATTGTTTTTTACAATAGCACATGAGCTCAGGAATATTTGACAATGGTAGATACTGTAGAGCCATATCTTTATTTTTTCATAAGCAAACAGAGCAGACCCTGCTCTACTTATCAAAATGGTTCCAAAAAGTGACTTTTACAGAGGCAGAGAAAGGCGTATTTATGGAGGAAATGGTTAAATTGCCTGGACAATTTTTGTAGATGTACATAATAGAGCAGTTGGCTTATTAACTATGCCATCATGTCCTTTTTATTTGCTCAAAGAATTAAAATCCATTTAAAACTATTTGCCATGGCAACCAAAAGGAACGTTTTTGACACGCTTCTTGTCTAGAACTACTGAGCCGATTTCAATGTAATTTGGCAGAAATGGTCCTTAGGCTACTCTCTACCAAAATTGTTCAAGCCATTTTGATTTATTGAAAAACTTGGCTGCCAGGGACAGGGCTAATTAGCCGGATTTTTCTCGAAAAATCTCGGATTATAGTTTGGTGAAAACTGGACGGGTGGGTGGGTGGGCGGGCGTGCGGACGGCGTGCCGTTGTTATCAAAACTTTAAAATTGCTCATAACTTCTGAATTACTTAAGCTAGACAATCCATATTTGGTATGCTTATAGCTTGGATGAAGGCCTTTCACTTGATATCAAGGTCATTATTTTCAAAACTTTGCCGTTTTTAACAAACTTAAACATTACTATAACTTCTGAACTGCAAATGCTAGGCAATTCATCTCTGGTATGCAGATGGCTTTGGTAAAGGCCTTTCAGTTGATATAAAGATATTTGAAATTAGGTCAAGGTCACTATTTTGACAATTGGCCATCATTGAAGAACTTTAATATTTTGTCTTAACTTCTGAACCACATATGCTAGACAATTCATATTTAGTATGGAGATAGCTTTGGTTAAGGCTTTCAGTTGATACAAGGATACATGAAATTGGGTCAAGGTCACTATTTTGAAATCTTGGCTGTTTTTAACAAACTTTAACATTTTGCTATAACTTCTGATCCACGAGTGCTAGGCAATTCACCTTTGGTATTCAGATAGCTTTCGTAAGGACCTTACAGATGACAAAAGATACCTGAAATCAGGTCAAGGTCAAAGTCACTTTTTTGAAAACTTTGCTGTCATTAAAATTGTGTTATAACTTCTAAACTACATATGCTAGACACTATATATTTGGTATGCAGATAGCTTCGGTGAAGGTCTTCCAGTTGATACAAGGATACATGTACATGAAATCGGGTCACGGTCAACACAAAAAAATCCAACTTTAATGCTGTTTCTGCAGTTTTTTCTTGTTTTCGTTTTATAGTTGCGGAATGTGACCCTGTACCAAAATTGTTCAAACCATTGTGTTTGGTTAAAAAGCATGTAGAGAAAATTTCAAATATTTTGGCAGATTTTGATGTAATTTGACATAATTGATGCTAAGTGAATCTTACCAAAATTGCTCAAGGCATTGTGATTTATTAAAAAATGCGGCTACCAGGGGCAGGTCTAAATTTCCTTATAGTGGAAATTCCAATTATTTTTTTTTCCTTAGATGACTTGACTATAAGAATAAGAAGTAAAAGTCCTCTTATGAAACCGGTGATTTTGGAGGAACTTTGCACTTGTATAAATCATTCCAGTCACAGGAGCTAAAAATAGGTTTTAGAGAAACTGCGCTGACAAAGAAAAATCGGACAGTTGGACGGACAGACAGAGGGACGCCACGCCCAAAAACAATATGTCTCCCCAATATACTGAGGGAGACATAATGATGTAGTTTTTAGCTCACCAGAGCACAAAGTGCACAGGGTGAGCTTTTGTGATTGCCTGATGTCCGTCGGCGTGCGTCGTCCGTCCGTCGTCAACAATTTGAACCTTTAAAAATCTTCTCCTGAATCTACAGGGTTCTCAGCTTTCATCTTTAGCACATAGCATCATCTGTAGGTCCTCTACAAAAGTTATATAAATTATGCCCCTGGGGTCAAAATTGGCCCCGCCCCTGGGGTACATTGTTTTCTATAGGAACATATAGTGATAACTTTGAAAATCTTCTCGTCTGAAACTGGAAGCTTCTCAGCTTTCATATTTGGCACATAGCATCATGTTCAGGTCCTCTACAAAAGTTATATAAATTATGCCCCAGGGGTGGTCAGTTTTCAATAGAAACATATAGTGAAAACTTTGAAAATCTTCTCCTCTGAAACTAGAAGGTTCTCAGGTTTTATATTTGGCACATAGCATCATGTTCAGGTCCTCTAAAAAAGTTACATAAATTTTGTCCCTGGGGTCAAAATTGGTCCCGCCCCAGGGGTGCCTTGTTTTCTATTGAAACATATAGTAAAAATATAAATATCTTCTTCTCTGAAACTGGAAGGTTCTCAGCTTTCATATTTGGCACATAACATCATGTTTAGATCCTCTACAAAAGTTATATAAACTATGTCCCAGGGGTAAAAATTGGACCTGCCCCAGGGGTAGCCAGTTTTCAATAAAAATATATAGTGAAAATCTTCTCCAGAATCTACAGGGTTCCCAGCTTTCATATTTGGCATATAGCATCATGTTCAAAAGTTATATAAATTATGCCCCTGGAGTCAATATTGGCCCCGCCCCAGGGGTGGTCAGTTTTGAATAGAAACATAGTGAAAACTTTGAAAATATTCTCCTGAAACTGGAAGGTTCCCAGCTTTCATATTTGGCACATAACATCATGTTCAGGTCCTTTACAAACGCTATATAAATTATGCCCCTGGGGTCAAAATTGGCCCTGCCCCAGGGGTAGCTAGCTTTCAATAGAAACATATAGTGAAAACTTTGAAAATCTTCTGAAACTGGAAGGTTCTCAGCTTTCAATATTGGCACATAGCATCATGTTCAGGTCCTCTACAAGAGTTATTTAGATTGTGCCCTTTGGGTTAAAATTGGCTCCGCCCCAGGGCCGGCTAGTTTTCTATAGAAACATATAGTGAAAACTTTGAAAATCTTCTCCTCTCATTGTCTGGTGAGTGCTTCAGGGCCATTCTGGCCCTCTTGTTTAATGGAGGATAGAAAAAGTAAAGTAGCTCTGTGCATATTGGGAACACTCTGTGAAAGTTAACACCTATGTGAATTTAAGTTCTGTAAATATTTGAGACTTTTTACAGCTAAGTAGTAACATTAAGGAACTCTCAGTGAATTAGTAAATTTTAATTACAGCACATTAGTGACATTGAACTTTGTGTTTTAGGACAATGTAAGTGAACAGTCAACTGTATTTGACTGTACTGCTGATATTTTGTGTTAAGCTTGCTATTTAACTTTGGTAAAGTGTGTAAGTGTCTGGTTTGGGAGACAATTGACTTTAAAGTCCCTATTAAGTATCGGCATGCCAGCCGTATCTCTAAAGTTATGGGCAGGAAGGTAGCTAAATCCGCTCATAATAGAAGGAACAGTTCGTTAAATTATATTATTAGCTATTACCAGCTCCAGATAATATGCATAAATTTCACCCTTTCCTCCATAGGCTATTTTATTTAGACCCAACCACTTTGAATAAATCTACCCAAAAGGAGCATTGACTAGAGAAAAGTAAATTTTTAGGATTTTGTAGTTTGAAACCATTGTGATAAATAGAGCATTAAATTTTGCTCCTATAGGAGCAAATGCTCTATTTATCAAAATGGTTCAAGAAGTTATTACAGAGTCGTAGAAAGACGTATTTATGGAGGAAAGGGTTAAACATTTTCAATAATAGCTCCTTTATTTCTCCACCAAACCCTACAGGCCTCGAAAATTTCTCTAGAAGTCACTCGTCCTGTAGGATTTTAAATGTTATTGAGAAGCCACATACTGGGATCAGTTTCAAAACCATATGACATAAGCCAAAACAAATTTTCATAATGAACAAAAATTCACAAATACATGTATGCATCATAACACTTCTTTTAACCATTTCCCAGTTCTGTGTTCATTACAAATTTCAATACCTACAGAATATTCATGGACAAATAGTTATAATGACATAATGGAAGGTGGAACATTGTAGCCATTTTAAAAAGTATATAAAGCAGATCTATAGAATTTCATTAGCAAACAGAGCAGACCCTGATCAGACGGCTCCTGTAGGAGCCGTCTGATCTGGGTCTACTCTGTTTGCAGATGAGTGAAAACACGTTTATATGAGGGAAAGGGTTAAACCACTGAATGGGATTTGACAAAACTTCACAGGAATGATATGCAGATGCATGGTCCTCTATCAAAGTTATGTTAATCGTTTTGACTGGCTGTACAAGTATTTCACATGAGCTAAAAACACATTTCAGTGAACAAGTTCTTTATGGGCCCGTCACACCATGAAGTTCTGGTCAGCGTTCTCTGGCGTTTGAAGAAACGTTGGTAGTCGCCCATGGTCGCTGGAATAGCGCCAGAAGAGCGTTGTGTGAACACTTGTGAACGCTAGTGAACGTCGTTGATCACCGGGAATTGGCGGAGAACGCTGGTCCGGAAATTGTTTTTTGAACATGCACAAAAGTTCTCACTGAGACCAGCATTCTTCAACGTTTAATTTTAAATGCTGAAGAACATTTAAGAACGTTAACGGAACGTTTTACTAACGTTCGATGAGCGTTGCACGCGTTCGGATATCGTTAGTCAGTCGTTACTCTAGTGTTACTTGGTTGTTACTTATCGTTTGCTTTGCAGTGAACGACTCAATGGCGACCTGTCAACGACCGCTGAACGGTCCGCTAGCGCACGCAGCGTGTGACTAAAGTCAGACGAACGTCAAAACGCTATTCTGTCGTTATTCACACGTTAATCACACGCTCAACACGCTTGTCTTACGTTCACAAATCGTTCGTTGTGCGCCAGTGGCACGTCAGCACACGCTAATGGTTTTCAGGGGTATCTTACTTGGTCGCTGTTACACGCTTCTCGCGCGTAAGACACACGCTAGTCATGCGTTAGGTACACGTTTATCACACGCCAGATGTGTCATCCTCTTTCTAGAACGCTAAAAAATTGAACGATTGAATCGTTCAGAGAACGTTGACCAGAACGTCATGGGATTCAACTGCAGACTGAGATTTGATCTAGCTTCGTATGAATGATCCTTAGATGGTCTTCTGTCAAAGTGAAAATCTACAGTGGCCTGGACAATTTTTATAGATGTACATAATAGATCATTTTGGCCTGTTAACCCATTCCCTCATAGGCTATATTTAGATGCAAACTTTTTTAATAAATCTACCGAAAAGGAGCATTAACTAGAGAAAGGAAAATTTTAGAATTTTGAAGTTTGAATTCATGATGTCATTATTTTTTGCTATGGCAGAAACTGTAGAATCTTATCTGGAGCATACCCTGCCAGAGACCCTGATCAGACAGCTCCTTTAGAAACCATCTGGTCTGGGTCTACTCTGTTTGCAAAGGCAAAGAAAGGTGTATATAGTAAAACCTCTCTATAACGGCCACTAAATTGTGTTAATTAGTTGGTATTTAGGGCAGGTGGCTGCTTAGAGCAAGGTGAAAGTAAAACAGAACGCTCCTATAGGAGCGTTCTGTTTAACTTTCACATTGCTTTAAGCAGCCACCTGCCTTTAACACAAAATACTTGATGTTATTTAGTGGTCGTTATAGAGAAGTTGTACTGTATATGGAGTAATGGGTTAAGGCAGGTGGTAGCTTAATTCACAAAAATGTTATGCAGAAAGCGCACGGGCTTTGCAGTAAGCATTCACATGGTCACTTAATAGTATACTATAGAACCCCTCTAATGCGACCACTTAATGAATAAACATGGATGTCTTTATAAGCAGGTGGTTGCTTAATGCAGGACATTACTTTTGTCCTGCATTAAGCTACCACCTGCATCTAGCACCCAGAATTATACCTCTTTTAGGTGGTCGCATTAGCGGGGTTTTACTGTATTCAATTTCTAGAACCAACCTCATTGCATTTATCTACTGAAAAGGAGCATTTACAATAAAAAGGAAATTTTTAGAATTGCATAGTTTTTAAACCATTGTGATAAATATCTTGCTCCTATAGAGTATTTATCATAATGGTTTCAAAAAATGACTTTTACAGAGGCGTCGGAAGACATCAATATCAGGGAATAGGCTAAAACAGGTTTTTCTGTAATATATCCTACTTTGGTAAGATCTCCCAACCTTTCTTCCCTCTGAATTTATGTCTTGCTTGCAGCATATTGCCAGAAAATCCCCAAACAAGTCAACTCCAACAGCAATATTATGATATCCAACTGTGATAGTAATTACTTGTGGATAGTAACAAAAATCACCATGTTAACCCTTTACCCAATAGCCTGTTTCTAGTTTTGAAGACATATGACCACTTAAAGCAGGTTGAAAGTAAAGCAGAATGCGCCTTAAGGCGCATTCTGCTTTACTTTCAGCCTGCTTTAAGCTACCACCTACTAGGATATAGAAAATATTTATTATGCAATATGTTCATGACTGTATGAATTTGAACTATTTTCTTCAGCGGAGGAATAAATCAAACACGCTAAAAGCCGCTTCTATCAGGTAAAGGGTTAACAGTACTATTACAATAGTTCACACTTACCTCATGGGATGAAGAAAAGCAATTATTCGATAGCATCGTCGCCTTAAAACGAATATTTCATCTGCTGAACTGCTATTCTGCAAAAATTGGTGATTCTCACCGAATTGAACCCGTAGTTGATTTGATTATTAAGACAAGTCAAATAGTGAATTAATTTGTTTTGAATGCTGAACTTATATAGTTCCCCTTAGCCTGTGGTGCTCCAAGCACATTTATGACCACGTAACTCTTTGCATGCTCAGCGAAACCGTGCTTCCAGACTGTCTCTTTCCTCCATAAATACGCCTTTCTACGCCTCTATAAAAGTCACATTTTGAAACCATTGTGATAAAAAAGCATTTGCTCCAAAGGAGCAAAATTAATGCTCTATTTATCACAATGGTTTCATAACTATACAATAAAAAAAAATTCATTTCCTCTAGTAAATGCTCCTTTTCGATAGATTTGTTCAAAGAGGTATGATCTTAAAATATCCTATGAGGGAATGGGTTAAGACTTTGACCATTCTATTGCAAAGAAATGAGAGAAATTTTATTTTAAGAATTGAAACAGATGGCAGTAATTGCAGATGAAAAATTATTTAGTGTGTAAATAGTTAGTCCTTTACTTCATGAATATTCATGAAAGAAATAATGGCACAATGGATATTACAGTAAATGCGACCACTAAAATTGGGTATAATTCACAGTGGCAAAGGCAGGTGCTGATGAAGACAGCCACGTTTGTTCATTAACCCTTCACTAACTTCGATCGCTTAGCGGAAAACTATTGTAACTCACATTTTTGAAATTTTACAGTAGAAGCAAAAAACTGTTTCGCTTGTGATGTGTTGTTGCTGCAGATAATTCCTGCACATGTTAAACTTGAAATGTGATCAGAATACCAAATTCAACTTCTTTTTGAACAAGTTTTTAATTTGATGGCTTTTATAGCACATTTTTGAGATACAATAGTATTGCAATTATAATTAGATGCAAAAGCAGTTCGTGCTTAGTGGAAAACTATTGTAACTCAAAATACCATAGTTTTCCACTGAAAATCGTTCCTATTTTGCAAGGAATGTACAAGATACATAACTGTATCTCAAAAAAGTCATTCCATCACAAAGACATTTAAAGTAACTAACAATAGATATCCATACATATATGTTTTTACTGCAATTCTATTGGGTTTTTTTTACAAAAACACGCAAAGATTTGAATAGAAAGCTTAGCTTCTGAACTATTTTGACATTACAGAAGAAACCTCTGTAATGACCACAAAAAGAAGAAATAAAGAAAACCTTAAAGATAGTTGGCAGTTTAATGCAGCATAGTATTGCAGAGAAGTCCTGTAGGAGCTTTCTGCAATACTTCTAGGCTTAAACAAGAGTTGTGTGCGACGCCAACGCTCTTCTGATTTAGATTAAAAAAATTAAAAAAATAAAGTCCATCACTCAAAAAATTTTAATTCAAGAGTATGGTTCTTATGTAAGGACGTTTCCCTCAATGAGATCTACTAACATATGAAATTTCATGTCAATACTGCTTATACTTTTCGACTAATAAGCTACATTAAAGTTACTGCATGCCAATGACGACAATGAGGACAACCCCTATGACACCGTGATCACAATAGTTCGACTTTTTCTTCGAAACAGACAAGCTAATAAGCAGCCACCAGTCTAAACGTCCACTGTTAATAACATAATTATATTCTAGGTACTAAAATAAAACCAGATTTCCTATACAATCAATTTCTTAATCGATAAAAGGGTAAAACTTTCACTAAAGTTGAAGAAATACGGGTTTAAGCGATTCATTTTTGTATTCTTTGTGTAAGAAGTGAATATAAAGGTAGTATTCTCACTTCGATCCCATGCTTAACTGACATACCTGACAACTGCCATTTCGTATAGCAGTGCAATTAATTGACATGCATTCGATTGGTACATAAGGCGTTTAATAACATGGATTCCAGAAACAATCAATGTATACTATTTCTGACATGAAAATGCTTCGTAACATTAGCTTTGGCTTAGAATGTGCAAAACAATCCACAAAATATAGCAATGTGTAAGGAGGGTGCACGAATATACAGTATCAGTCACATGACGAAATCACGTGACAATAATGTAAATAAAAGTTCTCCCAGAGGCAGTTACTGAATGAATAAAGAAGTGCGCATCTGATAACCTTATGCATGTGATTAGGTTATCACGCCCATAGATTGCAAGTGGTCAGTTTGATGATAAGCATAGCGAGAAATGGCTTAAGTGTCAGCTGCAACTGAACTACCTACTGGAAAGTCTAGATAGTGTTAATCATTTCCCTTATAATTTCATGTCAAAGTGCACTTTGTCAATATCAGTAATTTGATTTTTGATCCACTGACCCCATGCAAAGAACGCTTTGATTATATGAGTTTCTGGATTAGTATTTCTCCAGTTAAATCCCTTCATTGCCATGAAGACGGGACTGTGAAACATATGCAAACAGTTTGGGTCCTGATGAGACACTGAGTAACTCGGCATCTCATCAGTGTCCAAGCTGTTTGACACTCTGGTTGTCTCTGAGAAAAGAAATTGGACAAGAGTGAGCTGGCAGTGAATGGGTTTAAGTCTCTAGATATAAATACATAAGCAGAATGTTGTGGTAATACAGCTTGATTAGTACTGCATAAAGCTCCTCCTATGGGAGAGACTCAGACACTCCAATGCTGCACTTAGCAGCCCACCAGTCCCAAAGACCACTACAGTGCAGAGACTAACGCTAGAGAAAGTAAACAAACAATAAACTTTGATATCGGAAGCACCACATTTGCCAATTGTTTCATTCCAAACATAGCAAAATGCTGATGATGATATCGAATCATATTATGCTGAAATTGTAAGTGGACAATTTTCTTTTGGGTGGACAATACTTCTTGCAAGTCAAAGCAGGCCACAGCTAACAGTTATCAGGTCATTTTGTATTTTACTTTTAGCTGTTTTCACAGGCAGCTTTTTTACTTTTTAAAGGTTTCTGAATTTTGTCCTTAAAGTTGCAGTTTACAGACTGAATCTGTGTTCTTGTATGAAATGCACAAGTCACACATACCTTTGAGGGGCTTGTGAAATACAATATTAAATTCAGTGTCAAAAATACTTTTGTATAATAATTGTTTGACATGAGACTTGCCTTCTTTAGAACATTTTTCTAAGTATTTTAGCCTGTACATCTTGTCCAAATTTAGATCTGCAGACAAAAAATGTTTTTGTAATTTCTTTCTGCTTTCTGATAACACATTTCTACTGTAGGGAATGATCTGATGTGGGATCTTACAAAGTTACTCTGAATGTCAAGTGTTTTGTGAGGTCTGTTTTTATGTTTGCCTCTCATATATGTATCTTTCTGACATGTACCTATTGAGGTGGCTTTCCTGTTTGCTGTGATAACAATCTGATCTGAAATATCAAGTGTGTGCAATAAAAAAGTCTTGCATATCCTAATGACAGAATGTCCACATGGGAGATTCCACATCACCAGCTAAATTCACTTGGACCTTCTGACGAACCCCCTCACCATCACCTCCATTCTTCCCTCTGTCCATCCCTCTGACCAACACCTCTATTGACATCGTCTTCACTCTGCTCACCCCTCTAATCAATCCCCTCTCTATCATCTCC
Organism: Azorinus chamasolen; assembly: GCA_963576725.1. Lineage (NCBI taxonomy): Eukaryota > Metazoa > Mollusca > Bivalvia > Cardiida > Solecurtidae > Azorinus > Azorinus chamasolen. The sequence goes on from OY755244.1 coordinate 34,628,268, forward strand.
AGCAACCTGGTCTTCCCTCTGTCCACCCCTCTGACCAATCCCCACACCATTACCTGTTTTGACCAGCTGTCTTCCTCTCTAACTAACCCCCTTGTGACCATCACCTCTTTCAACCCCGTCTTCCCACTGTCTATCCCTCAAATCAACCCCCCCACCATCACCTCCTTAAACTCTGTCTTCTCTCTGTCCACCTCTCTCTGTCAACTCTTTCTACACCATCTTCACTCTGTTCATCCCTCTGATCAACCCCCTCACCATCACCTTCAGTGACCCCTGCTTCCCTCTATCTACTCATCTGACCAATACTTTCCTTATTTCTGATGTTATCCATATGTTACCCCTTTCATTCTTACATTTTGATTTCTTTTTACATGTCTTGTTTTCAAAGTTCTGCTTTGTCATCATTTATTCGGGCCCTGCATTCAAATGCAGGAGCCCTATTGGAATCACATTTTCTGTCCATCCGTCCATCTACAATTTTGATGTGATGCGATAAGTCAAATATATTTCACATATTGGTGTCATGTTAAGGTCATAATTATGCTATAATCATCAGAGGAAGATGCCTATAGTTTTGGGGTTGAATCAGATCATTAAGTCTAGAGTTATCTGCCCTTGATTACAGGGCCCTTTCTGACTGAGTCAGTTTTCTAGGTATGTTTGTTCATATGCAGAGAATTTGTACTCACCTCCTGAGCTACAAAAATCAGAACTATGTTCATCACAATTTGTATTAAGACTTGTACATTCTGCTAGTTATTCTGTAAAACAGATACAGGAACACTCTCACTTGAGTCAGAATGTGACTGAGATATACTATGTAGTTCTTGTTCTAAAAGTTCTTGGACTACTGCAAGTCTACATGAATATTCTTCTCCATCACTCACAAGAACTCATTGAATTCAATGTCTTGATGAGGAGGAGGAATTGTCAGGTAGAATTCTTCAAGCTTTATTTTTTTGTATGTTCAAATGGCTTATCTCTTTGAAAAAGAGATGTGGTTAAAAAATTTATAAAGTTGGTAAGATTTTCAATATTTTCATGTATGGATAGGACAGCTGTTTCACCTTCAGGACAGTTTATTCCTGTACAGCCTCAGGTAATCGAGTCAAATACATAATAGCCTGCATCACATTTAAAAATCGCAATAGTGTAGCAGCTTACTGTTAAAAAAAACATAGGTGTCAATACTCTTCATTGCATCATCAATGGTGTAAAAGGGAGCATTAGATTCTGGAATTTAATCACCATCCTCTAAAATTGTGTGACGGTCATCAACAGTCCAGGTCCGTGGTTTTGTTTTCTGTGTGTATGAATGCTACCAGGCTGACAGCTGTACACTGCCAGCCTGCAACACTGAATTTTGTATTAGCCTAATGGTTGAGGATTTTACTATCGGCATTCTCAAAAAAACAAAACCTTGGATTTTATAATTTTCAAGGAGATCTAAATTAAATATGGACTGTTTTACCCATCCAAAGGTCTTCAAAAAAGGTGCTAGATTAAAAGCACTTCAGAAAAATCCTTTATAAGCTTTCTACACTGTGTTCAGCTTGCATTATCAATCAGAGTTCTTTATGGAATGGAACAATTTGAACACTGTTTATAATGGACCAACAAAGGAATATCTGTGCTAAGATATTTGGTCTCGGACAGACAGACACATGGGATGCCATAACATCATGCATCCCTTTGGGCATACAAAAATTAGCAATAGGTAAACATAATCTACAATAACTCCAAGACATTATGATTAAATAACATGACTTTGATGATTAAAAAACAGTTTGCACAAAAAAGAATTAATGCGTAATTTGCTGAAGCAGTTGTCATACAAAAGCGTTACTATAAATTCATGAGGCACAAAAACTTTTTGCTCCACCCTCCTTTTAAGAGTGATAAAGATAGCATTTTCTAAATATATCTACATATTTGTACTTTACTTTAATGGAATTATTTAATGATTATGTATATTTAACAATCCTTTCAGGTAATTGGCTATGGTTTGCTGAGCTATATTTACATGACATGGTTTTTTTTCGTTTTTTTTTTTATTAAAAAGCATGACTTTACTCACAACATGCTTGTTTACATCTTCAAGTGCATCAAGGTTACCTCAATATAATCTCAAACACTAGTTCATTTGACAGTTTATAGTTTTAGTACTAAAATATAAATTCCTATAATGTTTACCAAACTTTGAAACTAAAGATACATTTTTGTTTTTAATTTTTTCATAATTATTGGGTATAATGTTCAGTGCAGAACTATTGTATGTCCAGTTACAATAGTTTTCCACTAAATGTTGCAAAGATAATTCATACTTATTTCACTAGAAAACTATTGTAACTTTAGATACAATAGTTTTCCATTAAATAGTCCATAGGAAATGGACACACTCTTTACTAGAAAACTATTGTAACTTGAGATACAATAGTTTTCCAGTAACAAAAAAACAGAAACAAATAAAAAGTTAATTGTAGAACTATTGTAAGTCAAGTTACAATAGTTTTACAATTATGAAAATAGTCATATGAGTTACAATACTTTTGCAAATATTTATTATACCCCCCTTTTGAAAAAATGGGGGTATATTGCTTTGCACATGTCGGTCGGTCGGTCGGTCGGTCTGTCGGTCGGTCGGTCGGTCGGTCGGTCGGTCGGTCGGTAGATCGATGGTTTCCGAACGATACCTAATAAACGACTTGGCCTAGAATCTTCAAACTTGCTGTGGTGGTTGGTCATGACAAGTAGAAGACCCCTATTGTTTTTGAGGTCACTAGGTCAAAGGTCAAGGTCACCATGACCTAAAATGGTGAAATAGTTTCCGATCAATAACTGCTCAAGGGTTTGGCTTGGGATCTTCAAACTTGCTGTGGTGGTTGGTCATGACCACTAGATGACCCCTATTGATTTTGAGGTCACTAGGTCAAAGGTCAAGGTCACCATGACCTTAAATGGTTAAATGGTTTCCGATCAATAACTGCTCAAGGGTTTAGCTTAGAATCTTCAAACTTGCTGTGGTGGTTGGTCATGACCACTGGATGACCCCTATTGATTTTGAGGTCACTAGGTCAAAGGTCAAGGTCACCATGACCTTAACTGGTAAAATGGTTTCTGATCAATAACTGCTCAAGGGTTTGGCTTAGGATCTTCAAATTTGCTTAGGTGGTTGGTCATGACAACTAGATGAGTCCTATTGTTTTTTAGGTCACTAGGTCAAAGGTCAAGGTCACCATGACCTTAAAGGGTGAAATGGTTTGCAATCAATAACTGCTCAAGGGTTTGGCCTAGGATCTTCAAATTTGCTGTGGTGGTTAGTAATGACCACTAGATGACCCCTATTGTTTTTTAGGTCACTATGTCAAAGGTCAAGGTCACCATGCTCTTAACTGGTCAAATGGTTTCCGATCAATAACTTCTGAAGGGTTTGGCTTAGAATCTTCAAACTTGCTGCGGTAGTTGGTTATGACAACTGGATGACCCCTACTGTATTTGAGGTCACTAGGTCAAAGGTCAAGGTCACCATGACCTTAACTTGTAAAATGGTTTCTGATCAATAACTGCTCAAGGGTTTGGCTTAGGATCTTCAAATTTGCTTAGGTGGTTAGTCATGACAACTAGATGAGCCCTGTTGTTTTTAGGTCACTAGGCCAAAGGTCAAGGTCACCATGACCTTAAAGGGTGAAATGGTTTGCGATCAATAACTGCTCAAGGGTTTGGCTTAGGATCTTCAAACTTGCTGTGGTGGTTGGTCATGACCAATAGATAAGCCCTATTATTTTTGAGGTCACTAGGTCAAAGGTCAAGGTCACTATGACCTTAACTAGTGAAATGGTTTGCGATCAATAACTGCTCAAAGGTTTGACTTAGGATCTTCAAACTTGCTGTGGTGGTTGGTCATTACAACTAGATGACCCCTATTGATTTTGAGGTCACTAGGTCAAAGGTCAAGGTCATCATGACCTTAACTGATGAAATGGTTTCCAATTAATAACTGCTCAATGGTTTGGTACGGGGTCTTCAAACTTGCTGTGGTAGTTGGTCATGACCACTAGATGATCCCTATAGTTGTTGAGGTCACTAGGTCAAAGGTCAAGGTCACCATGACCTTAATATGTGAAATGTTTTCAGATCAATAAATGATCTTCAAACTTGCTGTGGTGATTAGTCATGACCGCTAGATGATCTCTATAGTTGAGGTCACTAGATCAAAGGTCAGGGGGTATGGGGGGTATACATGTTTTACAAACATCTCTTGTTTTTTTCAAAACTACTACAGATATGAGGGAAATATTTTCACAGTATATGCATTTCAGTATACTGATATGTTTTATCACAAAAAACTATTTTCTGAAAAAAAGTGAGTTACAATAGTTTTCCGCTAAGCGATCGACTTGCTATTCGCGTCAATATACCTACCTGTAAATAGTGAAGACCCAGATGAGACAGCTCCTGCAGGAGCTGTCTCATCAGGGTCTGCACTATTTACAAGTTGATTGTGCAACCAGTGCACTCCACAGCATTGATTGCACAGTGAAATACTTGTACACAGTGAAGATATATGTAATTATACAACAGGGCGTGGGTAAAGAAGGAGAAATGTAGTTTAAAATTCAGCAAGAGAAGGGTTAAGTGGTCACATTAGAGGGGTTTTACTGTAATTAGATTATGCGACCATGACAGAAACTGTAGAATCATATCTATATTAAATCATAAGCTCTTACAGGAGCCACCTAATCTGGGTCTGCTGTGTTTGCAAAGTCGTAGAAAGGCATATTTATGGAGGAAAGAGTTAATGATGGTTTTAATGCCCCGCCTGTAGGTGACGGAGGCATTAAGATATATCCTTGTCCATCCGTCCGTCTGTCCATACATACGTACGTACGTCCGAAAATTTTTGTCAAGGATTTCTTGGCTTGTTTAAGCTGGAATGATTTGATATTTGGTCTGAAGCATTATCATAGTGAGTTGTATTGTGTCTCCCCTTTTCAGGTCTGTCATTCATCTACTTCCTGTTTGCCGACACTTTGATTGAATTTTGGTGATTGTTTAATGACAAAAATGTTTAATGACAAAAATTTTCATGAAAGATTTCTTCGCTTGTGTATGCTGGAATGATTTGATATTTGGTCTGAAGTATAATCATAGTGAGTTGTATGGTGTCTCCCCTTTTCAGGTCTGTCATTCATCTACTTCCTCAGTTTGCCGACACTTGATTGAATTTTGGTGATTGCTTAATGACAAAAAAATTTGTAAAAAGATTTCTTTGCTTGTGTAAGCTGGAATGATTTGATATTTGGACTGAAGCATAATCATAGTGAGTTGTACCGTGTCTCCCCATTTCAGGTCTGTCATTCATCTGCTTCCTGTTTGCCACCACTTTGATCGAATTTTGGTGATTGTTTAATGACAAAAAAAATTGTGAAATTTTTGTGAAAGATTTCTTCGCTTGTGTCAGCTGGAATGATTTGATATTTGGTCCGCAGCATAATCGTAGTGAATTGTACTGTGTCTCCCCTTTTCAGGTCTGTTGTTCATCTACTTCCTGTTTGCCGGCATCTTCTTCCTGTTTTCCGAATTTTGGTGATTTTGGTGATTGTTCAACAATCATCTTCCTGTTTATGGTTATATTATTAGTAATTTGTAATTGTAGTATTATACAGACTTATCAAAATACTAGCCTATAGTAAGTGATTGTGTCACCTGCGTTTAGCAGAGGCAACATATATCGATCACTATCCATTTTGCACCTTCGTCGCCTCCAAATAATTTCTGACACATTTTTCTCAGGAACTGCACAGACCAGCTACATGTACCTGATATTTGACAGAGCATTAGTATGGACACACTTAAATTTTTAATAAAGATCATATTGATAGATAGAAATAAATCTGCTCGAGGCAAACATGCAAACCTTAAGTCAATCAATTTTAATGCAGTTTTGAAAAAACCTGGCGGGGGCATCCGTGTCCCATGGACACATTTTCTTTTATTCTTCCATCTGTCAGTCACCTGTTGTCTGTCCACAATTTAATATCTTTGCTTATACTCAGCAATCAAATTTGTTGGTAATAGTAGCATTGACCTTGACCCATGATCCCAATAGAAACACTTGATATAAGCTTTGTCTATTTGAACAATACTTTTGGTCATAATATGTCATTCCCAAGAAGCATTTTCTATTTTTAGCAACAGTTAACTTGACCTCAATCCCCAGATACAATTCCAAGCTTTATCTCTATTCAAGCTATTAGTATAACAACCAAGTTTGGTTCCAATATTTCTTTCCTCACTGAAGTGATTGAACATAACCAGATTTTCTAATTTTAGTAACAATTACATTGACTTGAATCAATAAGCCATATCTTATTGCCAAGTTTTTGTGATTCCTTTCCCTGTTCTATATTTATTCCAAATTTTAATACCTTCTATACATTCATGGACATACTAGGTAAAATGAAATATGGAATGTGTAGCATTCTAGCCATTATATGGAAGGTGGAGCATTCTAGCCATTTTAGAAATTTGAATAACAGATTATATAACTCCCATAGGAGCTGTCAGTATCCATGCTTATAAAACTTTTAGTTGAGTCTGAGTTCGTTCTCAAGTTTTTGATTGGTCAGATTTGAGCCTTTGGCTTGAGAACTCAAATCTGACCAATCAAAAGCTTGAGAACGAACTCAGACTCAACTAAAAAGTTTTATAAGCATGGACCCAGATCTAGGTCTGCTCTGTTTACCAATGCGTGAAAATGCATTTCTATAAGGGAAAGCGTTACAATTGTCTAAGGGTTACTGTTGCTTGAGTGTATGCAAAAGCATTGTGGACAGACAGCGGGTGACTGACAGATAGATAGAAAGATATCTTTCTTCTCGTGCCACGTAGATATGGGGTGTTCGTCTGAAGGCCATATTCTTTTGCGATTTGCCTCTTTGGTTTGATACCTTGTTCAACTTCATGAAAACTTTGTACTTCTCATTGTAAGACTTTGCCACAAGTTTTCTGTTTTTTCTTTTATCCCCAATGGTTGATCAAGATGTCCTACCAGATTGAGTACCAGGTCTTTTTCTGAACTGCATGATTGGAAAACAGGATGCTTGAGAGTTAGCAAACTCTCCTGTAGGAGCAGTCTGATCAGGGTCTGCTCTGTTTGCTTATAACATGTAACATAATTCTACAGTTTTTGTCAGAGCAAAATTCCCTTGAGAATAATATTACATTTACAAAATTCAGTTAATAAATATTCATGCTGTCATTATTTCTTACATGAATATTAAAGAAGTAATTAGCTTGCTAAAGTAATTAGCTGGCTTTAGCAATCTCATTAGTGATGGCACCAGTGACCAGTTGCTGTGATTTATCTGTGTTACCACCAGAGTGTTTATTTTGGGTGTCATTCAAAAAGTCAAAACCACACGTCGAACATGTATGGCTGATGCAAACTCCAATAATTACATGTGAAAAGACACTCTTGGATAAAAAATGACTGGCTTAAGAAAATATCAGTCAGTTCAAACTTATCTTAAAAACATATTTATATGCAGTTCAACTTCGTTGTCTTGAAGTCGGAGAGACCTGGATTCATATATCAAGACAAACGAGGTTGGAGACACAACTTGCAGTCAGCTTGATATATCGGAGCAACTGATAAATGTGCATACTCATAATTATACAGTAAACTTCGATTATTCAAATTAATTATCGATTTTTAAGACAGGTGGCAGCTTAATGCATGGTGAAAGTCATGCAGAAAGCTCCTCTAGGAGCTTTCTGCATGTAACTTTCACCATGCATTAAGCAGCCACCTGCCTAAAAGGGTCTAAATTCTTCTATACCGAAAATTCGAATAATCGAGGTTTTACTGTACTAACAAAGTCATTTCTCCACCAAACCCTATGTTGTGACCACCCTATAGAATCGTCTCGTAGAGACGATTCTAACGAGTAGTCACAACATAGGGTTTGGTGGAAAATAAGGGAGTTTCCCTTTCCCTCATAGGCTATTTTTAGATCCAACCTCTTTTAAACCTTTCCCTGTTCTGTATTTAGGCCAAATTTCAATACTTACTGAATATTCATTAACAAAATAGTTATAAAGAAATATGGAAGGTGGAACATTGTAGACATTTTAAAAAGCAAAGAAACAGTTCTATCAAATTCTATTAGCAAACAGAGCAGACCCTGATCAGACGGCTCCTCTAGGAGCTGTCTGATCTGGGTCTACTCTGTTTGCAAATGCGTGAAAACACGTTTGTATGAGGGAAAGGGTTAATAAAACTTCCGAAAAAGAGCATTTACTAGAGAAAGGGAAAACTTTACAATTGTGTACTTATGAAATCATTGTGATAAATGGTTTCAAAAAGTGACTTTCATAGAGGCATAGAAAGGCGTATTTATGGAGGAAAGGGTTAAATGACGCATCTAATCTGGACCTCGAAATTGCTTCAGTACAGACAAGAACCAGGATTTTGCAACATTACATGTATTCACATGTATGAAGGTTTCCACAAGAAATATTTTATCGTGAAAATCACACAAAGATCACATTTAAACCTTTCCCTCATATAAACTCTTTTTCATGCCTTTGCAATCAGAGTAGACCCAAATCAGATGGCTCTTGTTAGAACTGTCTGATCTGGGTCTGCTCTGTTTGCTTGTGAAATTATAATAGACCTGGCTCTTCAGTTTCTATCAATACTGAAAAAATACTGATATCTTATACAAAGTTTATTGTTAATGATAATCACTTATCCATTTCTCACAAAGTTCAAAAATAAAATCCAGGGAAATCATTAGTAGCAAATGAATAGCAGATGAATCGGAGAATAAAACCCAAATGCATCAGAGAGAATTGCTACCAGCAGAGGTGTCAAATTTAATCTCGAAGCATTAATTGTCATCTGCAATTATTGTCATCTGCTTCGATGCTACAGAATTGTTTGCCCGTGTATTGCTTGTCAGAAAAACACAATCAGGGTAGCAAACAGTTTGGATCCTAATGATACAATGAATTAACCCTTTCCCCCATATAAATATGCCGTCTGATCAGGGTCTGCACTGTTTGGTAATGAAATTTGATAGATCTGTTTCTTTAGCTTCTAAAATGGCTACAACATTTCACCATCCGTACATCCATCCATCTGTCCATCCATCTATGTATCCTTATACATTGTTGCTTATCTTATTAAGCGCTTTCATTTCTTGACCAGTTTTACCCAAATTTGCGTGGGGTATGTGAGCTTACTCATTGAAGATCTTTTTATGAAAAATAAAATAATTAATATTCATAATGTCATTATTTCTTACATTAATATTCATGGAGTAAAGGGTGAACCCTTTCCTCCATAAATATGCCTTTCTACGCCTCTGTAAAAGTCACTTTTTGAAACCATTGTGATAAATAGAGCATTTGCTCCTAAGGAGCAAATGCTCTATTTATCACAATGGTTTCAAAACTACAAAACTCTAAAATTGTCCTTTTCTCTAGTTAATGCTCCTTTTCGGTAGATTTATTCAAAGGGGTTGGATCTAAAAATAGCTTATGGAGTAAAGGCTTAATTGTCACCCTGCTAAAGCAAAAATGGATAATGAGAGTTTATATAAGAGCATGTCATTTTTAGCTCGTCTGTTTCGATGTGATCACTGGGTCATAGATGTTGTCATTGTTGTAGTCGGTGTTAGTGTGCAAAAACTTTTCCATTCCCACGTAGACTATTTTTAGATCCAACCTCTTTTAATAAATCTACCAAATTAGAGGAGCATTAACTAGAGAAAAGGAACATTTTAGAATTTTGTTGTTCTGAAACCTTAGGAGCAAATGCTCTATTTATCACAATGGTTTCAAAAAGTGACTTTTACAGAGGCGTAGAAAGGCATATTTAAGTAGCTCATTATTCGAAAAGTATAAGAGGTATCAACATGAAACTTCATAGATGGATTATAGATCTCTTTAAGTAGAATGCCCCTACATAAGAACCATAACTCTTGATTTTAAGATTTTGGACTTATGCCCTTTATTTTTTTTTTAAAAAGTTGTAATTTAGCTGGACAAGCATCAAATCAGATGAGCATTTGCACTGCACATGGCTCTTGTTCAGTTTTAGCTTATCATTTTGTACCATACGCCAAGAAGTATCATCTCGGGCGACCGTCTGATCTGGGTCGTCTCTATTTGCAATGGCGTAGTAAAGTGTATTATGGAGCAAGAGTAAAGTTTTTATATTATTCTTGAAAATTGTTCCCTTTGAGTGATGAAATTTGTACAGTGATTACGTCATCTTGGCTTACTGGTGAAATATTAACTCTTTCAACTGGGAAACACATGTGCACTGCCATTTGCAAACAGTGTTGACCAAGATCAGAGGGCTCCTAGAAGAGCCCCCTTGATCAGGGTCTGCACTGTTTGTCATTCAAAATCTCTTGAGCAAATTTAAGTCCCTCGTACTGAGTGGACTCTATAGTTAAAACATGGATGGGCTAGTCACGCTGATGATTCTGGGTTGAAAGGGTTAAAACGTGTGAAAGCAATTTTCAGAGCCTCAGATAAGACCGAAACATTTTGTAACAGCCAACAATGGAGTTGTCAAGCCTAAAAATCCATACACGAGATCACTCCCTAGAAGAATGTATTTTAGACTTTTCTTATGTCAGAGTAGTCAAAAATTGAGCTGAAAAAATATGGATGTTTGCATCTAACGTATAACTCTTAACCCATAACTCCATAAATACGCCTTTCTACGCTTTTGCAAACAGAGTACGTCTGATCATGGTCTGCTCTTTTTGCTTATGGAATATATAATAAAGTTATGATTCTACAATTTCTGCCACAGACAAATATTCACGTGTTCATGCACCGTTATGAAAATTAATCTTAATTTATATTCATGATATTTAACGCTTCGCTTGCTGTTCACGTCAATATACCTACCTGTAAATAGTAAAGACCTAGATGAGACAGCTCCTGCAGTAGCTGTCTCATCAGGGTCTACACTATTTACAAATTGATTGTGCAACCAGTGCACTCCACAGCAGTGATTGCACAGCGAAATACTTGTACACAGTGAAGATATATGTAATTATACAACAGGGCATGGGTAAAGAAGGAGAAATGTATTTTAAAATTCAGCAAGAGAAGGGTTAAGTATTTCTTACATGAATACTCATGGAGTAAAGGGTTAACTTTTTCTTCCATGAATATTATTGTAAGAAAAAATTATACCATGAATATTAATTAGATTAATTGTTATAATAGCACATGGGCACAGGAAACTTTGGTCATGGCAAAAATTCTAAAATCATATAAGCAAACAGAGGGGACCCAGAGCAGACCGCTCCTACAGGAGCTGTCTGATCTAGGTCTATTCTGTTTGTTTGCAAAGGCATAGAAAGGGTTATTTATGAAGTAATGGGTTAATTGTTTCATATCGGCAATTGCACAAACCACAAGACTCCAGACAGAACAGGTGGACTGCTAAACAATTGCCCTAAAACCTGATTGAGTTTGATAATGTGTGCACTTCAAAGTACCAATTTGTTTTCAAAGTGCTCATTACAAATTCCTTTCAATCACTCTATCAATACTTATCAATTCTTTATTGCTGAATTGTACTCGTTTATCAGTTCTAGATGTATAAACCCTTCGTGTGTTTAACCCTTTCCTCCATTTCTACGCCTCTGTAAATATCACCTGTTGAAACCATTGTGATAAATAGAGCATTTGCTCCTGTAGGAGCAAATGCTCTATTTATCACAATGGTTTCAAACTACAAAATTTTAAAAAGACTCCTTTTCTCTAGTTAATGCTCCTTCTCGATAGATTCATTCAAAGAGGTTGGGTCTAAAATAGCCTGTGGAGGAAAGGGTTAATTTTCAATTTGGAATGGTCCATTATTGTTGAACAGAAGAGTCTATTCACTATGAAAGAGTTTAAGCCCTTTTATAAACACTTTTTTATGCCTTTATAAACAGAGCAGACCCAAATCAGACGGTTCCTGTAGGGTCTGCTCTGTTTGTTTTTGACATGATACAGATCTGATGCTACAGTTTTTGTCAAAGCAAATATTTCCTTGATAAGTTTGCACTATAAAAGTTCAGCTAATAAATATTCATGATGTCATTATTATACGCCGCAAACTTGTTTAAGGGGGGGGGGGGGGGGGGTTATACTGGAATCAGCCTGTCCGGTGGGCGGGCAGTCATCCGTCCGTCCCTCCGCTTTTCCAATTACGGACAAGGGGCCAGGTCATGATCAGCAGAACAAATGAAAACAACAGAGTTCATTCCATAACAATAGAACAAGGGGCCATGGCCCTTTGTTCAACAAAAGAAAATAACAGAAGGATTGGTCCCTTGTTCTTATTTGTTGGTACGTCCGTCCATTCAGCAGTCTGTCCGTCCATCCGCATTTGAGCATGGGTAGTTGGTGTTCAAGCAGCAAACTCTGCATTCAGATTTAAAGTTACTGAATTTATAAATTTGGTATACGTAATAACCACCAATGGCAGATGTGCAAGACGCAATTATCATGTGTTTACTTTTGGGTGCTGCAGAATGATCTCCCCTTGAACTTTGAGTATTTTTTGTGAATTTCGTAATGAAACATGGGGAGTTGGTGTCGCAAACTTCTCCTTCAATTTGAAAGTTATTCAGTTTATATTTGGTATACTTAATAACCATGAATAGTAGATGTGCAATACACAATTTTCATGTGTTTAACGCCTGGCATTGCAGAATTATCTCCCCTTGAACTTTTGAGTATTTTTTGTCATTTTGGCATGAAAGATTGGGAGTTGGTGTCACAAACTCCTCCTTCAGTTTGAAAGTTATTCATTTTATAACCATGAATAGTATACATAATAACCATGAATAGTAGATGTGCAATACACAATTTTCATGTGTTTAGCTCAGGGCATTGCAGAATAATCTCCCCTTGGACTTTGAGTATTTTTCGTCATTTTGGTATGAAACATGGGGATTGGTGTCGCCAACTCCTCATTCAATTTTATTCAATTGAGACTTACCATACATAATAACTTCATAATTATAGCAGATGTGCACAACACAATTTTTATATGTTTATCTGCAGTCATTACAGAATTATTTCTCCTTGAACTTTGAGTATTTTGTGTTTTGGTCCTATTACATTGGTAGTTGGTATCACATACTTGGATTTGCAATCAAAGCTGCCTTGTAGGGGTATTTATCACCGTTAGTGATAGTTCTAATTTCTTACATGAATATTGAAGAGAGAAAAGGTTAATTTGCTAGATAGTGTAAAATGACAAACAGTGCAGATCCTGATCAGAGGGCTCCTCTAGTCTTCTGATCTTTATATACACAGTATGCAAAGGTCAAGTAACATATTTCCTGCATGCAGACAGGATTCAAATAAAAGAATCAGAATCTTTCGTAACCCATTCCCTCCTATTGACTCCTCTTTTAAAGTCACTATCCGAAACCATTGTGATAAATAGAGCATTTGCTCCATAGGAGCAAATTCTCTATTTATCACAATGGTTTCAAAACTACAATTCTAAAAAAAATCCTTTTCTCTAAATTAAATGCTCTTTTTTGGAAGATTTATTCCCAGAGGTATGATCTAAAAATAGCCTATGAGGAACTAGGTTAAGTGTTTAACACTCCGATCCGAATAAGATGCAGAATAATGAATAGTTTGACACTCTGAGTGTGTTTTTTGTAAATGAAAGGAAATTATGCTTTGAGAAATAACGTAAATGTGATCAGAGCTACAGATAACCCATTCCCTCAGAGGCTATTATTAGACATAAAAAATAGGCAAACAGAGCAGACCCTGATCAGATGGCTCCTATAGGAGCCGTTTGATCTGGGTCTACTGTTTGCAAAGGCATAGAAAGGCGTATTTATGGAGTAAAGGGTTAAGAGATATTGTGACCAAATTTGGTGTATAGATAGCTTATAATGAGACGATGGTTGGGATTGGAGGTTAGGGTTAACCGGTTTCATGGATCAAGGCCAAGCTCATAATTAATCCTTTCCCTGTTTAACCCTTTCCTCCATAAATACTCCTTTCTACGTCTCTGTAAAAATCAGCTATTGAAACCATTGTGATAAATAGAGCATTTGCTCCTATAGGAGCAAATGCTCTATTTATCACAATGGTTTCAAACTACAAAATTCTAAATTTTTCCTTTTCTCTAGTTAATGCTCCTTTTCGGTAGATTTATTCTAATTGGTGGGATCTAATAGCCTATGAGGGAATGGGTTCATGTAAGAAAAAGATGACATCATGAACATTTATCAACTGAGGTTGTGTAAAGTAAACTTTTCAAGGATTTTTTTTTTGCTTTGACAAAAACTGTAGAATCAGATTTATATGATGTCAAAAACAAACAGAGCAGACCCTGATCAGATGGCTCCTATAGGAGCCATCTGATCTGGGTCTTCTCTGTTGCAAATGCATGTAAAAGTGTTTGTATGAGGGAAAGGGTTAATAAAAAAGCCAGAAGCGTTTCTTGACAATAACTTTAGTAAGGAAAGACCATATTAAGTGTATTATGAGGCTTCTTACTTGGGTGCATTTGGAGTGTCTCCCATCAAGACTAAGGTCATTAATTTTGTACTTAAGAAAATACTTAGATATGATGGTTTAAACAATGCTGGAACATTTCCAATTAAAGGCTTAAGATGCAATGGCCATGATACCAATCTGCACTTGCTAAAGTACATACTTAGTATCGGTACTTATGCCATTTGCATTTATATTGCATGAAGCCCTCATTGACCCAAGTAGTAACTGAAGGAATTGTGAAAAGACCTTGAATATAATAGAATATGACATGTGTCAAAAGACGATCAATACTATGAAAACAAAGTGCAGACAGTCCAGTAACATTTTGTGAATATTCTGCCCCTAGGACCTATGGTGGGAATAATGTAATTTTATTGGTGGTTGAGTTTTTGGATACCGCCATTGGTTGTCATGATAGTTTAAGCAAGCAATGAGATTCATACCGGTGTTATTCATACATTATTCATGACGGGAAAGGTCAAGCAACATTGAAATATAATTGAATACCAGAGGGCCAGATTAGATGCTTAACCCATTCCCTCATAGGCTATTTTTAGATCAAACCACTTTGAATAAATCAACCGAAAAGGAGCATTAACTAGAGAAAAGGAATTTTTTTAGAATTTTGTAGTTTGAAAAACCATTGTGATAAATAGAGCATTTGCTCCTATAGGAGCAAATGCTCTATTTATCACAATGGTTTCACAAAGTGACTTTTACAGTCATCAAAATGCGTCAGTATGAGGGAATGGGTTAAATTAAAATATTTTCAAGAATAATTTCATTATTTCTTCACCAAACCCCATGCTATTACTACTCTTTAGAATCGTCTTGATGGTTAGCTGGGGAAATGGTGGTGTTAGTACTGGGGTAAGCTGCTTTATGTGATCACTTACATGGTTTGATAGATTGTGCAATGTCGGAGAACAAAGTCATAGGTGACAGACCTTAAAAATAATATAGAACAAAGTGCGTCACACAGAATCATTCAACATTGCATTCTTATTCCATATGATAAGATGTTTCATATAGGTTTTTTCTATATCGGCATTTAGTATTTAAACTGTGTGTGTGCGTGAGTGCCTTGTCCAGAGCCTATCTCCTATATTACTTGAGGTAGGAATACCAAATTTGGTATTTGAGTGCATCTTTGGATGGCAGAGTGTCCTGTACTGTTTTGTAACAACCAGCGGTAGTTACTGTATATACATAATCACCCAGCAACCAGTGGTTGTTACTGTATATATGTAATATATATAATTACCTAGCAACCAATAGTTGTTACTGTATATACATAATTACCCAGCAACCAGTAGTTGTTACTGTATATACATAATTACATAGTAACCATTAGTTGTTACTGTGTATACATAATTACATAGCAACCAATGGTTGTTACTGTATATACATAATTACATAGCAACCAGTAGTTGTTACTGCATATACATAATTACATAGCAACCAGTGGTTGTTACTGTATATACATAATTACATAGCAAACAATGGTTGTTACTGTATATACATAATTGCCTAGCACCCAGTGGTTGTTACTGTATATACATAATTACTTAGCAACCAGTGGTTGTTACTGTATTTACATAATTACCTAGCAACCAGTGGTTGTTACTGTATATACATAATTACTTAGCAACCAGTGGTTGTTACTGAATATACATAATTACATAACAACCATTGGTTGTTACTGTATATACATATACATGTATATTACATAGCAACCAGTAGTTGTTACTGTATATACATAATTACCTAGCAACCAGTGGTTGTTACTGTATATACATAATTACATAGCAACCAATGGTTGTTACTGTATATACATAATTGCCTAGCACCCAGTGGTTGTTACTGTATATACATAATTACCCAGCACCCAGTGGTTGTTACTGTATATACATAATTACATAGCAACCAGTGGTTGTTACTGTATATACATAATTACCCAGCACCCAGTGGTTGTTACTGTATATACATAATTACCCAGCACCCAGTGGTTGTTACTGTATATACATAATTACCTAGCACCCAGTGGTTGTTACTGTATATACATAATTACATAGCAAACGATGGTTGTTACTGTATATACATAATTGCCTAGCACCCAGTGGTTGTTACTGTATATACATAATTACCTAGCACCCAGTGGTTGTTACTGTATATACATAATTACATAGCAACCAATGGTTGTTACTGTATATACATAATTACCTAGCACCCAGTGGTTGTTACTGTATATACATAATTACATAGCAACCAATGGTTGTTACTGTATATACATAATTACCTAGCACCCAGTGGTTGTTACTGTTTATACATAATTACCTAGCAACTAGTGGTTGTTACTGTATATACATAATTGCCTAGCACCCAGTGGTTGTTACTGTATATGTATATTAAAATTACCTAGCAACCAGTGTTTGTTACTGTATATACACAATTACCTTGCAACCAGTGGTTGTTACTGTATATACATAATTACATAGCAACCAGTGGTTGTTACTGTATATACATAATTACCTAGCAACCAATGGTTGTTCCTGTATATACATAATTACATAGCAACCAGTAGTTGTTACTGCATATACATAATTACATAGCAACCAGTGGTTGTTACTGTATATACATAATTACATAGCAAACAATGGTTGTTACTGTATATACATAATTACCCAGCAACCAGTGATTGTTACTGTATATATATAATTACCCAGCAACCAGTAGTTGTTACTGTATATACATAATTACATAGTAACCATTAGTTGTTACTGTGTATACATAATTACATAGCAACCAGTAGTTGTTACTGCATATACATAATTACATAGCAAACAATGGTTGTTACTGTATATACATAATTGCCTAGCACCCAGTGGTTGTTACTGTATATATACATATTAAAATTACCTAGCAACCAGTGGTTGTTACTGTATTTACATAATTACCTTGCAACCAGTGGTTGTTACTGTATATACATAATTACTTAGCAACCAGTGGTTGTTACTGAATATACATAATTACATAACAACCAGTGGTTGTTACTGTATATACATATACATGTAGATTACATAGCAACCAGTAGTTGTTACTGTATATACATAATTACCTAGCAACCAGTGGTTGTTACTGTATATACATAATTACATAGCAACCAATGGTTGTTACTGTATATACATAATTGCCTAGCACCCAGTGGTTGTTACTGTAAATACATAATTACCTAGCAACCAGTGGTTGTTACTGTTTATACATAATTACCTAGTAACCAGTGGTTGTTACTGTATATACATAATTGCCTAGCACCCAGTGGTTGTTACTGTATATGTATATTAAAATTACCTAGCAACCAGTGTTTGTTACTGTATATACACAATTACCTTGCAACCAGTGGTTGTTACTGTATATACATAATTACATAGCAACCAGTGGTTGTTACTGTATATACATAATTACATAGCAACCAGTGGTTGTTACTGTTTATACATAATTACCTAGCAACCAGTGGTTGTTACTGTTTATACATAATTACATAGCAACCAGTGGTTGTTACTGTTTATACATAATTACATAGCAACCAGTAGTTCTTACTGTATATACATAATTACATAGCAACCAATGGTTGTTACTGTATATACGTAATTGCCTAGCACCCAGTGGTTGTTACTGTAAATACATAATTACCTAGCAACCAGTGGTTGTTACTGTTTATACATAATTACCTAGCAACCAGTGGTTGTTACTGTATATACATAATTGCCTAGCACCCAGTGGTTGTTACTGTATATGTATATTAAAATTGCCTAGCAACCAGTGTTTGTTACTGTATATACACAATTACCTTGCAACCAGTGGTTGTTACTGTATATACATAATTACATAGCAACCAGTGGTTGTTACTGTATATACATAATTACCTAGCAACCAATGGTTGTTACTGTATATACATAATTACATAGCAACCAGTAGTTGTTACTGCATATACATAATTACATAGCAACCAGTGGTTGTTACTGTATATACATAATTACATAGCAAACAATGGTTGTTACTGTATCTACATAATTACCCAGCAACCAGTGATTGTTACTGTATATATATAATTACCCAGCAACCAGTAGTTGTTATTGTATATACATAATTACATAGTAACCATTAGTTGTTACTGTATATACATAATTACATAGCAACCAATGGTTGTTACTGTATATTCATAATTACATAGCAACCAGTAGTTGTTACTGCATATACATAATTACATAGCAACCAGTGGTTGTTACTGTATATACATAATTACATAGCAAACGATGGTTGTTACTGTATATACATAATTGCCTAGCACCCAGTGGTTGTTACTGTATATACATAATTACCTAGCACCCAGTGGTTGTTACTGTATATACATAATTACCTAGCACCCAGTGGTTGTTACTGTATATACATAATTACCTAGCACCCAGTGGTTGTTACTGTATATACATAATTACCCAGCACCCAGTGGTTGTTACTGTATATACATAATTACCTAGCACCCAGTGGTTGTTACTGTATATACATAATTACCTAGCACCCAGTGGTTGTTACTGTATATACATAATTACCTAGCACCCAGTGGTTGTTACTGTATATACATAATTACCTAGCACCCAGTGGTTGTTACTGTATATACATATTAAAATTGCCTAGCACCCAGTGGTTGTTACTGTATATGTATATTAAAATTACCTAGCAACCAGTGTTTGTTACTGTATATACATAATTACCTAGCAACCAGTGGTTGTTACTGTTTATACATAATTACCTAGCAACCAGTGGTTGTTACTGTTTATACATAATTACATAGCAACCAGTGGTTGTTACTGAATATACATAATTACATAGCAACCAGTAGTTCTTACTGTATATACATAATTACTTAGCAATCAGTGTTTGTTACCATATATACAGTAAAACTCCGCTAATGCGACCACCTAAAAGAGGTATAATTCTGGGTGCTATAAGCAGGTGGTAGCTTAATGCAGGATAAAAGTAATGCAGAAAGCTCCGAGGAGCTTTCTGCTTTACTTTTGTCTTGCATTAAGCAACCACCAGCTTATAAAGACACCCATGTTTATTCATTAAGTGGTCGCATTAGAGGGGTTCTACTGTACTTATATTTTTATTCAAACATACACAATGACTCACAACTTGAATCCTGATGAAATGCTAAGTAATTGAGGTTCTCATATTTATCCAAATTATTTGCATTGGTTATCATAATATTGTTGCTCATGTACAAAAAGTTATTATTACTCTTTTCTCTTTTCAGGTAAGTGTCTTGCACATCACTTTGGTCAAGTACTCATCTCATGGGTGAGTCATTTTTTGTTTTCCAGTTTACCTGCACGCTTGTATTGCAATATGGAAAATTTATCTGAGAGGTTGTATTGCATGATCGAACACAATCGTATTTTACTGCAGAAACTGACAGATATACAATAAATTGTGATATTTTTAGGATCAACATGGGTGAACATAAACCTCGAATGATCACGATGCTGGAAGTTCCGAAAGCGTTTGGTGATTGTCAATTTCCAAGAGTATTGTTCTTTCTTTGCCGATGACTAGAGTTGTTTTCCTTCACAGCTGGTGTGATGGTGTTTTAACAGCATGAAAGTATCATTTATATTGGCCTTGGAACACTTGAGTTATGGCCCTTGTTTGCAAAAAATGTAGCATTTTTGTCTGTCTGGAGCCATATCTCAGAAATTATTTGGAGTTATACAGGGTGTCCCAAAAAAAATGGAACCCGGGATTAAGACCTGCAAGGTATCCCATTTCTGTCAATTTTGCTGACTTAAATTAGAAATATACACATATAGCTTAGTAGAGACAACATTTTGCAATATGTTTTCTAAATTTTGTGTAAAAATATTCATTGGTTTTTAAGATACCAGCATTTAAATGAAAGAACCCAAAACTCCGTTTTAAACATGATATAGGCATGACTATGCAATTTACGAATATCATGTTAAAACAGATTTTGTGTAATTTTTTTAATGTTTAGTACCATTAGGAAATGCGACCCTACAAGTATCACTTGCATTTACCATGGAACACCAGATTTATGGCACTTTGTTTGAGAAAAACCTTTTATCTCAGGTGAGCGCTCTAGGGCCTCATGACCCTCTTGTTCAATAACTGAGGTCAGCGCTTGTTTGTCCGGGGATATCAGTTCAACAAATTTGCTTGTTAACATTAGTTTTATTTGCCATCATTTTGTGTCTGTTCATAAGCATTCAGACAAACAACCTAATAGGACAAAAAAGAATAGTCAATCAGACAAGAAGATATATATATACAAATTGAAATTAGTCATAAAATCTTGTGCAGTAAAGATAAACACCAGATTTATAAACTCATTTATTTTGCATTATTTTGTACAACAAACATTAGTCTGTTTGTCTGAGATGTGAGAATGAACACAAAACAGAGCAGTTAATTTATGAGACTGACAAATGACTGCAGCCCTAGTAACATGGCAGAGGTTTGCCAGACTGTGAAAAGGCTATATATTTGTTAGGATTGCTGTGGCAGTAATCAGTGTCTCCTTGCATGTTGTGATGAAAACAAACATATAAATCATGACTTAATCTTTTTGTTCTCTGGTGGTTTTGCTTCTGTTGTAAGGTTTCTCATCTCTTTCACTAGTGCTATAACAATAAATTGATGTATTGGCTTGTTGTAATGTATTTTTCCTCAAAAGTACAGTTGTTATCCCCCTGCCAAAGGAAGAAAGATATTGTTTTGGAGTTGTCCATCTGTCTGTCTATGTATCCGTCTGTCCTATCATGCTTATCTGTCTGGAGCCACATCTTGAGATTACTTTGTTAAGTTTCAAGTGTATAATCCATCAACTTATAACAGAGTTATGGCCTTTCATTAATTTTAAATAGTCCTTTTAGAAATTTGTAGAGGTGGGATTGATAGGAACTGTATTGATAATTTGATATATCATCAATTCACGTCAGTCGATCCGATATCGGTACTGGTTTCAAAATATGCATCTGTTAACTGAGTAGACCAAGATCAGATGACTCCTATAGTAGCCATCTGATCAGGGTCTTCTGTTTGCTAATGGAATTTGATAGGTTTGTTTCCTTACTTTTTAAAATGGCTACAATGTTCCACCTTCCATATTTCCTTATAACTAGATGTATTTTATCCATGAATATTCAATAGGTACTGAAGTTTTGGAGTAAATAAAGAACAGGGAAAGGGTTAATCATTGAACTACTTGATGAATCCTATATATATATGCCATAAGTATGTTTTTAACTCCTTTGCAAACAAGGTAGATCCAGATACTATGATATAAAATACAGATCAGACTCATTAAAGTGTGTCATGGCCAAATTTTCTGTATTGATATATCAGTATGAAAATTAAATACAATTAACATTCATGATGTCATTATTTCTTACATGAATATTCATGGAGTATAGGGTTAAAGCTCTCATTAATTTGACCAAAGATTGTTTCTCTTGTCCAAAAATTGTTTCTCTTGTCATCTCTTTGATCAAATATTATCTTTGTCACTTTGATCAAAGATCGTTTCTCCTGTGCAAAAAAAGAGAGAAATGTTTCTCTTGTCATTTTGACCAAAAGATTGTTTCTCTTGTCAAATTGATCAAAGATAGCTTGTCTTGTCAATTTGACCAAAGATAGTTTCAGTTTGACCAACAGTAAATGTCATAATTTTCATACACCAAGATATTTGCATTAGGCACAGGTGGTGTTTTTATTTGATAAGTAAAGCAATCATGCAGTAATGTCTCAGAGAAACTCCGTTAACCCATTCCCTCATAAGCTATTTTTAGACCCAAACTCTTTTAACAAATCTACCCAAAAGGAGCATTTACTAGAGGAAAGGAAAATGTTAGAATTGTGCAGTATTAAAACCATTGTGATAAATAGAGCATTTGCTCCTATGGAGCATATGCTCTATTTATCACAATGGTTTCAAGAAGTTACTATTAAAGAGGCATAGAAAGGTGTATTTATAGAGGAAAGGGTTAATTGACTTGTCCACAAAATTGGCTATGCTGATGACGAACTGACCAATAAAATGATGGTGTTTATAGTGCATACCCAACAGATGCTGTAGAAACCTAAATAAACAACAGACTTTTCTTGCTAATAGTGCAAAGACATTAAATCTTTGATACTCACAGCATTTGCTGTGTTTGTGCAACCCATCTATCTAGAAACAAATAGTTTAGTAAGATTATCACCAGTTCTAGAGGTTGTAGATATTGACCATGCATATCATTTAAGTGAGTTATCTCCCTTATATTGCCATTTTGATACCGATTCCCTCCTACTGATGTCTTTTGATGCCTCTGTTAAATTTTTATTGAAACCAATTTGATAAATAGAGCATTTTGCTCCTATGGAGCAAATGCTCTGTTTATCACAATGGTTTAAAAACAACACAATTCTAAAATTTCCTTTTCTCTAGTAAAAGAATAGTACAGCTTTTCGGTAGATTTATTCAGAGAGGTTGGATCTAAAAATAGTCCAGGAGGGAATTGCTTAAATTGGTTTAGTTCCTGCAATAAAATCAATTTTA
Source organism: Azorinus chamasolen (assembly GCA_963576725.1). Lineage (NCBI taxonomy): Eukaryota > Metazoa > Mollusca > Bivalvia > Cardiida > Solecurtidae > Azorinus > Azorinus chamasolen. Next base: position 34,651,441 of record OY755244.1, read on the forward strand.
TGAACAAAAGGGACTGCTTTGAGCATATGGATGGGTCATATGATCATAACTGGTAGAAAGTTTTATTATACCTCCGCAAACTTGGAATAGCCCTGCCTTGCAGTCAGTCGGTTGGTCGGCCGGTCGGTCCGCATTTTAACATGGGTAGTTGGTGTTGCGGACTCCTCTTTCAGTTTTAAAGTTACTGAATTTAGATTTTGTGTACATAATGACCACAAATGGTAGATGTGCAAGACACAATTTTCATATGTTTACTGCTAGCCATTGCAGAATTGTCTCCCTCAAGCTCTGAACTTTGAGTTTTTTGTCATTTTTGCATGAAACATGAGAAGTTGGTGTCGCAAACTCCTCCTTCAATCTGAAAGTTATTCAGTTTATATTTGGTATACATAATAACCACGAATGGTAGATGTGCAAGGCACAATATTCATGTGTTTAGTGCTGGCCATTGCATAATTATCTCCCCTTGAACTTTGAGGGTTTTTTTTGTCATTTTTGCATGAAGCATGGGCAGTTGGTGTTGCAAACTTCTCCTTTAGTTTCAAAGTTACGTATGGTACACATAATAACCAAGGATGGTAGATGAGGAAGATGCAATTTTCATGTGTTTATGGCTGGCCATTGCACAATTATCTCCCCCTGAACTTTGAATATTTTTTGTCATTTAGGTATGAAACATTGGGAGTTAGTGTATGAAACATTGGGAGTTGGTGTTGCGAACTCCTCCTTCAATTTGAAATTTATTGAATTGATACTTGCCATACATACTAAACACAGTTGTGCAAGACACAATTTTCCTGTATTTAGTTGCAGTCCTTACAGAATTATCTCCACTTGAGTATTTTTGTCATTTGGTCCTTACATGGGTAGTTGGTGTCACAATCTTGGATTTGCAATCAAGACTGCTGTGCGGGGGTATTCATCACCTTTAGTGATAGTTCTAGTTACAATTATTTAGGAAGTGATCTAGGTATAAAGTTATTCATGAGTTCATCGAGATTGTAAACATTTACTGTCCAGAGAAACTCTGTTGATAATAAGAGTAGGGCATCACGCCCTGGTTTCTCTGTATCCACTCTCATCTCTCTTGAGTGTCCAATTAGCCCATAGTTGGTAGAATTGGACATGAACCCATTACCTCATAGGCTATTTTTAGATACAACCTCTTTGAATAAATCTACCGAAAAGGAGCATTAACTAGAGAAAAGGAAAATTTCAGAATTTTGTAGTTTGAAACCATTGTGATAAATAGAGCATTTGCTCCTATAGGAACAAATGCTCCATTTATCACAATGGTTTCACAAAGTGATTTCTACAGAATCGTCAAAAGTCATGAATATGAGGAACAATATCATGTTAGGAACAATACATTCAAAGACATGATAGATAGACTCTTCATCTTCATCATGAATAATTCTTAGTTGAACTTTTATAATGGCATACGCACACAATTATTTAGTATTGGTAGCAACTGAAGAGTCTATCTATTATAATTTCATAAGCAAACAGAGCAGACCCTGATAGCAGACCTCCTACAGGAGCCATCTGATCAGGGTCTACTCTGTTTGGGAATGTGTGAAAAGGTGTTTATATGAAGGAAAGAGTTAACCCATTCCCTCATATAAACGTGTTTTCACGCATTTGCAAACAGAGCAGATCCAGATCAGACTGCTCCTATAGGAGTCATCTGATCAGGGTCTGCTCTGTTTGCTTTTTACATAATATGCATCTTATTCTGCAATTCATGTACAGTTTGTATATTCATGATGTCATTATTTCTTACACGAATATTGAACAGGAAAAGGGTTAAAAGAATAATACAGCTTTTCAGAGGTTAAATTGTAAAATGTGTCTGCATGTTGAATCTGTTCTGCGTGTGCAAAATATATCAGTCATTGTCAGACTAGGAAAAGAGTTGCTTTTGCCTGAATGACTTGATATATTGGTACCGTTTTTCAAAACAGGCAATCTAGAAGTTAATGTGTGATTGAACAGAGGCCCAGAAAAGATGTGTAAATTAAAACATTTTCAAGAATAGTTCCTTTATATCAGTATTCTCCTCCAAGCAATAATAATGCTGTGACCACTCTTTAGAATTGTGTCGAGGAGACAATTAGAGGTCCAGATAAGATGCGTAAATTTAAACATTTTCAAGCATAACTCCTTTACTTCTCCACCAAATCCTATACTGTGACCACTCTTTAGAATCGTCTCTTCGAGACGATTCTAAAGAGTGGTAACAGTATTATAGGGTTTGGTGGAGAAATGGCGATTTTAGTATTTGGGTACGCATAATTATCTGTAGCTCAGGACAATTCTAAAGGGTTGTCACAACATAGGGTTTTGTGGAGAAATTAATATCTTAGTATTTTAATATGCATCTTTATCTATTTATTAGCAGGGATCTGCCCAATCTGGGTCTATTCTGTTTGTAAAGGTGTTAATAATAACTCACAGGCTACTTCTAGACCCAGCCAGTTTGGATAAATCTACTGAAAGGGAGCTTTAATACTAGATAAAAAGAATTTTTATGCCTCTGCCTTTAGGCAACGGGGGCATTAAGTTTTACCCTTGTCTGTCCGTATGTAAGTCCGAATTTTTCGTCAAGGATTTCTTGGCTTGTGTAAGATGGAATGATTTGATATTTAGTCTGAAGCATTATCATAGTGAGTTGTAACGTGTCTCCCCTTTTCAGGTCTGTCGTCCATCTACTTCCTGTTTGCCAACACTTTGATTGAATTTCGGTGATTGTTTAATGACAAAAATTTTCGTCAAAAATTCTTCGCTTGTGTAAGCTGCAATGATTTGATATTTGGTCTGAATCATAATCATAGTGAGTTTTACCGTGTCTCCCATTTTCAGGTCTGTTGTTCATCTACTTCCTGTTTGCCAGCGGGGGCATCTGTGTCCCATGGACACATTTTCTTTTATTTTTAGATATGTAGTTTTGAAATAGATGTGCACATGCTCTGTTTATCACAGTGGTTTTAAGAAGCGACTTTCAGAAGGGCGTCTCAAAAGGCATCAATACAAGGGAATGGGTTAAAACAATAATTTTTCAAAATGATATGTATTTATTCTACATTGATTATCAAAATTGTCTTTTCCAGACTTTCCTAACAACCAACAGTGGTTGAAAAAGCAGATTTTTTTTTTTATATTTGTGCATAATGCTCACCAAAATCAAGTAAAACGTGTGCATTATAGTCAGCACGAGATGGTATGTGACCTTGGTTTATCAAAAACTTGCATATCGTACTTTGTTAATGCTCTAGAACCTGTGTTTCTATATTTAACCTTTTCCATGAATATTCATGTAAGAAATAATGACATCATGCATATTGATTAGATTGTTAAATTGCATAATTATGGACACAGGACTTTTTGGCAATGGTAAAACTTAATAGAAACATCTATATTAGATCATAAACAGACAGCAGACCCTGATCAGATGGCTCCTGTAGAAGCCATCTGATCTGAGTCTGCTCTGTTTGCAAAGGCTTAGAAAGGCATATTTATGGAGGAAAGGGTTAATCATGTACCTCATGTAAATACTTTTTTATGTCTTTGCAAGCAGTAGACCAGAGGTCCAGATAAGATGTGTAAACTCAAACATTTTCAAGAATAACTTCTTTATTTCTGCACAAAACCCTAGGTTGTGACCACTAATTTGAATCGTCTCTTCGAGACGATTCTAAAGAGTGGTCACAACCTAGGGTTTTGTGCAGAAATGATGATTTTAGTATCTGTATCTGTAACTTTGAGAAGACCCAAATCAGATGTCTCTTGTAGGAGCCGTCTGTCTGATCGAGATCTGGTCTGTTTGCATATGAAATAATACAGAACAGATCCTACAGTCTCTGTTATGGTCAAAAGTTCTCTTATTCAAAATGTCATTACGAAAATCAATGCTAATGATGTCATTATGCCTTATATTAACCCTTTCCCTGATATAAACGTGGTTTCACGCATCTGCAAACAGAGTAGAATCCTATAGGAGCCGTCTGATCAGGGTCTGCTCTGTTTGCTAATGGAATTTGATAGATCTGTTTCTATACTTTCTAAAATGGCTACAATGTTCCACCTTCTATATTTCATTATAACTATTTTTGTCCATGAATATTCAGTAGGTATTGAAATTCTCTAAAAATTCTCTATTTATCACAATGGTTTCAAAAAGTGATTTTTACAGAGACGCCAAAAGGTGTCACTATGAGGGAATGGGTTAAGAAATGATGAGTATAGCTGGAAGATCTTGGTCAATGTGGATTACGGGGATCAGACCAGTAAGTCTAGAGCTGTATGTCCTGGATTTATCAAACTTTTATTGTTAAAATTCTAGCACCATCGTTATGCACTCCACAAGATTGGAGGCAAATACCATCAGATCTGTCCTCTGTACATCTTTATATATGTACGTTCTGCATGTTTGTGTGTACAAATAGGCAAGTTTGAGGACTGAAGATGCTCGTAAAGAAGAGAACTTTTCACTCCTACCATTTTTACCAGAGTTAAGGACTTGGAAATTCTCTTCTATATAAGAAATATTTTATGTCTGCCTCCTCATGCAGAAAATCTAGAACTGTGACTATGTGTCACACTTTTATGCTGCAGTTTGTTGCTATTAGATATGGAAGTCATATTACAAAATGTAAAGTAGTACTTCACAAAATCCGTTAATTTACTTGGTATTAGGGAGTATTTCAGCAAGAAAAAAAATCAAGCATGAGTTTTGTTAAAGCCTGTGGTTTCTATACCCTCGGTTGGTCTGTTCCTGTAGGACCAACCTCGGGTATAGAAACCCCATCTTTAACAAAACCCATGCTTGATTCTATTATTGTTTTTGCCCTGTCTGTCTGTTTGCCACCAACTTCAACATTGGTCATAACTTTTGAGCCAGTACATATAGGGGTTTGATATTAGGCATGCATATGTATCTCATAAAGCCCCACAATTTTAGGGTTAAAGGTCAAATTGGGCGGGGCATAGTGTTTCACAAACACATCTTGTTTCAGCATTGTAATCGAAATTTGGCATCTTTTGGGATTTTTTCCCTAAAATAAAAACAATTTGTGTTGGGAATAGGTCATTTTAACTTGCCCAAGTTGATGCCAACAAAAGGCCTGGCTACAGAAGAGCGTTGGAACACGCCTGCGGTGTTCTTGTTTTTGCTGTATTCTCAATTTCAATGTATTCTGTGTGCATTGATGTTTGCCATATTTGTAATTAATATACCAGCTGTTATATTGCCCCCATGGGGTGTATATTGTTTTTGCAGTCTGTTGGTTTGTTCCCAACTTTAATGTTGGCGATAATTTTGTGGCCATTGCGCATACATACTTCAAATTTGGCATGCATGTGCAACTTATGGAGGCGAACATTTTTAGGGTAACTCATTAAGGTCAAGGTCATACATCATGGTCAAAGGTCAAATTATAGGTCAAGTTTAGATTGGTGATAATTTTGTCGCCATTCAACATACATGCTTCAAACTTGACATGCATGGCGATAATTTTGTTGCTATTCAACATACATACTTCAAACTTGGCATGCATGTGCAACTTATAGAGGCGAACATTTTTAGGGGTGAATCAGTAAGGTCAAGGGCTTACATTGGGGTCAAACATTTGGGGCATAGTGTTTTACAAACACATCTTGTTATCAGACTTGTAAATTTGTTCATACATCAAGGTCATACATTAAGGTCAAAGGTCAGATTACAGGTCAAATTTATATTGAAGATTTTGTCACCATTCAACATACATGCTTCAAACTTGGCATGCATGTGCAACTTATGGAGGCAGACATTTTTAGGGGTGAATCATTAAGGTCAAGGTCTTACATTGGGGTCATACATTGGGGGCATAGTGTTTTACAAACACATCTTTTTATCAGACTTTGTAAATTTGTTCATTTAAAACATAAAATTATAGTGAAAACATCTTGTATGTCCAACTCCTCATACACCACTTGGAGGATTTGCTTCAATTGTTAACCCATAAACTTCCTTGGTTATAAAGAAGTAAATGTTTGCAGTGACAATTTTTGTCATAGTTATGGAACTTTGTAACTTTTTATACCACCGCAAACTTGTTTGAGGGGGTATACTGGAATCGCCTTGTCCGATGGGTGGTTGGTCTGTCCGTCCGCATTTGAACATGGGTAGCTGGTGTTGCAAACTCCTCTTTCAATTTTAAAGTTATTGAATTTATATTTGGTATACAATCATATTAACCATGAATGGTAGATGTGCAAGACGCAATTTTCATGTGTTTTCTATTGGGCATTGCAGAATTATCTACCCTTGAACTTAGAGTATTTTTGTCATGAAACATGGGGATCCCAGTTGGTGTCGTGAACTCCTCCTTCAGTTTTAAAGTTATTCAGTGTATAAGTAGTATATATATTAATAACCATGAATAGTAGATGTGCAGCATTCAATTTTCATGTGTTTAGTGCTTGGCATTGCAGATTTATCTCCCCTTGAACTTTGAGTATTTTTTGTTATTTTGGCATGAAACATGGGGATTGGTGTCACAAACTCCTCCTTCAATTTTAAAGTTATTCAATTGATACAAATAGCAGAAGTTTAAGACACAAATATCATGTGTTTAGCGCTGGACATTGCAGATTGATCTCCCCTTGAACTTTTAGTATTTTTTGTCATTTTGGCATGAAACATAGGGATTGGTGTCACGAACTCATCCTTTCAATTTGAAAGTTATTCAATTGATACTTTCCATGTATAATAACCACAAATAGCAGATGTGCAAGACACAATTTTCATGTGTTTAGTGCTGGGCATTGCAGAATTATCTCCCCTTGAACTTTGAGTATTTTTTTGTTTTGGTCCAGCTGTTATATGGGTGCACATAGATTTGCAATCAAATCTGCCATGCGGGGGTATTTATCACCTTTAGTGATAGTTCACCTAAAGCATACTTGATTTAGAGACAATAACCCCAGAAGGGGGCATTATTGTCCTACGGACACATTCCTTGTTCAAATTTAGAAATGATTTGCTTGGCCCATCAGATTTCAACAGGTGTTTCAGTGCAATGAAATAGATGTACTCGGAAATAGGTGCAAAAGAGTGCCAAATTCATGAATCAGCAGGGATTCAAAAATTAAATACAATACAGCTGTATGGTGCAATCTGACAGAATGATGTGCAAAACCAACTGACTTTGAAGTTCAGCGATTGTAGTGGAGAGAATGACTTCAACATCAGCAACATTGTTATTCCATTTCTGATTGTGCAGTTAATCCTTACACTATGGTCCTTTGCAAACAGTGTAGACCCAGATGAGAGGGCTCCCTTAGGAGCCCTCTCATCTGGGTCAGCACTGTTTGTCATATAACACGTTTCTTTAGAAAAATCCCTAAACATTCATTTTTGAATTGTCCATTTGGAAATTCAGCATTGTAAGTGTTAAATGTATTAGTACTACTGATACAAAACACACATATATAATAGTAATGAAAGCCTCTTGTCGAAAGTTTTTAGGATGAATGAGCCTATCTTCGATCTCGCTGTCCAATCCAATTAGGGCAATATAGAATCAGTAGGTTTATAGAATATTAACCCTTTCCTCCATAAATACTCCTTTCTACGCCTCTGTTATAGTCACTTCTTGAAACCATTGTAATAGATAGCGCATTTGCTCCATAGGAGCAAATGCACTATTTATCACAATGGTTTCTATACTACACTACACTTTCTATACTACACAATTATAACATTTTCCTTTTCTCTAGTAAATGCTCCTAGATTCATTCAAAGAGGTTGGGTCTAAAAGTAGCCTATGGAGGAATGGGTTATACGTCATGGAGAGTAACATGCCACACTCTAGCATCTTATCAGGGTCTGCTCTGTTTGCGTTTGAAATTATACAGATCTGATTCTACAGTTTTTTCCTAAGCAAAAGTTTACATAATAAAAATTGAGCTAATAGATATTCATGATGTTATTATTTATTACATGAATATTGTAGTAATATGGTGGTGCAACGTAAATGAATGGCTTATCTGTTTATTTATTAACCGATATTTCGGCACTTAGTATCAGTGCTTTCATCAGAGTAACTTAATTATACAGCATGAAAAAAATATGATTGAAGTGCATATTTTTCAGTGCCTTTTAGTTATGTGACGATCATTGTGATGTAGAGTTTTTAGTATGGTAACCATACGAGATGAATATTGAACAGGGAAAGTGTTTCAAAATGACGGTATGAGCGAGATCTTCGGTACAATCTTCAGAACTTAAGATAACCATAGCAAACTGCTTTGTGTCTATATAGATAACATGCATGATCAAAGTAAATTCTGTTTTTCAAGATTTTTAAGTGTTTACACTCTTAGCAAGAAAGATTTGTTGTTTATTTAGGGCATCTAGTGCATATTGGGGGTGTGTTTGCAAATGCCAGTATCTCATTGGTCAGTACATAATAGTGGCAAATTTGACTATAAAACTTCCATGGTCAGTTCATTAACCCTTTCCCTTATATAAACGTATTTCCATGCATTTGCAAACAGAGTAGACCCAGATCAGATGGCTCCTATAGGAATGGAATTGGAAAGATCTGTTTCTTTACTTTCTAAAAGGGCTATTTTGTCCATGAATATTCAGTAGGTAGCGAAATTTGGAATAAACATAGAACAGCGAAAGGGTCAGTTGACAGTTTGAGTTGGTGGAATGTCCTTCCGATAAATTAACCATTGACCCATTACCTCATAGGCTATTTTTAGATCCAACCTCTTTGAATAAATCTACCCAAAAGGAGCATTTACTAGAGAAAAGGAAAATGTTCGAATTGTGCAGTTTGGAAACCATTGTGATAAATAGAGCATTTGCTCCTTTCCTCCACCAATACTCCTTTCTACGCTTTTGCAAACAGAGAAGACCCAGATCAGACGGCTCTGCACGTTTTGCTCATGAAATAATATAGATATGGTTCTGCAGTTTCTGCCAATATTTCCTGTGTCCATGTGCGATTATAAAAAGTAAACTATATAATATTCATGATGCCATTTCTGCCGTGGCCAAAAATGCATGTGTCCATGTGATGCTATAAAAATTAATATGATTAATATTCATGATGCCATTATTTCATACCTGAATATTCATGATGTAAAGGGTTAAGATTTTAACCCTTCGCTTGCTATTCACGTCAATATACCTACCTGTAAATAGTGAAGACCCAGATGAGACAGCTCCTGCAGGAGCTGTCTCATCAGGGTCTGCACTATTTACAAATTGATTGTGCAACCAGTGCACTCCACAGCAGTGATTGCACAGCGAAATACTTGTACACGTACAGTGAACATATATGTAATTATGCAACAGGGCATGGGTAAAAGAGAAATGTATTTTAAAATTCAGCAAGCGAAGCGTTAGCATTTTTACCCTCTGTTTGCTAATGAAACTTTTATAGATCTGACTATATAGTTTCTATCAATACCAAAAAAGCCTATGTATATAATTATACCATTATCAAATTTCAGCCAATAAATATTCATGATGTCATTATTTCTTACTTTAATTTTAAACAGGGAATGCTATTCCAAATTAATTACTTCAAGATAAACTGCACCGAAATAGAATTACAGCTTGATGAGGATATTTTCTGTGAATTGGTATATGTTTTTATTCAATACTAATAATTGTAAATGTATTTTTTGTGATTTTCCTGTCCTCCATCGACTTTGGTTTGGGATTAAAAAGAAATTGCTTGTGTTCTAGTGTATATATCCCTTTCCTTCATATAAACGTGTTTTCACGCCTTTGCAAACTGAGTACACCTAGATCAGACGGCTCCTATAGGACCCATATTCATAAAGCATTGAGTCTGAAACTTAGACTCAAAACTCAAACTGAATATACCAAAATCTCAACCATGCCTCACCAAAATGGAATGAAAATTGCCAAAAATAATTATTTTACAGCTCATATTAGCATAATCATTTCTTAACTCAAAACAATATTATTCAAGTTGTGGTAAATTCCATTCTGAGTCTTGAGTCTGAGCTTCAGACTCAGTGCTTCGTGAATAAGCTGTGTTCTTCATATATGTAGCGATACATTTCAGAGCAACTCTGTATTCGAAGGACTGAACTTTTTGTTCGAGTTATCCCAAAGTTCGAGTTCTCAAAGTTCGTTGTATTGAAGTTCAACTGCAGTACATGAATATTCATGGAGTAAAGGGTTAATGTTTTTCGTTAAGGTTAACACCGAACAAATGTAGTGACTGCACCGTATTGATTCGGTTATTTTCTTATTTTCGCTCTGAAACCAAAGACTGATTTCAGATCTTTTTGATATGTTGTCATTCTAAATACATTTATTTCTGACATGTCAACTTTATCTAGATTTCTCAGTATCTCATCAAGCAGTATGCATTTAACCCATTGCCTCATAGGCTATTTTAACCCATTACTTCATAGGCTATTTTTAGATCCTACCTATTTAAATAAATTTACCGAAAAGGAGCATTAACTAGAGAAAAGGATTTTTTTTAGAATTTTGTAGTTTGAAACCATTGTGATAAATAGAGCATTTGCTCCTATAGGAGCAAATGCTCTATTTATCACAATGGTTTCACAAAGTGACTTTTACAGAGTTGTCAAAAGTCCTAAATATGAGGGAATAGGTTAAGACCAAACCTCTGTGAATAAATCTACCAAAAAGGAGCATTAACTAGAGAAAAGGAAAATTTTAGAATTTTGTAATTTGAAACCATTGTGATAAATAGAGCATTTACCCCTATAGGAGCAAATGCTCTATTTATCACAGAAACTTTTACATAAGCGTAAATATGAGAGAATGAGTTAAATTATAGGCAAAAATTCTACATGTTATATAATTATAGTAAATTGGATGAACTTTTCATAGTTGTCTTATCCCTTTCCCTGTTCTATGTTTATTCCAGATTTCAATACCTACTGAATATTCATGGACAAAATAGTTGTAATGAAATATGGAAGGTGCAACATTGTAGCCTTTTTAGAAAGTAAAGAAACATATATCAAATTCCATTGGCAAACAGAGCAGACCCTGATCAGATGGCTCCTATAGGAGCCATCTAATCTGGGTCTACTCTGTTTGCAAATGTGTGAAAACATGTTTACATGAGGGAAAGGGTTAAATGGATCTTTCAGTATGATTTTTCCATGTGTATATACATCACAAAATTAGTTTGATACCCGCTGTCTGTGTTTCAATGATCCTAAATGCTCGCCTTGAGAACTTCATGCTCTAGTGCTCTGAAACATCTCCTCTAAAACCACTGGCCTGTTTCTATATATTTTTGCAGGAATATTCAATAACAGGCCCTTTTTTCAAAAAAATGTTCAAACCATTGCATTTATTGAAACAAATGGGCACCAGGGACAGAGCTAGTTTCCTTAATATGGCTACAGAGAAAATTGAAAAAAAAAAAATCCTCTGAAATTCACATTTAGATTTCCATATAATTTTCAAGGAATGGTCCTTAGGTGGCCAACTACCAAAGTTGTTCAAGCATTTGTTATTTGTCAAAACAATGGCCGCCAGGGGCATCGCTAGTTCATGTTCTATGACTACAGTGAAAATTTTGAAAGTCTTCTCCTCTACTGGCAGAGAACCACTGGCCGGATCTCAATGTAAATTTGTAGGAATGTATCATAAGCAACTCTTTGCCTATATTGTTTAAGTCAATTTGATTCCTTAAACAAGAGCTACCATCAATCCAGTTTTAAATTTAAAGAAAGGACAGACCATGCCATCATGTACAGACTGCCAGAGACCTTTGTTCACATGTTCACATTGGCAGAGACCTTATAGCCATGTACACACTGGCAGAGACCTTGTAGCCATGTACACACTGGCAGAGACCTTGTAGCCATGTACACGCTGGCAGAGACCTTATAGCCATGTTCATACTGGCAGAGACCTTGTTACCATGTACACGCTGGCAGATACCTTGTAGCCATGTACACACTGGCAGAGACCTTGTAGCCATGTACACACTGGCAGAGACCCTATAGCCATGTACACACTGGCAGAGACCTTGTTACCATGTACACGCTGGCAGATACCTTGTAGCCATGTACACATTGGCAGAGACGTTGTAGCCATGTATACACTGGCAGATACCTTATAGCCATGTACACACTGGCAGAGACCTTGTAGCCATGTACACACTGGCAGAGACCTTATAGTCATGTACACACTGGCAGAGACATTACAGCCATGTACACACTGGCAGAGACCTTATAGCCATGAACACACTGACAGAGACCTTGTAGCCATGTACACATTGGCAGAAACCTTATAGCCATGTACACACTGGCAAAGACCTTATAACAATGTACACACTGGCAGAGACATCATAGCCATGTACACATTGGCAGAGTACTTACTGGCAGAGACCATATAGCCGTGTACACACTGGCAGAGACCTTATAGCCACATACACATTTGACAGAGGCCTTATAGCAATGTACACATTTGCAGAGACATTATAGCCATGTACACACTGGCAGAGACCTTATAGCCACATACACATTTGACAGAGGACTTATAACAATGTACACATTTGCAGAGACATTATAGCCATGTACACACTGGCAGAGACCTTATAGCCATGTACAGTCACACTGGCAGAGACATTATAGCCATATACACACTGGCAAAGACCTTATAGCCACATACACATTTGACAGAGGCCTTATAGCAATGTACACATTTGCAGATACATTATAGCCATGTACACACTGGCAGAGACCTTATAGCCATGTACACACTGGCAGAGACATTATAGCCACATACACATGTGACAGAGGCCTTATAGCAATGTACACATTGGCAGAGACATTATAGCCATATACACATTTGCAGAGACCTTATAGCCATGTACACATTGGCAGAGACATTATAGCCATGTACATACTGGCAGATACATTATAGTCATGTACACATTGGCAGATACCTTATATCCATGTACACATTGGCAGAGACATTATAGCCATGTACACACTGGCAGAGACATTATAGCCTCATACACATTTGACAGAGGCCTTATATAGCAATGTACACATTTGCAGAGACATTATAGCCACGTACAACAGTGCAGGCCCAGATCTAAGGTCTCCCTTAGCATTCCTTTGATTTGAGTCTATACTGTTTGCAAAGTTATTATATACTCGGTTCCTGCATTGGCCTTGAATTAGACTGGTTTCATGTGATGCTTGTAGGTACATGAGATTTGATTGTATATATACATGTTTGAGCTGGCCTTGGAAATGTGTCAATGGCCAGTGATATTGATTCATTGTCATTGATGTTCCTTGCTATAATGGTTTTAAAAACACAACAGCGGTTGTCAAAACAAGACAGTTTATTTTAATCTTGATAACATAAATCATTCATAAAGCACAATTGTTTCTTTGATAACATCGTCATAATTAAAGCACATATAATTGGTTAGTCTTGTCCACATCATACAGTTCGGAATGTACAGGAGGGAAAAAGACATGTATACGTTTACAAATAGTAAAGGGCCAGACCAGTCATTGCATTATAATGTGGTGACTGGTTAGCCCATTACCTCATAGGCTATTTTTAGATCCAATCTACCGAAAAGGAGCATTAACTAGAGAAAAGGAAAATTTTAGAATTTTGTAGTTTGAAACCATTGTGATAAATAGAGCATTTGCTCCTATAGGAGTGAATGCTCTATTTATCACAATGGTTTCAACAGGTGACTTTCAGAGGCATCGAAAGGCGTCAATATGAGGGAATGGGTTATAGCCTACACTACACTGTCTATTAGGACTGAAATACCTCACTGATAATTAGTGCTTATTATTTGTAGGTATTGTGTTGCGTCAATGTTTTACTCATGGGAAAGAATGTTTTGGTTCAGATTTTACATTGCAACATCTGCAAATGTGTATATGGAAATAGTAAAAATTGCAGTTTTACCATTCAATAAATCTTGAATTTAGTCTAGAATATCTGTCATTTTCATATGCCTGAAAATCGAAGAGTCTAATGGTGATTCGCACTATAAAATACATTTAGTTACCAGGTTTTCAGATTGCATAATATTTGGATGGCGTTGTTCGTTCAGATAACTTCACTTGTAACAGTATTCCGACATAACCATATTTATTTCAAGGTCTAAGTAATGTGCATATCGTTACAAGCACAGTTTAACCCATTGTGACCTCATAGGCTATTTTTAGATTCAACCACTTTGAATAAATCTACCGAAAAGGAGCCTTGAGAGAAATTTGTAGTTTTAAATCATTGTGATAAATAGAGCATTTGCTCCTATGGAGCAAATGCTCTATTTATTACAATGGTTTCATAGAGTGACTTTTACAGAGGTGTAGAAAGGCGTATTTATGGAGGAAAGGGTTAAAGAAAGGAAAGGTTCATTACCATACAAAAGTTACTAATTGGCCTGAAATTTCTTACAATGATAGATATTCCTTGTCTGCTAAAATGCAAGAATGTTGATATCATGAAATAGCTTCTTTCGATCAGTGCCAAGCTCACATCTTTCTACACCTTTGCAAACAGAGTAGATCCAGATCAGACGTCTGCTGTAGGAGCTGTCTGATCAGGATCAGCTCTGAGTTGCTTTTAATATAATGTAGATCTGATTCTCTAGTTTCTGTTACAGAAAAGAATTATTTTGTTCATTAAACCATATGGAATGGTTTAATATTCATGTTGTCATTATTTCTAGGCTGAATATTCATGGAGTAAAGGGTTAACACCCCTTACTTTTCAAGGTCTACTCTGTTAGCAATTGTGTGAAATGCGTATATATGAAGGAAAGGGTTAAACATTTAATTAATGTCTTCTCAGAAACACCAAGGCCAGCTGTGAACAAAGTTCACAGAAATTATACACGTTAGGTCTTTTTTTCATTTTTTGTTCAAAGAATGTACTTCTTTTCATTTTTTGTTCAAAGAATGTACTTCTATGTAGAACTGTGGTTGCCATGGTAACCAAAACAAATGCTTTTAACAATCTTATTGCCTGAAACAGCTTGGCGATTCAAACCATTGTGAGGCCCGCAAGGTTGGAAAATCCAGATAAACTACAGTATACACTATTTCAATTGTTTGAGTGCCTTTTTCTTATTATGATACATTGATTTGGCGTGGAGCTGCATGACATAAACAAGACTACGCACGCACAAAGCGTTGTAATACACAGCAATACAGTTCTATATCCAGAGGAAAGACACTGTGAGATTACGTCTCAGTAACATGGTCATGAAAATAACACATCTCTAAAGACTATAACGCTTTACTCCATGAATATTCATGTAAGAAATAACCATGTTATGAATATTAATTAGATCCATTTTTATAATGGCATTCAAACACTGGACATGACAGACACTGCAGTCATATCTATATTATTTCATAGCAAACAGAGCAGACCCTGGTCAGACGGCTCCTACAGGAGTCGTCTGATCTGGGTCTTTTCTGTTTGCAAAGGCATTGAAAGGCGTATCAATGGAGTAAAGGGTCATTAAGCTGAACTTTCAAACTGTTCAACTCTTTGGAATTCATGATAACTAGTGCAAACAGTTTGGATTCAGAAGAGATGTCGGGTAACTTCGATCCAAACCTGTGAACACTTTTTTCGGACAGATTGGAGAAAGCATAAGTTTTGAGAATTTTGTAGCAGATGACAATTATCAGCAGATGACATAACAATTATCAGCAGACGACAATTACAAAGTGTTAAAAACAAACAATATTCATTTCAGACTCAATTTGCTCTTAGTTATTATTTCGAAATCAAGAAAGTTATGAATGATCTTCTGTGTACAGTAGAACCTGTCTTAAGTGGACATCAAATAGAGGTCTAATTAAGCGTCTGTAAGGCAAGTGGTAGCTTAAGGCAGGTTAGAAGGAATGCAGAAAGCTCCTGGAGCTTTCTGCATTACTTTTACCCTACATTAAGCAACCACCTTCTTTTTAAGTAGAACCTGTCTTATTTAGTGGTCATCAAATAGAGGTCTACTTAAGCGTCTGTAAGGCAGATGGTAGCTTAATGCAGGTTAGAAGTATCCTACATTAAGCAGCCACCTGCTTTTTAAGATTCCTGTGTTCAGTAAATGAATGGCCGCATAGAACAGGTTGTACTTTTTTGACCTCTCAAATGAAGCTGAATTTTGTGTTCCAGTAGCAGAGCTTAATGCAGGATCACCATGTATATAATCCTTTACTGCATGAATATTCATGTGTGAAATAATGACATCATGAATGTTATTATTAACCCTTCGCTTGCTATTCACGTCAATATACCTACCTGTAAATAGTGAAGACCCAGATGAGACAACTCCTGCAGGAGCTGTCTCATCAGGGTCTGCACTATTTACAAGTTGATTGTGCAACCAGTGCACTCCACAGCAGTGATTGCACAGCGAAATACGTGTACACAGTGAAGATATATGTAATTATACAACAGGACATGGGTAAAGAAGGAGAAATGTATATTTTAAAATTCAGCAAGCGGAGGGTTAAAGTATATGGAAACAAACTTTTTTTTTTTTGGCCATATGAGAGAAACTGTAGAATCATATCTGTATTATATAATAAGCAAACATAATAGACCTACAGGAGCAGTCTGATCTGGGTCTAGTCTGTTTCGAGGGCTTGGTGCAAAACTATTCTAACTCCTTCACTTTGTGAAGGAGTTAGAATAGTTTTGCACCAAGCCCTCGGTTTGCAAAGGTGAAGAATTTAGGCATATCTATGGAGTAAGTTTTGGGCATTATTTCCAAATACAGTAAAACCTGTCTTTAACGACCACTAAATTGTGTTAATTAGTTAGTATTTTGGGCAGGTGGTTGCTTAAAGCAAGATGAAAGTAAAACGGAACGCTCCTATAGGAGCCTTCTGTTTTACGTTCACCTTGCTTTAAGCATCCACCTGCCTTTAACACAAATTACTTGATGTAATTTAGTGATCGTTATAGAGAGGTTTTACTGTATTTTTACAAAAGCAGTTTGCTTAGTGATTTCCAACTTAACCTTTGAATGTAGTAAATAAGATAACAGTGTAGAATCAGATCAGAGGAAAGAGTCCTGATCAGGGTCAGCTCTGTTCGTTTAACTCTTTCGCTGCCAATGTCGCATCTGTGATTACCTATGCAAACAGTTTGGATACAGATGAGACGCCGAGTTACTCGGCGTCTCATCAGGATCCAAACTGTTTGTTACTTTTGACTGTTTTTGAAACAAAAATGAAGAAAATTAAATAGAAATTGCAGCAGACGACAGAGTTTGCAGACAACAAAATTTGGCAGCGAAAGAGTTAATTCGGAATGAATAAACAATGAAGGACCTTTCAGCATGTAAGGCTTAACCTTTTTTTCCATGAATACTCCCGTTTCAGAGAAGAAATAATATCAAGTAGATTAATTACTATAATAGGGCAATGGCACATGACTTTTGGTTATAGCGGACACTGTTGAATCATATCTATATTATATCATAAGCAAACAGGAGCCATCTGATCTGGATCTACTTCGTTTGCCTAGGTGTGGAAATTTAAAGGCGTATTTATGGTGTAATGGATTATGGTTCAAGCAGATTGGATACATAATTAATGATACTTTCGATGTTCAATGCTTAAGTTGAACAGTGCCTCCTGTCTGTTTATCCTTGATAGCCCCATTGTTGAGGCAATGATTTATCAGTCTTCTTGTACAAGGCGTCAGACTTGACACCTAGAGCCTGATCAATTTATTACCTAAGTATACTGTTGTTGAATTCATTATTCTTTGCAAACAGGACCAAGTTACTCTGATATCTTGTCAGTATTCATTTGATGGAGATATTTTTTATTTTTTTTTGCAAGAATGAAAAGGCGGAAATGTTTGCATTGAGTGACGAGGATGATTTGTATTCAGACAACTTGCAGGAAATGTTGTTAACCTGTTACTCCATAAATACGCCTTTCTACGCCTTTGTAAATAGAGTAGACCCAGATCAGATGGCTCCTCTAGGAGCCGTCTGATCAGGGTCTGCTCTGTTTGCTTATTATATAATAAAGATATGATTCTAGAGTTTCTGCCATTGCCAAATATCGTGTGTCCATAGATTGAATATTCACGATGTCATTATTTCTTACATGAATATTCATGGAGTAAGGGGTCAACCTTTAGTCAGCTCTCACAAAACCTGTTCTGCTTTGTATGCACTGTCTTTTTCAATATGAGTTACTCCACATCTCATCTACATCTAAATTATGACCCATATAGCATGCTAATGTTCATTAACCCTTTCCCTGTTCTATGTTTATTTCAAATTTCAATACCTACTGAATATTCATTAACAAAATAGTTACAAAGAAATATGGAAAGTGGAACAATGTAGACTTTTTGAAAAGTAAAGAAAAAGGTCTATTAAAATCCATTAGCAAACAGAGCAGACCCTAATCAAACGGCTCCTCTAGGAGCCGTCTGATCTGGGTCTCCTCTGTTTGCAGATGCGTGAAAACACGTTTATATGAGGGAAAGGGTTAACACATTACCTCATAGGCTATTTTTAGATCCAACTTCTTTGAATAAATCTACCGAAAAGGAGCATTAACTACAGAAAAGGAATATTTTAGAATTTTGTAGTTCTGAAACCATTGTGATAAATAGAGCATTAAATTTGCTCCTATGGATATTTTTGTGAAAAACACAACTTATCAATTAGCTGATGAGATGCCAAGTTATCAAACAGCTGAATACCTGATGAGGTACCAAGTTATCAAACAGTTGAATACCTGATGAGGTACCAAGTTATCAAACAGTTGAGTACCTGATGAGGTACCAAGTTATCAAACAGCTGATTACCTGATGAGGTACCAAGTTATCAAACATCTGAGTACCTGATGAGATACCAAGTTATCAAACAGCTAAGTACCTGATGAGTTACCAAAGAGCTGAGTACTCGATGATATACCAAGTTACCAAACAGCTGAGTACTCGATGAGATACCAAGTTACCAAACAGCTGAGTACTCTCTGAGATGCCAGGTTACTCCATATTTTATTTTCATCCTTTATATTTCAAAGATTATTACAAAGTTGTTCCAACTTACATTTTGCAGGTATTGGTTCCACACCATTTAATTTGTTACCCATTATTGTAATATATCTGTACTTAAACTTATCAAAGGTGTCTGGTTTTATCTTCTGAGTACAAGTTGTAAAAAAGGCCAGACCATTTTCATCTTTGAATGAACCTAATGTCATTATGATAAATTTATTGTACAATGTGGAAACTCTGTCTTTCATCATATGTGCAATGGAAGTACTTACTACATTATTTATTTCTGAAAGTATATGATACCCCACACAGTCTAGTCATTCAGTGCTTTTTAACCCTTTCCCTCATATAAACGTGCTTTCACGCAATTGCAAACGAAGTAGACCCAGATCAGACAGCTCCTAGAGGAGATGTCTGATCAGAGTCTGCTCTGATTGCTAACAGAATTTGATAGATCTGTTTCTTTACTTTCTAAAATGGCTACACTGTTTCACTTTCCATATTTCATTATAACTATTGTGTCCTTGAATAATCAGTAGGTATTGAAATTTGAAATAAACATAGAACAGGGAAAGGGTTAAACAGTCCTCTCTATGTTACAAAACCAAAACAAAAGACAACAGTACTGTTGTGCAAGCAGTGAGTAGCATGTATAGCTTTTTAAATGTTCTGGAATAAATGTATTTGAACCTGATCTGGCTGCAAAAGTGAATATCTGTTCAGAAACATGTACAGTTACAAAAATATTTTCTTCATAGTAGAAAATTATGAACTTGTCACTCAATACTTTTTGACTCTTGATTGTTCTTTTACCCTATCCCTCATAGAGACACACCTTTTGGCACTTTGCATACAAACAGAGTAGACCCAGATCAGCCGTCTTCTCTGTTTGCTGAAGATAAAATATATAGATTGATTCTACAGTTCTGCAATGATAAAGAATTACCTCATTCATTATGCCATTATATAAATTTTATATTCATACATTCATTATTTCTTATGAATATTCATGAAAGAAAGGGTTAACCCTTTCCTTCATATATTGGCCTTTTCGTGTGTTGGCATACAGAGCAGACCCTTATCAGACGGCTTCTATAGGAGCCGTCTGATCTGGGTCTACTCTGTTTGCTTATAAAATTAAGAAATTATATACATGTAGATTTGATTCTACAGTTTCTGCCACAGTCAAAAACTTCGTTGAGAATGGTGTAAAATAATTTGGCTTGTTAATATTTATGATGTCATTATTTCTTGCATGAATATTCAACAGGGAAAGGGTAAAATGAAAAGCAAAAAAAAAGTCCGCTTTGAGAATTGCTATTGCTGATATACAAAGTGAGTCCTCTTGATGAATTCTAAGCATCCTGCATAAATATTTATAGTGCTGGGTGGCTGCAGGTTGAATCTATTCATTAGTGTAATATGTTTCCTATAGACTTCCTCTTCTCCAATGATGAATTTACATTAAAGTTGTAGAGTTTTAACCCTTTCCTCCATAAATACGCCTTTCTACGCCTCTGTAAAAGTAACTTTTTGAAACCATTGTGATAAATAGGAGCAAATGCTCTTTTTATCACAATGGTTTCAATACTAAATAATTCTAACATTCTCCTTTTCTCTAGTAAATGCTCCTTTTGGGTACATTTATTCAAAGAGGTTGGGTCTAAAAATAGACTATGAGGGAATGGGTTAAACCTTTCCCTCATACAAACGCTTTTTCATACATTTGCAAACAGTGTAGGCCCAGATCAGATGGCTCCTATAGAAGCCATCAATCAGGGTCTGCTCTGTTTGCTTTTGACATGATCAAGATCTGATTTTAAAGTTTTTGTCTAAGCAAAACAATTCCCTTGTCAAACTTTAGCTAATGAATATTCATAATGTCATTATTTCTTACTTGGATTTTGAACAGTGAAAGGGTTAACCCTTTCCTCCATAAATATGCCTTTCTATGCCTCTGTAATAGTCACTTCTTGAAACCATTGTGATAAATAGAGCATTTGCTCCTATAGGAGCAAATGCTCTATTTATCACAATGGTTTCAATACTACACAATTCTAACATTTTCCTTTTCCCTATTAAATGCTCCTTTCTGATAGATTCATTCATTCTAAAAATAGACTATGGAGGAAAGGGTTAAAGGAACAATTTGAAAAGGCGTTTTATCTGTTCCTAGTAACTTTTATTCCAGCACAGTTCAGTTTCTTGCCAGAGATCGATTTTCATCCTTAAAGCCAGAATGAGATTCCCTTCATGTAGATAAGGGTATTTCCAAATTGTGAAATAAGTATTTATTGAATGAAATCTTCTCCTGTGGGGGCAGCTGCTTCATTTGTTGATGTTACGTTACATATATACAAATTGTCAGACTCTCAGTAAAATCTTGACGGTACTTCAAATCCTGTGAAGCTTGAAGCTGTTAACCCTTAGTTTAACAGACTGAGAACAAACAACACAAGGAAAAAGAGATAAAATGTCTTTCCAGTTTTTCAAATTTATTTTCATTTTTTCTACATTACCATATTTTCAAAAACAGACATACATCCGAGTTGGATGATTGATGAGCTGTGGAATTTTATTGGTATGACCTCTTGCATTGCCATCTTAACTTACGGTATTCTACTGCAGTTGGTAATCTTTATTGTCATTCTGCTTGCTACTGCTATTGCAGATCTGAAAGCACTTTGTTATTTCTATAACTGCTGAGCTGTGGTTGTTGTTAAAGTAACATATGCCGTTATAAAACTTATTGCATGATTTTGAATTGTAATGACAGTATTATTCGAGTAAGAGTTGAATAGGTACTAAATAAGAGCGTTGAGTGCTTCAAGTTGTATGTAATTTGTGTGGCTAAAATGCTTTAGAATTCCTTACATCTTGCGTTTTGTCACATATTCCTTTTTTCGTAACCCTTTCCTTCAGTATAACGTGTATGCTGGTGTATATCTGGTATATAAATGTATGCTGCTGTATATTCAGTATAACACAGTGTATGCTGGTATATATCCAGTATAACACTGTGTATGCTGGTGTATATCATGATGTATGCTGGTGTATATCCAGAATAACACTGTGTGTGCTGGTGTATATCTGGTATAAAAATGTATGCTGCTGTATATCCAGTATAACATGGTGTATGCTGGTGTATATCCAGTATAACACTGTATGCTGCTGTATAACACTGTGTATGCTGCTGTATATCCAGTATAACACAGTGTATGCTGGTGTATATCCAGTATAACACTGTGTATGCTGCTGTATATCCAGTATAACACTGTGTATGCTGCTGTATATCTAGTATAACAGTGTATGCTGGTGTATATCCAGTATAACATGGTGTATGCTGGTGTATATCCAGTATAGCACTGTGTATGCTGCTGTATATCCAGTATAACACGGTGTATGCTGGTGTATATCCAGTATAAAACTGTATGCTGGTGTATATCCAGTATAAGTAACACTGTGTATGCTGGTGTGTATCCAGTAAAACATGGTGTATGCTGCTGTATATCCAGTATACACTATGCTGGTGTATATCCAGTATAACATAATGCTGGTGTATAACATAATGCTGGTGTATATCCAGTATAACACTGTGTGTGCTGGTGTATATCCAGTATAACATGATGTATGCTGTATCCAGTATAACACTTTGTGTGTTGCTGTATATATCCATTATAACACTGTATGCTGCTGTATATCCAGTATAACATGGTTTATGCTGGTGTATATCCAGTATAACATGATGTATGTTGGTGTATATCCATTATAACACTGTATGCTGGTGTATATCCAGTATAACATGATGTATGCTGGTGTATATCCAGTATAACACTGGTGTGCTGGTGTATATCCAGTATAACATTATGTATGCTGGTGTATATCCAGTATAACACTGGTGTGCTGGTATATATCCAGTATAACACTGTGTATGCTGGTGTATATCCAGTATAACATAATGCTGGTGTATATCCAGTATAATTTGGGTATTCTGGTACTTCACTTCACCTTGCAGAAATGATCTGTTTTGCTGTCAATGTAGTTTCTGTATTTAGCATTAGTTCAAGTGTTTAACCATTTTACTGCCAATATTGCATAAATGCACCACGACATTAAGTGCAGTCCCAAATCAGACGTTACGATGACGCTGCCTTTTCAAGGCGCCGTCTAATCAGGGACTTCACTTTTTGTCTCAATCTCTATTTCTTTATCTGTGCTTTATTCCTTTGAACTTTGCATTTATTTGTCTCATTTCCTTATTTTACGGAATGATTTAACAGACTTGGATTGCAGACAACAGTTAGAAATTTGGCGCCAAAAGGGTTAATCACTTTACTTTCGAATTAGATGCCAAATTACCTGTCATCTCATCTGTATCTAAACTGTTTGCATTTTAACCCTTTCCTCCATATGCTATTTTTAGACCCAACCTATTTGAATGAATCTACCCAAAAGGAGCATTTACTAGAGAAAAGTAAAATTTTAGAATTTTGTAGTTTGAAACCATTGTGATAAATACAGTGCTCCCTCCGAACAACGACACTTTACGGAAACACATAAAAGTGCCATTGTGCGGAGGGTGTTGTTGTTGGGAGGGAACACTACACAGACGTATTTTGACAGATGAATGTATGCGTTGATGATTTAATAAATAGGTAGATAGATAGACAGATTAACAGACAGACAGACCTGTTTAGAATGCATAACAAAATGTTTCCCTACGTCCACGAATCGCAATCCGCAAGGTCCACCAGGAGTAGAATTGTTCGGAAGAACATGTTCTATTTTATTCACCGTTTCCTTCTGAGAAAACTAAAGGAAAACGGAACAAAAAAATCATTACACATTTATGATCAAATTTGACAAGAGTACTGTTGCCGTGAAGAATTTTTAGTTTCTAAGTTCAGTTTATGACTGAACTCGATTGAAATTCATTTCTGTCACACGATCTTTTTCTAGAAGTGACAAATCGAACGCGCCTATGGTTATCGTTCTGGAACAAGAGAGAAATAAACGAATTTAACCGACAATATTTCTTTTACTTTATAAATATAGAAAACGTGTTTCTCAATTGAAATTCAGTATTCTCCAAATCAGTCATACACAACAGCATATAGGTGTCAGTGTGTCATAATGGATTTACACACGAATTGTCGCTCGAGTCGCACAACGGATTAGCTAAGGTTGACTGAATTATTGCTCGGAGCTAGTAAGGTAACAGGCGGCCGTTAATTACATAAAGATTATTGTCATAGGGACCAATCATCTTTCACATGCTTGGTTGCTTTTGTTCAATGTTCAGAAAATTACGTTCAGCTGAAGGACCGTTGAAGGGAGGTAAATGTTACCGTCCGGCTACAAATATACATGTCGTTAGCCGTTGTAGAGAGGTATCGTTCGCGGGAGGGAGTTTTACTTGAAAATCCTCCGGGGGGAATACACGTTGTCGCTATGGGGAGGGAACCGTTGTTGAGAGGTGACGTTAATGGAGGGAGCACTGTAGAGCATTTGCTCGTATAGGAGCAAATGCTTTGTTTATCACAATGGTTTCAACACTACACAAATCTAAAAAAAAAATCCTTTCCTCTAATTAATGCTCCTTTTCGGTGGATGTATTCAAAGAGGTAGGATATAAAAGTAGCCAATTAGGTAATGGGTTAAAGGTTTCATAGCAGATGAGTTTTTGGAGACAAAATTTCTTAGCGTACAAACAGTAACTGTTAGTGTGTATTACGCCAGTTTGAGGATGTACATCCCTATCACCCGTATTGTACAATGTATCACCATGTTGTATTAATCCTTCGCTTGCTATTCACGTCAATATACCTACCTGTAAATAGTGAAGACCCAGATGAGACAGCTCCTGCAGGAGCTGTCTCATCAGGGTCTGCACTATTTACAAGTTGATTGTGCAACCAATGCATTCCACAGCAGTGATTGCACAGCGAAATACTTGTACACAGTGAAGATATATGTAAGTATACAACAGGGCATGGGTAAAGAAGGAGAAATGTATTTTAAAATTCAGCAAGAGAAGGGTTAAGATGGTTTACTTTCCATCATGTAAACGCCTTTGCAAACAGATTAGACCCAGTAGGAGCTGTCTGGTCAGGGTCTGCTCTGTTTTACTTCTGAAATTATAACAGATTCGACTCTACACTTCCTTCCAATAAGAAACAATCTTGCATACATGTGCCATTATAAAAACACGGTTAATGAATATTCATGATGTCATTATTTTTTATAGGATTGTTCAACAGATCTAGAGAAAAGGTTAAGTTTGACGTGTGTAGTAGGTTCTTGTGGACTGGGTGACATGTAAATCAAATATGATCAATTTGCAGCTCTAAATATCACCAGCGTTTAATTGCAGATTGAATTCCATTTTCATTTGACAATTTTACATTACAGTCATTTTACCGGAGATGTAATTATATTCTATGTTAATGAATTCGGAAATTGGTTGAGAAATGTTTTGCCAATGAGTTTAGAAATTCAATTGTGTACAATTAACATTCATGCTGTGAGTGTGTTATTTCCATCTAAAATGGTAAAGTATATACATATATAATAAACTTTTATATCACTAGGACCAGAGGTACTAGATAAGAAGCGTACATTGAAACATCTTCAAGAAGATGACTTCTTAATTTCTCCACCAGATCCTATGTTGTGACCACTCTTTAGAATTATCTCTTCGAGGTGATTCTAAAGAGTGGTCACAACATTGGGTTTGGAGGAGAAATAAAGATTTCAGCACAGTAAAACCTCTCTATAACTGACACTAATTTGTGTAAATTATTTGTTATTTAGGGCAGGTGGCACCTTAAAGCAAGGTGAAAGTAAAACAGAACGCTCCTATAGGAGTGTTCTGTTTTACTTTCACCTTGCTTTAAGCAGCCACCTGCCTCTAACACAAAATACTTTGTGTAATTTAGTGGGCATTATGGGCAGGTGACCACTTAAAGCAAGGTGAAAGTAAAACATAACGCTCCTATAGGAGTGTTCTGTTTTACTTTCACCTTGCTTTAAGCAGCCACCTGCCTTTAACACAAAATACTTTGTAATTTAGTGGCCGTTATGGGCAGGTGACCGCTTAAAGCAAGGTGAAAGTAAAACAGAATGCTCCTATAGGTACATTCTGTTTTACTTTCACCTTGCTTTAAGCAGCCACCTGCCTTTAACACAAAATACTTTGCATAATTTAGTGGCCGTTATAGAGAGGTTGTACTGTATCTGAGTACGCACCTTTATCTGTCGCTCTAACTAATACCTTGAATAACAAACTCTGTTCTACATGAGTTTACCATTCCCATTTGTCACTTCCAAAAAGCCCAGAAATGGCATACTGTGTACATCACAGTGTAGAACCAGACCAATAGTCTTGTGTATCATAGACAGGGTATCACATGCAAGTTGTATACGACACTGCTAAAGTCCCATTATATTTTTATATTTGCTGTCAAATGGCTACACTTAAGGTTTTGTACAGAAAATAAATGAAATTTATGTCTTGTTTGCTCAAAAACGACACATGAAAATATCCGGAAACAAGCAGAAAAATCTAAATTTAGTGCGTATAATAAATTATGATGCCAGTGAATCACTTGACTATCAACTGTAATTTATATAAAAAAAAAATGTTTGTTTTAATTTATCACTTAGTGCAAAAACAAAAGAGAAACTGCAACTGAAAATAAAATGCAAGCAACTGGCATATTTGGTTTAAGTGGCCGATGTGTCTACTGGGACCACTGCCTTCCATGTTCTTGTTCATTTTGCCCTGATATCAGCCTTGAATGCGACTGTGCCATGTACTACATGACTTGTTAGTCACCATTATTGTTTACTTTCTTTGAGCCAGACTTCACGTAACAATCATGTTACCAGAACTACAGATAACGATGCATACTCAAGTACTAAAATCGTCATTTCTCCGCCAAACCCTATGTTGTGACCACTCTTTAGAATCGTCTCTTCGAGACGATTCTAAAGAGTGGTCACAACATAGGGTTCGGTTGAGAAAAAAAGAAAAAAAGAGAAAAAAAAGAAGTTAAATTTGAATTATCTAGAGCTTAAAATGTGCCCATATTATGTTTCATGGACGATCTGGTCACCTAGGAATTATTACAGTAAATCCCATTCTTTTCTTGAAATGAAATATTTTTCGAACGTTGCCACTTGTTTGCTAGTGTTTAAAATCATCTTTGAACAAAAATCGATTTTTCAATATTTCACAAAGAAAAATGATGCTAAAATAATAATGGGACTTTTACTCAATTTACATGATAAACCACTGACTACTGATAAGTGTCAAAAAATGTAGATCCTGATCATAAGCTACATAGATGTGGTGGTTGGTCTGTATCTATATTGCTCATAAAATAGCAGAGGTACTATTTCTACACGAACATACATTACTGCAGTCACCTTAAATATTCAGTAGGTCAAAGATTTTCAAATAGTGTAGACCCAGATCAAACTGTACCTGAAGGATCTGTTTGATTTTAAGGATCTGTTTGATTTTAATCTTTTTACTCCATGGTATACCCCTTACTATGCCTTTGCAAAAAGAGTAGACCCAGATCAGACGACTCCTAAAGGAGCCGTCTGATCAGGGTCTGCTCTGTTTGCTTATGAACTAATTAATAAAGATCAATTTCTACAGTTTCTGCCTGAGCCAAAATGGCCTATGTTAGTTAATAATCTAATCAATATTCATGATATCATAATTTCTTAATGAATATTCAAACTTTATATTTAAGGTAAATACAATATGTAGTGGTGTTTGATTCATATCTTTGCACGCTAAGTAAATTTTTCGTCTGCAACAATTGTCGTCTGCTTCAATTCTTAGAATAAAATTTCTTTTATTTCTTTGCAAAAATATGGTGAAAGTGTCGAACAGTTTTGATCCTGATGAGACGCCACATGCGGCGTCTGATCTGGATCCAAACTATTTGCGTAGGTAATCATGTTTTCGCCGCTACTAGCGTGCAAAGAGTTATACATGAATGTGATTATAATGATGAATATATATAGATTTCACACTGTTAGAGATAAGAGGCATAGTGTTGTACTAACATCTCTTTTTCAGCCAAACCCCTTTCATTTAACCCTTTCCCTGTTTAATATTCATGTAAAAAATAATTACATCATGAATATTTATTCGCTTTTTTTTTTAATGGCATAATTATTATGTACACGGGATGTTTTTGTATTGGAAGCATCTGTAGAGTCAGATCTGTTATAATTTCGTAGGCAATCGGAGCAGACCCTGATCAGACGACTCCTAGAGGAGCCGTCTGATCTGGGCCTACGCTTGAAAAGGGTAAATCACTCTCAAAAGAACCATAGGAATATTAGCAGGATTTGGCTGAGAATTATGTCTTTTACCTAGAACTCTAAATTTACCTGTGGCTAAGCCATATCCAACTACCATATTTGGTATCTGTTTAACCCTTTCCTCCATAAGCTATTTTTAGACCCAACCTCTTTGAATGAATCTACCCAAAAGGAGCATTTACTAAAGAAAAGTAAAATTTCAGAATTTTGTAGTTTGAAACCATTGTGATAAATAGAGCATTTGCTCCTATAGGAGCAAATGCTCTATATATCACAATGATTTCAAGAAGTGGCTATTACAGAGGCGTAGAAAGGCGTATTTATGGAGGAAAAGGTTAAATACTTATCATACGTTCAGCAGTGTTCAATGCACAAAATCCGCTTTTTCAATAAACCATACCCTGCAAGCTACAAAATTCTGTACCTGAATGTACATATGCAGAGATCCAGATAAGATGCGTTAATTTAAACATTTTAAAGAATAGCGCCTTTAATTTCTCTTCCAAACCCTAAACTGTGACCACTCTTTAGATCACAGTAATAGGGTTTGGTGGAGAAGTGACGATTTTAGTATTTGAGTATGCACCTTTATAGCTCTGCATATAGATGGGGGTCAGACAAGCTTAGGACCAACGCAGGCCTTTATTATTCTGCATTCTTTCAGTGATATATATTTACTGTTAAAGATTAGAATGAGAAATTTATGATATTTGTCTACATAAATGTTACAAACGACTTCCTAGCTTGTGGTAAGCTTTCAAACAGTTTGGATCAAAATTCAATATTTAGAAATTTTAGTAATGAAGAATTGATGATATATTTTAGGCAGGTAGCTACTTAATGCAGATTGAAAGTCTAGGCGCTTTCTGCATGACTTTCATCCTGCATTAAGCTATCACCTGTCTTAAAGACTGATAATGATACTTGTTGTAGTGTTCAAACTATCAGGTTTTACTGTATACAGCATCTCCCAGAGGGCCAGATAAGATATATAAATTAAAACATTTTCAGGAATAATTTCTTTATTTCTCCACCAAAACATTATTTTGTGACCACTCTTCAGAATCGTCTCTTCAAGACAATTCTGAAGAATGGTCACAACATAAGGTTTGCTGGAGAAATGACGATTTTAGTATTTCAGTTTACATCTATATCTTTTTTCTGTCTTAACCCTTTCCTCCATAAATACACCTTTCTGTAAAAGTCACTCCTTGAAACCATTGTGATAAATAGAGCATTTGCTCCTATAGGAGCAAATGCTGTATTTATCACAATGGTTTCAAACTACAAAATTCTAAAAAAAATCCTTTTCTCTAGTTAATTGTCCTTTTCCGTAGATTTATTCAAAGTGGTTGGATCTAAAAATAGCCTATGAGGTAATGGGTTATAAAAGTTTTTAAGGTGTTAAACTTTGAATGGAACACGATGACCTAAAACACTAACCAATTTATCATATATAGTGAGTTCTACAATTTTTTAGCGAAGGCATAATGTTGCAGTTAGGTCAGGGATATTGAAAAAGTTTTGGTATTGAACACATTGTCTTCATTTGATATATTTAGTGCACCGGCACTGATTGCCAGTCAAGCTTCTAGTCATGCAAGGTTATCTATCAGTAGAGTTTGTGACACTGGTCTCATGTTGTATTCACACCATTGTAGCCTCCGTCTTTACAGTACTGTACGACGACAGTTGTCCGTTAGAGTGACCGTTGACTTTGCCATACTGACGGTTGTGACACATCCAGTTCATCACAAACAGATTTTTGAAAGTGTCGCGAAATTGTTGGCTCATGATGCAGTACAGGACAAAGTTGACAGCTGAATTGAGCAACACAAGTAGATCCATAATATCTCCGAGGTTTGAATAAACATTCTCAAAGAATTTGTCATTCAAGCCACTAATCATAGCCAAGATACCTTGTGGCATCTCAGTTATCACAAAAAACAGCACGACAGAAACAAGCATCCATGTTGTGCGATTATGCTCATGGTTGACGTCGTGGTCCGAGGA
Organism: Azorinus chamasolen; assembly: GCA_963576725.1. Lineage (NCBI taxonomy): Eukaryota > Metazoa > Mollusca > Bivalvia > Cardiida > Solecurtidae > Azorinus > Azorinus chamasolen. The sequence continues at coordinate 34,681,853 of OY755244.1, forward strand.
GCGTGTCTGCTGCAGCAAGCGTACACGCCGTTTACTGGCCTGGTGCATGGTTAGTATAATCATACTACTTAACAGAGTTAATAGAATGCACGGGGCCACTTTCATTATCACTCCAAAGAACCAGAAAATTGAGACTTTGTAGAATGTGTACTGTAGGACAAAATCCGAGTCTACTATCCAGTATCCTGTGTATGACGTGTTGGTCTCTATTTCGGACACATTGACAACCTGGTATAGGAAGTAATTAGGAATACAAACTATGATAGTGAGAACACAAATAATTGCTATTGTAAGAATAGCCCGCTTTAGACTGCATAGTCGGTTTCCGATTACATGATGGCAGACGAAAATGTATCTGAAGACTGCCAGGGAAACAGTAAACCACATGGCCATGTTGTGACAGGTTATTATAAAATGATTGTGGATGACAATAAAATACATCCAGCCCTGTGAGTGGTTGTATTCCCAGCGTGGCTCCGTTGCGATGTAGAAGTATGTCGCATATACAAGGTAGGTCAGCATGGTTAGGAAATCGGCTATCGCTAATGCTGTAAGGATACAGTTGGTAGGCGTGATCATGTGTCTTCTTGTTAGGACTATCACATTCAGAATGTTGGATATCACACCAAATATACACACCACATCGCTGACATAGCCATGTACCCGTCCATAACTTTTGTAGAAGTCTGACATGGCACCGCCACTGCTAGGACCGTTCTGCATGTCCGATGTGCTGTTAAGGACAGATGCCATCGTAGCATTCGCCACGGCTAACATTGTGTTTGTCATAATTAAAGAAATGTGAAGCTTTGTTGACCTTTTTGGCTTATAACAGGCTGAATTTGGTAAAGTCTCTTTTTAATATTGTAGTAACCATGTGTTTAGAGCATATTATGTTTTGATTGTCAACACACATTTTGCATTGCAGTATGACCCAGAAATGTTTGTATCACATAAACACGTATAATTACTGCGTAGGTGGTCATTTGTTGTCATTTGATTTATTTGTCAATACATCCATTAAAGTTTATATTTCCCCTGATATCAATTCTCACTCAAAACCTAATGCATTCGATCAAAGCTGAAGGTCTGCAATGAAGTACAATGCCAATATAGTTGGTTTTCCAAACAGGTTTTCTCTTTATGCGGTTTGCACAATGTAATCCCTTTTGTTTATTTTCCCCTGCAGTGCACTATGGTGTTCTTTCCGTTCTGTTAATAAATAATCACGCTTTGTTCCCAATTTCCTGACTATTTCAGAAGACAATTCCCACAGATAGAGGCTGTATTTGCTGTTTCTTATGAAATATTATCAAATGTGAATAGCAATAACTGGTTTTAACAACTGCGGGATGAGAATTTAAGTCAGACGTTTTCCAATAACTATCGACTGAGAAGATGCCTTGCAGTTCATTTGATTGCGTCCACTTGTTTTATTGTAAGACAAACAGTTAGTTTCTATAAATCTAAGAGGTTTATTTACACACACAAGCTCAAAGATGGGTAGCACTTGCACAGATTTTTTGTTCGCTAAACTAGGTCACAAAATTCCGTAATATAGTAACGATTTAATAAATGACAGATAAAGAAATAATTCAGCAATACTGATTTGCTCGGTTGTGAGACTTGTCAATTTATTTATGAGACTTGTCAATTAATTTGTTTATGATACTTTTTTCAGTTTACTCCAGTATTTAAGGATATAGTTGTTAATCAGTCTTGTTCCTTGATCTGAAATAGAAAAACAATATATTAGGTGTATGCAACTCTTTAACGCAAGTCCAGATAAGATGCATAAATTTAAACACTTTTAACCCTTTCCCTCATATAAACGTGTTTTCACGCATTTGCAAACAGAGTAGACCCAGATCAGACGGCTCCTAGAGGAGCCGTCTGATCAGGGTCTCCTCTGTTTGCTAATAGAATTTGATAGATCTGTATGCTCCATCTTCCAGATTTCTTTATACCTATTATGTTAATAAATATTCAGTAGGTATTGAAATGTGGCCTAAATACAGAACAGGGAAAGGGTTAAGAATAACCCCTTTATATCTACACAAAATCCTATGGTGTGACCACTCTTTAGATTTGTCTCAAGAGAAAAATCTAAAGAGAGCTCACAACATAGGGTTTTGTGGAGAAATGTTGATTCTAGTATTTGAATACACATCTTTATCTGTTTTTCTGTCTTACAGTTTTTTGCACACTAAATTTCATCTGCTACATTTTTTAACTCTTTTTAACTCTTTGCATGTTAAGTAATTTTTTGTCTGCAACAATTGTCATCTGCTTCAATTCTTAAAATAAACTTTCTCTCATTTTTTGGGGCAAAAATATGGTCAAGATGACAAAACAGTTTCGATCCTGATGAGACCCCGCATTATGCGGCGTCTCATCTGGATCCAAACTGTTTGCATAGGTAATCACAATTTCGTTGTTAGCGTGCAAAGACTTGATGATCAAGAATCTCAAACAGATTGGATCCTGATGAGATATATTCACCATTGCACCTGCATCCAAACTGGTTGCATTGGCTATCATGAATTATATTCTAATTTGTAAATAGTAAAGTAGAAAAATAATAAAAATAACAGTCTTCAGTATGTTAGATTTAACCATTTAATCCATGAATATATTTGTGTAAATGACATCATGAATATTAATCAGATTAATTTGTAATTATTATAACATTATGAAATCAGGAATTTTTGGCCAAGACAGAAACTCTAAAAGAGATGACGATAATTATTATGACAATGCTGATGACGATGATGATATACTTATTGAAAATTGATTCAAAATGAATGATCCATTGAAAATTGATTCAAAATGAATGATCCGTTGATAAAAAGAAAATAGATATTAGAAAATGAAAAACAATTTGAATTAAATAGTGTTATTAGAATGAATGATCATCACCGGGTATCAGTAAGGGAATGGATATAATAACATTAGTAGTTATTATTAATCGATCATTGCCTAAATTTATTTTCTGTCTAAAACTTGAAATGAATACAGTAGACCTGTCTTAAGCAGTCATTCAAAATATGTCTAATTACGGGTCTGTTAGGCTGATGGTAGCGTAACGCAGATCAAAAGTAATGCAGAAAGCTCCTATAGGAGCTTTCTGCATTACTTTTGACCTGCATTAATTTAAGCAACCACCGTTTGTTAAGACTCCTATGTTTGATAAATGAATGGCTGCTTGGGACAGGTTCTACTGTAAATTAATAATTGCTAAGGGCATTAATGTGTACGTTAATAATCATTATTTGTTGTTTGAAAAAAGAATGAGCCAACAAAATACATGAATCTCAAGTAGAGAGTAAACAATTGTTGTACACAAAAAACTTCAATGGAAATATATTTGTTTACCTTTGGCATTTCACCCTTTCCTCCATAAATACGCCATTCTATGCCTCTGTAATAGCCACTTCTTGAAACCATTGTGATAAATAGAGCATTTGCTCCATGGGAGCAAATGCTCTTTTTATCACAATGGTTTCAATACTACACAACTCTTAACATTTTCCTTTTCTCTAGTTAATGTTAGATTTGTTAGATTTATTGAAAAAGGTTGGACCTAAAACTAGCCTATGGGGGAATGGGTTAAACATTTAAGCTTTGATGATATAGTAATACAATGTCAAAGTAGATGATATACAAATACAATATCAAAATACATGATAATTTCTACTACAATGTCAAAATGCATGATATACTTATAAATACAGTGTCAAAATACACAATTTGTCTATTTGCTATTATATCATTGATTATTATGATATAAGAAAATTTAAACATACAAGATAATTATATTTGTTGAAATTTATAATGGTATAATTACTGTCTGTATAAATATTTTTACTTTTATGATATATAATTAGTTTAAAATTGTTTGAATTATGTATTTTTCAAGAATAAAATCTGAGAGAGAAATTATTTTTAAGATTTCATTTTTTTTAATTATAACAGTAATAAGAAAGGTAGAGATATATAAAATTGCAAATACTGCAGTGACATTATCAAATAAAGTTTATTTAAACTATAAGACTTTTAGTAACACAAACATTTTATAGTTCATATTAAAAATACAATGACAGAGCAACAGATAAACCTACATACTCAAGTACTAAAATCATCAATTCTCCAACAAATCCTATGGTGTGACCAGTCTTTAAAATCGTCCCCCAGAGACGATTCTATAGACTGGTCACAAAATAGTATTTGGTGGAGAGTTATTCTTGAAAATGTTTTAATTTAAGCATCTTATCAGTGGACCTCTTAATAACCATTTGAAAATCTCACAGTATTTATAAATTACAACAATTATATTTACATGATAACTATGTAATCCTTGTGTGTTCCTGGCGCTCCTGTTGGAACAACCATAATTATAAGTTGTTATAACTTATCCGTATTACTTCAGATTTAGCTATCTGAGCTAAATCCTTGGCTAGTATTGATAATGTTTCGTGTCTAGTTAGCCTGGCATTACTAGTGTAACTGATGATCAACGCGAGCAGCAGCGCCCCTCTAATACCTCCAGCCAATAGGTAACCATGGAAAAAATGTCAGCTTGAACAACTCTAGAGGAGATTTGCCGATACTATAGATTTACAACTAAAGAGTACTAGTCTCACTGAATAGTCCATTGTTATAAAGACCTTAGTATGAAAGTCAGGATAAGGTTTTTTGGAAAGAATTTGGAATGTCAAATTATGAAGACCTCCGACAGGAACTTTCTGATCTGGGTCTACAATGTTTACTAATGTTTCTCAGAATTTTAAAAGGTTGTAACTAATCTGCTTTGATGCATGTTAACGCTTTCCCTGTTCTATGTTTATTCCAAATTTCAATACCTACTGAATATTCCTAGACAAAGTAGCTATAAAGAAATATGGAAGTTGGAACATTTTAGAAAGCAAAGAAACAGATCTATCAAATTCTGTTGGCAAACAGAGCAGACCCTGATCAGACGGCTCCTCTAGGAGCCGTCTGATCTGGGTCTTCTCTGTTTGCAAATGCTTGAAAACACGTTTATATGAGGGAAAGGATTAACTGGTTAAAATATATATATTGTTGAGTTTTAGCTTTCTTAACTGTGGACACACATGGACACCTTGAGTAACCCCATGTCTAGATCCCCCAAAAAGCATTTCACAAATTAAGCTACATTTCTCTGAAATTGAATATTATCATTTCTTGTGAAGTGTAGCATAAAGGTAGATATAACAACAATGTTCTTTTGTTTATATAAGTCCGGAAATCCTATCATTTGCATAAGGTCTAGGCATATGTACAAGTTCTGAGTGTAAATAGTTAGGTACTCCCTTGATCCTTAACTCCATGAATATTCATGTAAGAATTAATGACATCATGAATATTAATTAGATTAATTGTTATAACACATGAACATAGAAATATTTTGATATGACAGAACACTTAAGAATAGTATCTATATTATATCATAAGCAAACAGAGCAGATCCTGATCAGACGGCTCCTTCAGGAGCCATCTGATCTGGGTCTACTCTGTTTGCAAAGGCGTAGAAAAGCATATGAATATATGGAGTAAAGGGTTAATTAGGTGGCAACCTTTAGCATGCGGCTGCCAGCTCGCAATATTTATAATGCTAAAAGCAGTATATGTACATTGTCTATCTTTAAGAACAATTTGCTAGATCAACCTTTTATTGCATAAATGCACCTTTCTGCGCCTTTGCAAACAGAGTAGACTCAGATCGGATGGCTCCTATAGGATCCTTCTGATCAGGGTTTTAATTGCTCTGTTTGTTTATGATATAATATATTAGATATAATTCTACAGTTTCTGTAATCGTTAAAAAATCTGTTATAATTATGTATCGTTATGAAAAAATAAACTAGTTAATATTCATGATGTCATTATTTCTTACATCAATATTCATGGAATAACTAAAAGGCTTTAAGTAAACAGTAAGATAAAACATAACTTGTACAGCTAATGCGACCACATAAAAGAGGTATAATTCTGGGTAAGAAATGCAGGTGGTAGCTTAATGCAGGACAAAAGTAATGCAGAAAGCTCCTAGGAGGCTTTCTGCATTACTTTTGTTCTGCATTAAACAACCACCTGCTTATAAAGACATCCATGTTTACTCATTAAATGGTCGCATTAGAGGGTTTTTACTGTACCTTTAACTTGAATTAGAAACCAACAGTTATTCAACCCTTTCAACCCCAGACACCCATGCACTGTTATTTGCAAACAGTGTAGACCCAGATCAGAGGCTTCCTAGAGGAGCCCTCTGACCAGGGTCTGCACTGCTTGTCATGAACAAGCTTCCAGCAAGTTTAAGCCTTTCATACTGAATCGGGACACTGCATTAAACAATTTCCTTCATTTGCAAACAGAGTTGACCCAGATCAGACGGCTCCTGTAGGAGCCATCTGATCAGGGTCTGCTCTGTTTGCATACGAAGTTATCATAGATCTAACCCTACTGTTTCTATCAATACCGAAACCATCCTATGTACATATGGCTTCATAAAGATTCAGCTCATAAATATTCAGTGTCATTATTTCTTACATGAATACATATATATAAGCCTTTCCCTGTTCTATGTTTATTTCAACTTTCAATACTTACTGAATATTCATGGACAAAATATTAATAACGACATGGAAGGTGGAGCATTGTAGCCATTTTAGAAACTAAAGAAACAGATCTATCAAATTCTATTAGCAAACAGAGCAGACCCTGATCAGACGGCTCCTATAGGAGCCGTCTGATCTGGGTCTACTCTGTTTGCAAATGAGTGAAAACTTGTTTAAATGAAGGAAAGGGGTTAACAGGGAAAGGGTTTAAGTGGTTTTTTTTTTACACTGATGGGCTATTCCACTCTGAAAATAGGGAGTAATTGAAAGGGTTGATACATGTTTTTGTTTTGATTTTGCAAACATTAATTTTCTATGTCTATGTCAATGTTATATCTGTATCTTGATTAGACATAGATGGTGCACTATACGACTTGTTGCCCAGAAGCGTAATTTCATTTGTGCGACGTTCATCTGATAATCAGATACATCATAACTCATTAATTATTCATAACTTGATTACTGTTTCTGTAATTAAATTAACCATTACAGCTCTTTAAGAAGACATAGTCTGTATGCAATAATTGTTTGTTTCAGTTGAAGAAAAAATGTTAATTTTAAATTTCTGTCTAGATACTTGATCAGTACACTAGTGTCGGTGTTGATGCTGATGTATTACCTAGGTAATCAGTATCACATCTCGTTGCAAACATTTTCATGAGTTTTCGTTCGAACATGCTAAAGGCTGAGGTCAGTCTTGTTTACCATTGCCATACATTGTAAACAATCCCAGGATTTAGTCTTTCAATCTGCTTTAACTCTTTCCTCCATAACTACGCCTTTCTACGCCTCTGTAAAAGTCACTTTTTGAAACCATTGTGATAAATAGAGCATTTGCTCCATAGGAGCAAATGCTCTGTTTATCACAATGGTTTCAAAACTACACAATTTTAAAATGTTTCTTTTCTCTAGTAAATGCTCCTTTTTGGTAGATTTATTTAAAGAGGATGGTTCTAAAAATAGCCTATGAGGTAATGGCTTAAAGCCTTTGCTGTTTCTATGATATTGGTCATGAATGATGTTCAACGTCCATTGTGTTCTTCAAACGTACATGTAACAGAAGTACCATTCACTATATAACATTCCCTTTTGTACGGCTACTGAGACACTGTTATGTTGTAGACACATTCATGTACCGTTTTCTTATGTTTTTCTCCTAGTTATTTGAGTTGTACCTACCAACATAGTTGTGTTTTGATATGTTAAACAATGTCCGCCAGTGTAGTTATAATGCGTCAAGGAGAGGATCCCAATAAGCATGTTGCTTCCGATCCAATCCTTAATATATATCTAGTGATATGTGGATTTATGTACATTAATGAAATAAAATATGTTTAAACTAAAGCCTTTGAATGCTGAATTTTGAATGGCCAATTATTGAATGAATATTCATGAAGGAAATGATGACATCATGAATGTTAATTAGATTAATTTTTATAATGGCACATGTACACAGGAATTTTTGGCCATGTAAGAAACTGCAGAATTATATCTGTAGTGTATGCTTTTGCATACAGAGCAGACCCAGATCAGGAAGCTCCTGCAGGAGCTGTCTAGTCTGGATCTGCTGTTTGCTTTTGGAATGATGTAGATCTGATCTTACAATTTTTGTCTAAGGTGAAAATTCCCTTTACAGTATAAAAATTAAGATAATATTCATGCATAAATATAGGTTAATGTATTGTTGAGTTATAAACGCATTTTCACGCATTTGCAAACAAAGTAGACCCAGAGAAGACGGATCCGATCAGGCAGGATCTGCTCTGTTTGCTTTTGACGTGATATACCGTAGATCTGATTCTAAATATTGTGTCAGATCAAAAACAATCCTTGAGAATGTTTATTATAAAAATTCAGCTAATAAATATTCATGATGTCATTATTTCTATCATGAATATTGAACAGGGAAAGGGTAAAGTACATTAGCAATAGTGAATGGTTTAGTAAATAGCTAATTGTGAAACAGATACAGTAAAAACTCGATACTACGAACACTCAAATATTTACTATTATTGATCTTTAACACAGGTGGCAGCTTAATGCAGGGTGAATGTCATGCAGAAAGCTCCTCTAGGAGCTTTCTGCATGACTTTCACCCTGCATTAAGCAAGCCACCTGCCTGCAAAGACATAAATTCCTCCGTACTAAAATTTCGTAGTATCGAGTTTTTCTTGTACTAATAGTTAATTGTGGAACAGGTACTAACTGCTATTCATATATATTGTTTGCCCTTGTAGTCATCTTCCAGTCTGCCTACATCGCTGTTTATCCCATTAACTCTTTGTGTGTCGTCAGCTGCGAAATGTTGGTAACGCTTTGCAAACAATCAGGATCCAGATCAGATCCCAAATTAATCAGTATGTCACCAGCATCCAAACATTATTGACACTGACATTTTTGTTATTTTCAAGAAATTTAGAAGATATGCTATTTTGAGAAGTGGAGCAAATGGCAACTTTTGTGAATGACATTTATTTTATTTTTTTCCTGGGATTCCATCCCTCAGGTGGTATAGTTTTTGGCATCAAAGAAAAATGCTAACATTGGATAATCTGGAAGGCAAAGCATGTAAACAGTCCGGACCAATTTGTAAACAGACGTTATCAAACCAGTTCCTGTTCGGAATTAGCATTGCCAAAACCATCAAAATGTTTGCCATGTTTCAAAAAAGAGAAATTGGAAAAGATACAATTGGAAAATTGATTTTAGCATATAACATTTCAACACCAAGTTACTTAATTTTTTTGTATAACCTTTCGACATTAAATAACTTTGTCTAAATGCATAACTTTTCAACACTAAGTAAAAGTTTTTTTTGTATATACTTTCAACACTTAGTAACTTTGTTTTATTGCATAACCTTGCAAGACTTAGTAGCTTTAACATTTAACTTTTCAACACTAGGATACAAAAATTTGGTCTGCAAGGTGTATTACAAGCAGTGGTCCAGATAAGATGCATAAAATTAAAACATTCTCAAGAATAATTTCTTGATTTCTCCACCAAACCCTATGTTGGTACTACTCTTTAGAATCAGCTCGAAGAGACAGTTCTAAAGAGTGGTCACAACATAGGGTTTGGTGGAGAAATGAAGATTTTAGTACTTGTGTATGCACCTGCAGCTGCATCTTTATAAATTCTTCAATGTCTTTATAAAAGATACAGAGGTTCAAATAGTAGGGCAACAGATAAAGATGCATACTAATTTCTCGACCGAACCCTAGGTTATGAGCACTCTACGGAATTGTCCCTTAGAGACAGTGCTAAAGAGTTGTTACAACATAGGGTTTGGTGTCTTGAATTTAACCCTTCGTTTGCTATCCGCGTCTATATACCTATCTGTAAATAGTGAAGACCCAGATGAGACAGCTCCTGCAGGAGCTGTCTCATCAGGGTCTGCACTATTTACATGTTGATTCTGCAACCAGTGCACTCCACAGCAGTGACTGCACAGCGAAATACTTGTACACAGTGAAGATATATGTAATTATACAATGGGGCATGGGTAAAGAAGGAGAAATGTATTTTAAAATTCAGCAAGAGAAATAGAGAATATTTGGTTCCTAGCTTTGAATGAGAAATGTTATCTGGCAAGGCGGATGAATATATCAGGTGAGCCGAAGGCGAACCTGATATATTCAGAAGCCGAGCCAGATAACATTTCTCATCAAAGCTAGGAACCAAATATTCTATTTATCCTTGTCACGACAGCAACATATAATTATTTTGTACCGAATGTACCACAAAATGCACCGCAAAGTATACCCGACTCTACTGGCTCTAGACTGTTGATGACGTCACTATAAAGGCGTTATTACGTCACTGGAATTCCAAAAAGTCACATTGCTTTAAAAATTTGCTCAAAACAAAACCGTTGCCCCGGTTGGTTATGTGAGAAAATGAACCTGTCACTTGACGATATCTAGACGATTTATGATTCTTGATGTGGATTTATCTAAACACGGTAATTTCGCGACAAACAACTAGATCTAGTCTAGATCTAGATCTACTAGTCTAGGCCTAAGAATATGCTAGGGCCTAAGTTTGGGAGAATGAAGTGAAATAATTAGATCTATTTAGTTTAATGGGTATCGATTGAAATCAACAAATTCGCTTTGTTAAACTTTTTTTATTCAGTAGATCTTGTACTCGGTAGACGTAAATTTGTGTATTCACGAAATAAACGTCTCGGTAAAAAAAGTAGTTTTGGCTACAGGTCATGTGACCAACTGACATAACATCGATCATGTGACCAACTGGCATAATAACAAAATGTTTATCAGGAACCTTGTTATCCGTCGGGAAAATAGGCACGTGACAGGATAAGGGTTAATCTTTAATTTTTTAAATTTACGCATCTTATATGGACCTGAAATAGTTTGAAACTTGATGAGACATTGAGCTACTCAGCATGTAATCTTGATGCAAACTGTTTGAATATGGCGACAAATTGATCCATACCGTTGAAAGTGTTACTGTCGAAATAATTTTCTTAGCCAAATATTGTTGTTGATTTCAACTGCCACATTACGTTTGTATTGGATTTTGTTTAACCCTGAACTCCATAAATACGCATTTCAATGCTTTTGCAAACAGGAACCATCTGATCAGGATCTGTTCTGTTTGCTTTTGAAATTGATTCTACAGTATTTGCCTTGACAAAAAAAGTATTTTTATTTGTATTACAGAAATTGAGTTTGTTAATTAATATTCATGATGTCATTATTTCTTACATGAATATTCATGGAGGAAAGGGTTAACTATCACTAAGAATAGTTCTATCTGGGTGTACACTTTTTGCCACAGTTATTCAGACCATATATTAAGCAGTTATGGTATCATTGATTTCGTCAGTAGCATGCTAAGAATCAATTGTGAAAAATTGAAAAATCAAAAGGAATATGGAAGGAAACTGAAAGCTTTCAGAGGCATCGACCTTAATTTCTTCGATTGACATTGATCGAATATGGCTTGTTTAACACTTTCGTATGGTTCTGCACTATTTGCAAAAGCACAAATGTACGCTAATAGCATGAGAAGAGACGTAATTACAAATGATAGTTATTGGTTTACAGCTTCAGTAACTTTCTGTCAACATTTGGAAATAGTTTAGATCCAGATATTGAGTAATTCTATAATCAGAGCTACAGATAAAGGTGCATACCGAAATACTTAAATCATCATTTCTCCACCAAACCCTATACTGTGACCACTCTTTAGAATCGTCTTGAAGAGACGATTGTAAAGAGTGGTCGCAGTATAGGTTTTGGTGGAAAAATAAAGAAGTTATTCTTGAAAATGTTTCAATTTACACATCTGATCTGGACCTCTGTATAATAAACCAGGATCTAAACCTTTTGACACTCTTAGAACTCCAGATAGGATGTGTAAATTAACCCTATTCTTGCTGAATTTTAGAATACATTTCTCCTTTACCCATGCCCTGTTGTATAATTACATATATCTTCACTGTGTACACGTAGTTCGCTGTGCAATCACTGCTGTGGAGTGCACTGGTTGCACAATCAACTTGTAAATAGTGCAGACCCTGATGAGACAGCTCCTGCAGGAGCTGTCTCATCTGGGTCTTCACTATTTACAGGTAGGTATATTGACGTGAATAGCAAGCGAAGAGTTAAAACATTTTCAAGAATAACTTCTTTATTTTTCCACCAAACCCAATGTTGTGACCACGCTTTAGAATGGTCACGAAGAGACGATTCTAAAGAGTGGTCACAACATAAGGTTTGGTGGAGAAAGGAAGATTTTAGCATTTGAGTATGCACATTTATCTCAGGGCTTTCCCCAGGATTTTAGGAAGGCATGTCTTTTTTAAGTCCTAGGGGGTAGGTGCGGGAGGGGTTTCCCCTCCTTCCTAGCGCCGCGCCGAAAATTTTGAAAAAAATGAGGTTATCATGGTGAATATTTTGCATTTTCTGATAAAAAGTAAAAGCTATAGTAGGGCTCTTGAAAGTTTTTTAATTGTACATGTTTGTACAAAAAAACCCAGAATATACATTAAACATAACTACAACCACAGCACCACCTTCCTTGCACAAAACTTTTAAACGTGTTGTTTGCAAATTCACAAAGATAAATTTTTTTGCATGTAGATCAGACACTGTATACTTAAGTCTTAATTGCTTAAAACTTCTGGTCTGAACTACATGTAGTTTCAATGTTTGGACATATAAACAAACACGTTTGAAAGGGCGTCGGCTCGAGAATTTTTACATGTTGGGGAAATTAAGGGGTGTCGAATTTTCGCCACCGACAAAGATCGAATGTCGGGCCCGTCATGCGAAAAGGGCCTGGGGAAAGCCCTGTATCTGTTGCTTTGTGATGGACAATTTTAGAACAGTACAACCTCTCTATAATGGCCATTAAATTGTGTTAATTAGTTGGTAATTAGGGCAGGTGGTTGCTTAAAACGATGTGAGTTCAACAGAACGCTCCTATTTCACCTTGCTTTAAGCACTGCCACCTGCATTTAACACACGATACTTGATGTAATTGATTGGCCGTTATAGAGAGGTTTTACTGTATTTGTGAAGGCACATTTATCTATTGCTCTGTCCTCTGACACTGTTTTGAAAGGAAATGAAAGAAAAATAGGAATTTGAAAAAGATGACAATTTTTGCAGTTGGAAGGTAACAATTAGGTGAGTAGCTATATAGTATGATACATTTTGTGTGAGGGTGACAATAACCCTTGGTAAATCAAGTAATTACCATCAGCAGTAATTACCAACAGCAAAACATCTATTCACAAGAAGACACAAGCACAGGGAGTTTGATCCTTACGTAATGCTGAGTTATTATCATAGCTATATCAAAGCTATGAGGATAGGTTATCACAGTTTATCCCTGACAACACGTTAAGGATTTAATGGGAAAATAATGAGCCTACTGCCACTGTTTGTTTTGTTTTTGTATCAGCCTTACATGTTCACAATGTTCATGACCTTCTAGCGATGATTTGCAATACCGATAAATGTTGTCATCAATATCGTAGCGAGATTGCTTGAACTTTTCTCTGCTCTAACAGTGTCTTTGCAAAGATTTTTTTTTTCTCTATTGGAGACAAGGTTTTGGCATCATTACTTAAATCACAGCGCGAAAAAAATTGAGATTAGATTGTTTTCTTGGAAGATGCACAAGTCGTACTGTCATTATTGTCAAAGAACAAAAAAGTAAAGGTATTGTCATAGCATTTTGACTTTTATCTTGCTCTTAATTTATTTCAACATATATGAAATTAAACCATTCCCTCATAGGCTATTTTAAGCTCCAACCTCTATGAATAAATCTACTTAAAAGGAGCATTTACTGCAGCTGACACTTCAGCCATTCCCCTGCTAGGCTTATTGTCAAAAAGACCACTCACAGTTTATAGGCGTGATTTGACAATGTACCTAATCGCTTGTATAAGGACATTGTTGTGCATTTCTTTATTCATTGAGTAACTGCCTCTCGAAGAATACATTCATTCATATTATGGATATGTGATTTCATCATGTGACCGATTTTTATTCTTGCGCCCTTCTTACACATTGCTATATTTTGTGGATTTTGTTGAACATACTTAACCAAAGCTAATATTACAAAGCATTTTCATGTCACAAATAGTATACCATGATTACTTCCGGATGCCATGTTATTAAATGCCTTTTGTATCCATCGAATGCACGTCAATAAATTGCACTAGACTGCTTTGCTGAATGGCAGTTGTTAAGTATGTCAGTAAGGCATGGGATCGATGGTGGGATACCACCTAAGTAATTATTGCTTACGCAAAGAATACAAGAAGAAATTTTTTTGAATTGTGTACTTTTGAAAGCATTGTGCTTTTAACAAGTGATTCTTACAGAGGCTTCAAAAGGTGACAATATGATGGAATTGGTTAAGTCGATCAATGCTGATTGACCCATTTCATTTCCAATACAAGGACTACAACTTGCTCGTGCCTAGTCAGACCTGACTTGTTTTGGCTTACAGCTTGAATCTTGTTCAGTCTGACCTGACTTATTTTGGCTAAAAGCTTGAATCTTGTTGAGTCTGACCTGACTTATGTTGGCTAACAGCTTGAATCTTGTTGAGTCTGACCCGACTTGTTTTGGCTAAAAGCTTGAATCTGGATGAGACCATTTATCACAATGGCTCTGTTTACTAATGAAATTTGAAAGATCTGTTTCTTTACTTTCTAAAATGGCTACAATTTTCCACCTTCCATATTCTCAATACTCCTAAACAACTGAAGTGATTTACATGGCTATCGAATTTGACCAAGATATAATGGCCACAAACGTGTGTGTAAAGTTTGGTGTGGATTGGAAAAATACTTTCCAAGAAGAAATCAAAGTCCGGACAAATTCTTCTAAATGTGCGTACAAACTTATGGACAGACATACCAATGGACGGACGTAGGGACAAGGGCAATCCTATATGCCACCATTATGTGGGGGCATAAAAATATTGTACTTGGGTTTGTAAAACATGTACAGCTCAGATTCGAATATTTATATGGTCTAAAAACTATCTAGCAGCACACAGTTCATTAAAATGCTTTTAGCGAATACATGTTCATGTATTTAGTTTTATGAGATCATTCGTAAGTAATCTATTGTAAAATAAAACTAGAGAACCCATTGTGATATGACTGTAAATTTCTACACACCTTTTAACAATGAGAACTGGAAACATAATAGAAAGTATGATTGCCAAGGCATTAGTACGCATTTGTAGATTGGAAACATAATGAAGATAACATGTAAAACAGTCAATACTTGGAAAGTTTATAAATAAAAATCAGCTCTGCTTACCATACTTAATAGCCCTTTCCCTCATATAAATACATTTCCATACCTTTGCAAACAGAGTAGACCCAGATCAGACAGCTCCTATTGGAGCTGTCTGATCAGGGTCTGCTCTGTTTGCATATGAAATTATAATTAGATATGACTTGACATTTGCTACCGATACCCAAAATATCCTGTGTGTATATGCCATTATAAAAAAAATTCTGATACATATTAATGACGTAAGTATTTCTAACATTAAAATTCAACACGGACAGAGTGATGTGCAGAAATTTTGATAGAAAAAAACAAGGTACATTTTCCTATGCACGAGGCATCCAAAGAGTAAGGGCATTACCTCCTTTTATGCTATCTGCTACAAATTCTTTAACTCTCTACTTGATAGTAACCCCTTTCATGCCTTTGCAAACAGAGTAGACCCAGATCAGATGACTCCTGTAGGAGCCATCTGATCTGGGTCTGCGCTGATTTCTTATGGCCAAAATATCCTGTATTTATTCATCATAATAAGAATTCACTTACTAAATACTGATTATGTCATTATTTCTAAAATAAATATCATGAGTTGACCCTTTCCTTCATATAAATGCCTTTTTACGCCTTTGATCCTGTAGGAGCCGTGT
The DNA here is from genome assembly GCA_963576725.1 of Azorinus chamasolen. Taxonomy (NCBI): domain Eukaryota; kingdom Metazoa; phylum Mollusca; class Bivalvia; order Cardiida; family Solecurtidae; genus Azorinus; species Azorinus chamasolen. The sequence continues at coordinate 34,697,933 of OY755244.1, forward strand.
AATAGGGTCTGCTCTGTTTGCTTACAGAATCATATAGATATGAGTCTGAGGTTTCTGCCAATACCCAAAATTCATGTGTACATAATTATGCCCTTTAACCCTTTCCTCCATAGGCTATTTTTAGACACAACCTCTTTGGATGAATCTACCCAAAAGGAGCATTTACTAGAGAAAAGGAAAATTTTAGAATTTTGTAGTTTGATACCATTGTGATAAATAGAGCATTTGCTCCTATAGGAGCAAATGCTCTATTTATCACAATGGTTTCAAAAGGTGACTTTTACGGAGGTGTAGAAAGGCATATTTATGGAGGAAAGGGTTAAAAAGGTTGAGCTAATAAATATGCATGGTGTCATTATTTCTTACATGATTCTTGAATATGCAACAGGGAAAAGGTTAACCCTTTTCCTGTTCAATATTTGGCATGAATATTTATCAGCTGTATTTTTTAATGGCATATATATACAGGATTGTTTGGTATTAGTAGAAGTCTAAGAGTCAGATCTATTACAATTTCAAAAGCAAACAGAGCAGACCCTGATCAAATGGCTCCTATAGGAGCTGTCTGATCAGGGTCTACTCTGTTTGCAAACATGTGAAAAGGTGTTTGTACTTAGGAAAATGTTTTTAGGTTAAGTGGAATTTTTCCATTTTTTTCCCCTTCAAAAACTGTGATCAGAGTGTCCTTTACCCTTAGCCATATTTAGGTAGAACTAGAAATTTTTGTTTTGACAAAATGTCTAGAATCAGATCTTGATCATGTCAAAAGTAAACAGAGCAGACCCTGATCAGAAGGCTCCTATAGGAACCATCTGAACTTGGTCTGCTCTGTTTTCAAACATTTAAAAAGGCATTTGTAGCAAACAGAGCAGACCCTGATCAGAGTGTCCTTTACCCTTAGCCATATGTACTTAGAACTAGAATTTTTTTGTTTTGACACAAACTGTAGAATCAGATCTTGATCATGTCAAAGCAACTAGAGCAGACCCTGATCAAACAGCTTTTATTGGAGCCATCTGATCTTGGTCTGCTCTGTTTGCAAACATTTAAAAAGGCATTTGTAGTAAACAGCTGAGCAGACCCTGATCAAAGTGTCCCTTACCCTTAGCCATATGTACTTAGAACTAGCGTGTGGAATAAGGACTGCTGAACATATACCGGTAGGTGGGGTAATTAGCAGAAGCAAACAAGTTATTCATGGAAAAAAATAGAAAAAGGTTAGGTTTTTGGAACAGACTGCTTTTTATGTGGAATTTATCACAGGATAATAAAAATAGATTTTCGTGAGAAAAATGATTCACGTTTAACTCTCTCAGTGCAAGCTGAAAATTTGCGTAACATATGCAAACAGTTTGGATCCAGATGAGATGTCAGATAAAGTTAACCCTCTCCTCCATAAATACGCCTTTCTACACCTCTGTAAAAGTCACTTTATGAAACCATTGTGATAAATAAAGCATTTGCTCCTATAGGAGCAAATGCTCTATTTATCACAATGGTTTCAAACTACAAAATTCTAAAATTTTACTTTTCTCTAGTAAATGCTCCTTTTGGATATATTCATTCAAAGAGGTTGTATCTAAAAATAGCCTATGAAGGAAAGGGTTAACTTGCAGAATTACAGAAGATGACAGTTTTAATGATGACAATATGCTATTTTTAGAAAGAGTTTATTTTACCTTGAAATGGTGTCTGGTGTTTTGCAAACAGTGTAGACTCCAGAACAGCTCTAGCGTCTGATGTGGGTCGGGGGTCTACACTGTGTTTGCACTCATCAGTAACCTTAATGACAGGGTAGATACAGATCAAATGCTATTTTTCGTATCAATTTCAATGACTGATATTGGCTCATAGCCATCCGTTCCCTCGCTATGGCTCCTATAAGAATGTTTCCAAGATTCAGTCATTAGACCTATTATTTAGCCCTTTAAATGCTGGAAACGAATCAAATGGTATTTGCAACAGTGTAGATCCAGATCAAAGGGATCCTAGAGAAGCCACAAAGTCCTCCAGTTTTAATTCTTTTTAATGGAATGAATATCGCCATTAAATGGTGATGGACTAGTCCGTATTGAAAACATTCAACATTCCAAAGGTCAAAAGATAGCTTCATTTTCCTCAACAATGCTGTATGCTAAAAATGATTGACAGTACAGCCTAACCTACATAGAAACTGCCAGTCTGTTTGGATCCCAACCAGAGTGGCTAATATGATGACTTACTTTTTGTTGTGTCTGCACAGGGTACAGTAAAAATAACATGCTTTAGACGACCACTAACTGAATCAACATGGGAGTTCTTATACAGAAGGCAGTTACTTAACCCTTTCTCTGATATGAATGCCTTTTCATGCATTTGCAAGCAGAGTAGACCCAGATCGAAAGGACACAGAGCAGACCCTGATCAGACGGCTCCTATAGGAGCCGTCTGATCAGGGTCTGCTCTGTGTCCTTTCGACATGAAATAGATCAATCTGATTCTATAGTTTATGTCAAAGCAAAAAAATCCCTTGAAAAGTTTATATTAAAACCATTGAGCTAATAAATATTCATGTTGTCATTATTTCTTACATGATTACAGAAGAGGTAACGTGTTAATGCAAGACTTACAACTAGAACTAGGCTTCTCTCAATCGTTGCTTATTTGTAAAACTCAAAGCACCCATATACCTATGGGGCAATCATCCTATTGGGCAGTTATCCGTACCCGTAACCCCCCCCCCCCCCCCCCCCCCCCTCATATACAGATGTTAATTACAAGTTGTTTTAACCCATTCCCTCATAGGCTACTTTTTAGACCAAATCTCTTTGCATAAATCTACCAAAAATTGTGTAATATTGAAACCATTGTGATATATAGAGCATAAAATTTTGCACCATAGGAGCAAATGCTCTATTTATTACAATGGTTTCAAAAAGTGACTTTTACAAAGGCGACAATACTTCAATCTCCAACTATTTGAATTCATCTCTGGCGTGCAAAATTTGAAAAAATTCAACATAATTGAATAGTAATTTATTTGCAGTTTTTAAATTTTTGTTTAAGAAAATTGTTCAACTTAGTAAAATTTCTGGATCTTCGGAGCCAACATAATCAGCACATAACACTCTGTGAACTGGAAATGTCTGCTTCATCAAGAGATGTTGTGGCTGGTATTTTGAATTCTCTTTGTAATTTGTTTGTGCTTAGTATACTAAATTGATTGTTTATGTATTCTGACATGGCCGCACTGTTACAAACAGAGTGCAATGGACAACATTTGACACCGTTATGCAAACTCTTTTGGTATTCATGAGGCTGCTACATAGGGGAAGCTAATAATGGATGCACTAGTAATCTATTATGAGTGATACATCTCTCTGGGATTAAAGGTTACATTTCATACAGGAGATTGAATTTGATTGGCTTGATAAGGATTGGATTATGGAGATAAGTCAGTCATAATTAACTTAATTAGCCCTTATCCCTGTAGATTTGCCTCTGATGTGTGTGATATTGGCACGAGGTAGGCAGCAATTATACCAAATATTCAGTTACTTAACTCTTTGCACGTGAGTGGCGAAAAACCACAATCACCTACGCAAACAGTTTGGATCCAGATGAGACGCCGCAAAATGCGGCGTCTCATCAGCATCCAAACTGTTTGATGCTTTGATCGTATTTTTGCAAAGAAATGAGAAGTTTTTATTTTAAGTTTAGAAGCAGACGACAATTGTTGCAGATGAAAAATTACTTAGCATTCAAAGAGTTAATTTCTGTCTGCTTTAGGTTCATTTAACATAAAGTCATACTTTCAGCAAATTAAGGCAGCTTGCATGATTTTTTGTCAACATAATGGGAGCGACTGATAGTAAGCACCTCTTAACCCTCTACTCCTTGAATATTCATGCAAGAAATAATGACATCATGAATATTTATTAAATTAATTCTTGTAATAGCACATGGGACAAGGGAGTTTTTGGCCTTAGTAGAATCTGTAGAATCATACCTACATTATACCATAAGCAAACAGAGAAGACCCTGATCAGACGGCTCCTATAGGAGCCGTCTGATCTGGGTCTACTCTGTTTGCAAAGGCGTAGAAAGGTGTATTTATGGAAAGTGTTAAAGAGGTATAGTACATATTACAATCAGTGAACAATATTGATCCAAATGATGTTGAATTTGGCTCAGTTCATTAGCAGGTGTATGAATTTTGAGAAGTAGGAAATGTAAACAAGTAAATTACTCTCAGCTGGCCGAGCTGGGGTCAAAGAGAAAGGTTATCTAAAGCTTGTTCATTAATTTTTGTTGAGTTTGCACACAACAAAATTAGAGTGAACGGTCAAGGTCATTTACATCCATATTTTGAAACTAGAATTAATCAGACATCATTTAGCAGGCTTAAGGTTAAATATTTTCCAACAAAATCTCTGAAATGAGAATTGTTTCAAATTTAGCCCTTTAATCAACACTTAAAGTGTCTTTAACCCTTTCATATGTCTTAACCCATTCCCTCACATGCTATTTTCAAACCTCTTTGAATAAATTTGTGGAAATGGAGCATTTACTAGAGAAAAGGAAAATTTTAGAATTATGTATTTTTGAAACCATTGTGATAAATAGAGCATTTGCGTTTTAAAAAGTGACTTGCATCAATATGAGGGAATGGGTTAATCAGCAAAAGCCTATCCAAACCATTAGCAAAGGACATTACAAATAGTTGTTATAATGTTGAAAGAGACATTATTTTCTCAGCTGGTGAAATATATCAGTTTGCAAGAATGTACTAACTCATTTACCAGAGAATGCCTTAGTAATAGCTGGTAATGGGCTGTATATGCCAGCACCATTATTATACTACAATACCAAGTCCTTTGGATGAAATTTCATAAACAGAGCTCCCATGTGTCAGTGCTTTACACTGGACATCGAAAAGAACCAGAGAAACACTAATAAATATTAAGAGTAGGGCATGGTGCCCAGGTTTCTCTGTTTTTATCCGCTCCCCTCTCTCAGAGTTATGATAGATGTTAATGGACAGTACACAGCAGCACCATTATTGTACAGTGCTCCCTCTCTACAACGACACCCTTTGGGATACGACTATTGTATGTGTTGTTCAGAGGGAGTTGTTATAGGGAGGGAAAATCAAACATAATTAGCTTGTTTGCAGATCCCCTTATAAGGTGTATTTCGAGAACTAAAACCGTTATGCCTCCATCAAACCCTATGTTGTGACCACTCTTTAGAATCGTCACAAAGTGACGATTCTAAAGAGTGGTCACAACATAGGGTTTAATGGAGGCATAAAGAAAATACGATGGGAAAAGGTTGTTTCTGGAGCCTTGTTGTTTCGGAAACGGTGACATGCGTTGTTGTAAGGAGGGAATCGTTATTGACAGGGCCGTTGTAGGGAGGGAGCACTGTAGATGTTAATGGGCAGTACACAACAGCACCATTATGGTAACTGTTAATGGGCAGTACACAACAGCACCATAATGTTAACTGTTAATGGGCAGTACACAGCAGCACCATTATTGTAGATGTTAATGGGCAGTACACAACAGCACCATTATGGTAACTGTTAATGGGCAGTATACAACAGCACCATTATTGTAGATGTTAATGGGCAGTACACAACAGCACCATTATGGTAACTGTTAATGGGCAGTACACAACAACATCATTATGATAACTGTTATTGGGCAGTACACAGCAGCACCATTATTGTAGATGTTAATGGGCAGTACACAACAGCACCATTATGATAACTGTTAATGGGCAGTACACAACAGCAACATTATGGTAACTGTTAATGGGCAGTATACAACAGCACCATTATGATAGCTGTTAATGGGCAGTACACAGTGCCAACAGCACCATTATTATAGCTGTTAATGGACAGAACACAGCAGCACCAATATTATAACTGTTTATGGGCAATATACAGCAGCATCAATATCATAGCTGTTGATGGACAGTACACAGCACCAATATTATAGCTGGTAATTGGCAGTACATAGCAGCACCAATATTATAGCTGGTATTGGCAGTACATAGCAACTCAAATATTAAAGCTGCTAATGGGCAGTACATATCAGCATCAATATCATAGCTGGTAATTGGCAGTACACAGCAGCACCATTATGATAGCTGTTCATGGGCAGTACACAGCAGCACCATTATAGCTGGTAATGGGAAGTACACAGCAGCACCATTATGATAGCTGTTAATGGGCAGTACACAGCAGCACCAATGTTATAGCTGTTAATGGGCAGTATACAAAAACACCATTATGATAGCTGGTAATGGGGAGTATACAGCAGCACCATTATGATAGCTGGTAATGGGCAGTACACAGCAGCATCAATATCATAGCTGGTGATGGGCAGTACACAGCAGCACCATTATGATATATGGTAATGGGCAGTATACATCAGCACCATTATGATAGCTGGTATTGGGAAGTACACAGCAGCACCATTATGATAACTGTTAATGGGCAGTACACAACAGCACAATTATGATTGCTGGTAATGGGCAGTATACAGCAGCACCAGTATTATATCTGTTAATGGGCAGTACACAGCAGCATCAATATTATAGCTGGTAATGGGCATTATACAGCAGCACCATTGTTGTAGCTGACATGCAAACAAGTACTTTAAGATCAATTAATAGACTGTTGATTGATGATGTACTGATCAATTAGATAACAATTGACTTGTATATAGACTGTTTATTGATGATGTACTGAGCAATTAGATAACAATTGACTGTATATATATATATAGACTGTTGATTGATGATGTACTGAGCAATTAGATAACAATTGACTGTATATATAGACTGTTGATTGATGATGTACTGAGCAATTAGATAACAATTGACTTGTATATAGACTGTTAATTGATGATGTACTGAGCAATTAGATAACAATTGAATTGTATATAGACTGTTGATTGATGATGTACTGAGCAATTAGATAATGGCATTTGTGACATCCCCCACCCCTCCTTCTCAGTGGAGAAATCTATTCCATCTTTATTCAGAGTCATCCTTCAGTTCTGTTAGACAGACTTGCAAAAGCCAGCAGCGAATCTGCTCCATCAATGTCCAGAGTCATCCTTCAGTTCTTATCAGGCAGACTCTGGAGCTGTCTGAGCAATATCATGAGTCATCCTTCAGTTTTGTCAGACTCAATGGAGCCAAAAGAGAAATTTGTTCCATGTATATCTAAAGTCATCCTTCAGTTCTGTCAGACAGACTGGCAGTGACTATTAGTGAAATATGTTACATCTATATCATTAGTCATCTTTCAAGTCTGTTATTTCTTTTTGTCAGTTTCATTCATTGAATTGCACAAAATTGCTCTTGTCAACATATGTGCCGACAGACACAGCAAAGTAATTTGGTTATGGCTGACCTTTTCATTGGAACTATGTCTGAACAATGTAATTGTTTTAAACCCTTCAAATGTGCAAACAATATTAAGACATTCCCTCCTAGTGCCGCATTTGACGCCTCTGTAAATGTCACTTTGTGAAACCATTGTGATAAATAGAGCATATTTGCTCCATTTAATAGGAACAAATGCTCTATTTATGACAATGGTTTCAAAACAACACAATTCTAAAATTTACATTTTTGCTTGTAAATGTTTTCGGTACAACCATTTTCGGTAGACTTATTCAAAGAGGTTGGGTCTGAAAATAGCCTATGAGGGAATGGGTTAAAGCATTCGAATAATGAAACAATATTAACCAGCATTTGTGTACAGTATTAGCCCAAATCAGTGCACTCCAGAGATCCAGATAAGGTTCGTAAAATCAAACATTTTCAAGAAAAGCTCCTTTATTTCTCCACCAAACGCTATGCTCTGACCACTCTTTAGATTCTAAAGAGTGGTCACAGTATAGGGTTTTGTGGAGAAATGATGATTTTAGTATTTTGGTACACACTTTTATCTGTATCTCTGGCGCTCTTTCAGTTCTGCAAGGTTATGATTAATTTGTTATATTTTAAGGATATCTGTCGGTAATCTTCTAGAGATGAAACAAGTTGGACGGTGGAATTTTGAGCATCAGTCTTCACTGCACAAGAAGAAATAATTGTTTTGGGAAAGTCATGTTCAACTAAAATCTAAATTTAACCCTTTCAACCCTGAATTATCAGAATGGAATAGCCCATCAGTGTTTGACTGGAGAGTCCACTAAGTATGAAAAGCTTAACCCTTTCTTCCATAGGCTATTTTTAGACCCAACCTCTTTGAATGAATCTACCCAAAAGGAGCATTTACTAGAGAAAAGGAAAATGTAGGGCAATGGTCCTATGGGGTGTGTAGTATTGAAACTATTGTGATAAAAAGAGCATTTGCTCCATAAGGAGCAAATGCTCTATTTATCACAATGGTTTCAAGAGGTGACTATTACAGAGGCATAGAAAGGCGTATTTATGGAGGAAAGGGTTAAACTTAACTGGAGGATTTTGAATGGCAAACAGTGCAGACTACTTTATATTCAACCCTTTCAGCCCAGAATTATCAGGGTGAAATAGCCAATCAGTGTTTTAACTATAGCGTCCACTAAGTATTAAAAACTGAAACTTAATTAGAGGATTTCGAAAAGCAAACAGTGCAGATCCTGATTAGAGGGCTCCTCTAGCAGCCGTTTGATCGGGGTCTTCTCTGTTTGCAAGGCATAGAAAGGCATGTTTAATTATTTATGGAGTAAAGGAAGGGTTAAATAAAATGCTAAAAATAAAAACAAAAGAGCTTTCCAGTTCAATTTCACTTCAAAGAATAGAATAATGCCCATAGAAATGACAATAAACTGTATGTGCATGAAATTAACTCATTATGCCATGAATATGCATATAAGAAATAATGACATCATGAATATTGGATTAACTCTTAAAATAGCATATTAATGAACACATGAAAAGCAAAAACTGTAGAATCAGATCTATAGCAGTCCATAAGCAAACAGAGCAGACCCTGATCACCTAGCATCTATAGGATCTGGGTCTACTCTGTTTGCAAATGTGTAGAAAGGTGTATTTATAGAGTAAAGGGTTAAAGATGTTTGATTGATAGTGGCCACAGAATTAAAATTCTGTCTCTTTTGGTTATGGAAAGTAGTTAACCCTTTCCCTCATATAAACGTGTTTTCACGCATTTGCAAACAGAGTAGACCCAGATCAGACGGCTCCTAGAGATCAGGGTCTGCTCTGTTTGCTTATAGAATTTGCTAGATCTGTTTCTTTGCTTTCTAAAATGTCTACAATGTTCCACCTTCCATATTTCTTTATAACTATTTTGTCGATGAATATTCAGTAGGTATTGAAAATTGTACTAAACTTAGAACAGGGAAAGTAGTTAAAGGTCCTTTAAGTTGCTCAGAGCAAGAATGTACAATCAGACAATACAGCAAACGACAATAGCAAGCATTGCCCTCTGGTTTAAACGTTAATCAAGAATTATGGAGCTCCTGAGGAGAGCTAGTATTAGCGGGAAACGTGATTTGCATTTCTTCCTCGATTTGAGAGATATACGACAAAATTCCCCGTACATGCCTGAGTGTAAACATTACCTGCATGTAAGAATTATTGTCATTATCCTAAATATTTGGTTCAGGCAAATAAGGCAGACCCAGATTAGACGACTCCTTAAGGAGCAAGAGTAATAATTTTGATTAATTAATATTTGTTACTGCATTAGTTTCCTTTAACCCTTTCCTTCATGTAAATGCCTTTTCACTCATTTGCAAACAGAGTAGACCCAGATCAGACGACTCCTATATATTGACTTCTCTGTAAAAGTCACTTTTTTAAACCATCGTGATAAATACAGCATTTTGCTTCATATGAGCAAAATAATGCTCTATATATCACAATGGTTTTAAAACTACACAATTCTAAAATGTCCCGTTTTGTTAGTACTCAGTAATAGCGGCTTTTTGATAGATTTACTTACTCAAAGAGGTTTGGTCTAAATTCAGCTTATGAGAGAATAGGTTAGAATTGTTTAAAAGGTACAAATTGACTTTCTCAGCTTGGGAGAGCAGGTAAGGTAAGGTATATCACATTTGATATAATTTTTAATAGGCTACTGGTGTTTTCATGGTAACCTTTGATTTAGTTAACCCATTCCCTCATAATGCTATCTTTAGACCCAACCTTTTTGAATTAAATCTTCTAGAAGAAACATTTACTCTGGAAAAGGAAAATTTCAGAATTGTGTAGTACTGTACCCTTGTGATAAATAGAGCATTTGCTCTACAGGAGCAAATGCTCTATTTATCACAGTGGTTTCAAGAAGTGACTATTACAGAGGTGTAGAAAGGTGTATTTATGGAGGAAAGGGTTAACCCATTCCCTGATATTGACGACTCTGTAAAAGTCACTGTGTGAAACCCTTGTGATAAATAGAGCATTTGCTCCTATAGGAGCAAATGCTCTATTTATCACAATGGTTTCAAATTACAAAATTCTAAGCATTTCCTTTTCTCTAGTTAGTGCTCCTTTTCTGTAGATTTATTCAAAGGTTGGGTCTAAAAATAGCCTATGAGGTAATGGGTTAAGATGCCAAGTTACTCAGCGTCTCTATGAGGTCCCATCTGTTTGACCATCTAGTCTTGTTTTGAGAAGAAAACTATTGATAGAAAGAAAAAAAACGTTTTGCAGAAAACAAGCGCTTTGCATAATGAGATTCCATATGCAAAAGTGATTACTTTATCCAAATTTATTCAAATTCCTTAACACTCCTACAAGCTCAAGATGCCTGCAACTGCTTGTAGGGATACATGTCTAAATATAGAAACAGTCGTACAAGACTAGTATAAATGAGTTGGTTAGGAAATTGCTAGATTTATTTGGCTGTAGGCAAGAAGCTAAATATACGGATAAATAAGTTAATAAAGTTAATGCACTTTAACTACATGTACTTGGTAATTAACCTTTTCCCTGTTCTATGTTTAGTCCAAATTTCAATACCTACTGACTATTCATGGACAAAATAGCTATAATGAAATAAGGAAGGTTGGATATTGTAGCCATTTTGGAAACTAAAGAACCAGATCTATCAAATTCTAGTAGCAAACAGAGCAGACCCTGATCAGACGGCTCCTCTAGGAGCCGTCTGATCTGGGTCTACTCTGCTTGCAAACGCGTGAAAACACGTTTATATGAGGGAAAGGGTTAAAGCAGCTTTATGTAAGAATAAATGACTTGATTTGGGAAGTGACAGAACCACATTGTAAAACGTAGTATGTAATTATGATTAACTAAATAAATAAGGGAACTCCCAGAATCACATGGTAAACTGCTATATGTATATGTTACTAAATATGGGAACTGCCAGAATCACCCTGTAAATAATGTTTTGATGTTTTGGATCTATCCCTTCATATATACCATCTTTTCACAAATTTGCAAATAGTAGAGTAGACCCAGATCCGATGGTTACTGTAGGAGCTGTCTGATCAAGATCTACTCTGTTTGCTTATGAAATTATAATAGATCTGACTCTACAGTTTCTACAAATATCAAAGAATCCTGGGTACATAACCATTTAGCTAATAAGTTTTCACTTTGTCATTATATCTTACATGAGTATTAACCCTTTCCCTGTTCTATGTTTATTACAAAATTCAATACCTACTGAATATTCATTGCCGAAATAATTATAATGAAACATGGAAGGTGAAATATTGTAGCCATTTTAGAAATAAATAAAAATATCTGTCAAATTCTATTAGCAAACAGAGCAGACCCTGATCAGACGGCTCCTATAGGAGCCGTCTGATCTGGGTCTACTCTGTTTGCAGATGCATGAAAACACGTTTATATGAGGGAAAGGGTTAAACAGGGAAAGAGTTAACCTTTTCCTTCATATAAACGCATTTTGCAAACAGCATAGACCCACATCAGATGACTCCGACGAGTGTACTGAGAGCTAGACAATTCATATATGGTATGGAGATAGCTTTGGTGAAGGCCTTTCAGTTGATACATGAAATTGGGTCAAGGTCACTATTTTGAAAACTTGGCTGTTTTTAACAAACTTTAACATTTTGCTATAACTTCTGATCCACGAACACTAGGCAATTCACCTTTGGTATTCAGATAATTTTGGTAAGGACCTTACAGATGACATAAAGATACCTAAAATCAGGTCAAGGTCAAGGTCACTATTTTTGAAAATTTGGCTGTCATTAAAATTTTGCTGTAACTTCTGAACTACATATTATGTTTGACAATTTATATTTGGTATGCAGATTATAGCTTGGGTGAAGGTCTTTCAGTTGATACAAGGATACATGGGTCATGGTCAAGGCAAAAAAAATCCAACTTTAATGCGGTTTCCGCACTTGTGGTTGTGCTAGTACAGTATCCCTTTGTAAAACTGCTGTACTTTATATAAGAGACATGCTAGTTTAGTATCTCTTGATAAACTGCTGTATTTCATATAAAAGACATGCTAATATAGTGTCACTGTAAAACTGCTGTATATGTACATATTATATAAGAGGCATGCTAGTTTAGTATCTCTTGATAAACTGTTGTATTTCATATAAAAGACATGCTAATATAGTGTCACTGTAAAACTGCTGTATATGTACATATTATATAAGAGGCATGCTAGTTTAGTATCTTTTGATAAACTGCTGTATTTCATATAAAAGACATGCTAGTATAGTATCTCTTTGTAAAACCATTGTACCTTATATAAAAGACATACTAGTTTAGTATCCCTTGATAAACTGCTGTGTATTAATTTATATAGTAGACATGCTAGTGGCATAACACTTGCTAAACTGCTGTATTTTATACATAAGACCTACCATTATTGTATGTTTCGTTTAACTGCGATTTATTTGATTGAATGATGAACTGTGGAAGCTATTTGAATCAGTTCATTGTTTCGCAGAAGAATTCTGTTATTCAGACATTGCTTTCAGAATTGCTGCAATAAACAAAGTCTTTTTCACATCCCCTGTAATAATCAATTTTCAGGCAAAACCTTGGGGATTTTCTGTAAATGACTGCTTAATTTCAACCAAATTTCTATGCTCAGTTTCACACAAGCTTGTGTCAGAATGATCTTCAGAAAACTAAACATGAATGTGCAAGTCTTAAATTATGTCACACATGCTGACTATTGTATAGCGTGCAAACTCTCAAATTTTCTTTCCAAAAGCATAACTAAAATGTCATATACTGGTAGTTTAGATGCAAATCGGACAATAAATCAATCAGCATCTCATTTTAAATTCAAACATTTTTAAAAAGTTGTCTAAATCTTTTCCGAAGCGTGCTTAAGGTTAGCCCATACAACGCTGAATTTTCAAATGGACTATTCCGAAATTCAAACAGGTCAAGCTTATGGTGAATATTAAGGGATTTTTCTAAAAAAAAAAGTGTTAACATGACAAACAGTGCAGACCCTGATGAGAGGGCTCCTCTAGGAGCCCTCTCATCTGGGTCTACACTGTTTGCAAAGGATATTAGTGACTCGTGTCCCACACAGTAAGGGTTAAATACCATGAATTGGGCAAATTGCTCAGAGTCGGACCAACACCAGTGGTCTTTACAGTATATCAAGTTGGCAGCTGCGTTCTAGGGAGGTCTTGTAATATCTGTTTTATTACAGAAAGTATTGCCTTTAAAGGTAAATAATTAATCTGAATACTTATTTGTCTCATTAACTGATTAGTTAATTGAATAGTTAAATCCCTTCTGTCCTATTTCAGAGAGACTTTAAGCAACATATTGCATTTTGTATGTTGAACGCCTTTTGACTTTAGTGATATATTATTGCAATTCTTGTAAATTGCATTCTGATATAATTATATACTGTCTGGAGTTGATTTTACGAAAAAGTCGGGACTGGAGCTTTCTTTTCGTAGAATTGAAATTAATTTGGCTTTTTCGACGATCTCAAACATGGTGCCGATCGACTTGTATTTCATGAACTCTACTGGTATTTTAAAACTTTGTGTGATAGAAAGAATAAAGTCACTTAACCCATTACCTCATAGGCTATTTTTAGATTCTACCTATTTGAATAAATCTACCGAAAAGGAGCATTAACTAGAGAAAAGGAAAAATTTAGAATTGTGTAGATTTGAAGCCATTGTGATACATAGAGCATTTGCTCCTATGGAGCAAATGCTCTATATATCACAATGGTTTCAAGAAGTGACTATAACAGAGGCGTAGAAAGTGGTATTTATGGAGGAAAGGGTTAAAAGACTGTGGCTATAACATGTATGTCTCAGTATTTCACATTATTTGTAATTTTACTCATGAAAAGTCATTTATATCAGGGAAACCTGCTCAAATTTTATAGTCTCATACCCAATTCTAAAACTGCTGTATTGAAGCTATAGAACCTATGATTTTCCATAGTTATGACCTGATGATCATAATTTTATATACTGGCTTATTTATAAGAGAAATTGAAGAGTGAGTTGTGCCTGTTTCAACCATCGCTTGTGTTCAACAATTATCATAAACAATCAGAATGTGTTGTTGTAAGTATTGCTGTAATTAAAAAGCATGCAATACTTGATTTTATTGCATTTTTGTGTATCACGGTATTATTTTTGTGTCAGGATTTTATGTTGCTTTAACCCATTACCCCATGGGCTATTTTTAGATCCAACCTCTTTGAATAAGTCTACCGAAAAGGAGCATTTGCTAGAGAAAAGAATTTTTTTAGAATTGTGTAGTTCTGAAACCATTGTGATAAATAGAGCATTTGCTCCTTAGGAGCAAATGCTCTATTTATCACAATGGTTTAACAAAGTGACTTTTACAGAGTCGTCAAAAGTCGTCGATTATATAATGAGGGAATGGGTTAATAATGTTGGAAAATGTTTGTTTAGTAAGTTAGGTGAGCACCATTAAAGCACATCATTGAGTACATACCTAAATTATGTAACCCTGCTAGATGATTTGATTTGATTTCTAACACCTTTTTTGAAAGTTTTGGATGAACTGAATCCAGTACAGTGTTGTTTTGTTAGGGCTTCAAAGATCACAAACAAATTGGTTTGAAAATGTTTCAGAATTGTATCTAATTTGGAAATTGTTAATTGCAATAATTTCATAGGGAGCAAAATGTCGTAATACATAAATAAACTTTTAACCCTTTCCCTGTTCTTTGTTTATTTCAAATTTCGATACCTACTGAATATTCATGGACAAAATTGTCATAATGAATTATGGATGGTGGAACATTATAGCCATTTTAGAAAGTAAAGAAACAGATCTATCAAATTCTATAAGCAAATAGAGCAGTCCCTGATCAGACGGCTCCTCTAAGGAGCCATCTGATCTGGGTCTACTCAGTTGCAAAGGCGTGAAAAAGCATTTATATGAGGGAATGGGTTAAAGTAGTCATGTGATTTGCTAGTGGCAGTTACTGAAGAGAATTGTTCTTTTACTTCAAAGAAATAATTACCAGTACCTCGTAGTATTTAATTCTGCACACTCTGCAAGTGATTTCCACATGCTGAAATTGTCTGCATCAATTTTCAAGTTAACCCATTACTTCATAGACTATTTTGAGATCCAGCCACTTTGAATAAATCTACTGAAAAGTAGCATTTGCTAGAAAAAAAGAAACTTTTAGAATAGCGTATTTTGAAACCATTGTAATAAATTGCTCCTATGGAGCAAAATTTTAATGCTCTATTTATCACAATGGTTTCAAAAAGTGACAGAGGCGTCGAAAGGCATCAGTATGAGGGAATGGGTTAAATGTTCTCTTAATTTTTGGAAGAGAAGTTACAAATAAATTATCATGGTGTTTGGATGCCGGTGAGATAGCGAGTTACTTTGAGGTCTCATCTGGATCCAAACTGTTTGCATAATCACAAATTCACCACTTAACCCTTTCCTTCATATAAACTCCTTTTCACGCATTTGCAAGCAGAGAAGACCCAGATCAGGACAGCTCCTATTCTGGAACCGTCAGATCAGAATCTGCTCTGTTTGCTAATGGAATTAGTTTCTAAAATGACTATAATGTTCTACCTTCCATATTTGATTATAACTATTTTGTTCATGAATATTCAGTAGGTATTGAAATTTGAGCCAAATATAAAACATGGAAAATGTTAAGCGTGCATTTTTAAGCATAGCTCCTCGAATATTATTTCCATTCATTCATTCATTCATTCTACCAAACCCTATACTGTGACCATTCCTTAGAAATGTCTCAAAGAGGGTTTGGTGGAGAAATAACGATTTTAGTATTTGGGTACGCATCGTTATCTGTAGCATTACTGGGAAAGGGTGGAAAGTCTCTCTGTAAAGTTTGTTAGCGTGAATAGATAGACTCCTGGATCATATTGATCAGTAACAGAGTCTGTTTGCAAAACCATTACTAAAAGAAACATCTTAAAATATCATGTGTCAATGTGTGTGGATTAGCCATTTTATTCTGAATGGTAAAAATTGACACTTCATTGACAAAGAGCTAGAGGGAAGCAGTGGTTTACCATTTCAGAGGACTAGTAGAAGGCGTTTTAGATCAACACTGTTTGAAATATTTCTTGTAACCGTCTTCCAGTGGGTTATGCTGAGCTCCAGATATTATGCGTAAATTTAACAATTTTCAACAATAGCTCCTTTACTTCTCCATCAAACCCTATACTGTGACCACTCTTTAGAATCGTCTCGAAGAGACGATTCTAAAGAGTGGTCATAGTGTAGGGTTTGGTGGAGAAATGATGATTTTAGTATTTCGGTATGCTCCGTTATCTGTAGCTCAGATCTTCAAGGTTATGCCATGAATTGTGGCTTCTTAACACTTTACTCCCTAAATACACTTTTCTATGCCTTTGCAAATAGAGTAGACCCAGATCAGAGTCATCTGATCAGGACCATTCTGTTTGCTTATGAAATTATAATAGATCTGACTCTTCAGTTCCCACCATTACCAAAGAGTCCCCTGTGCATATGCCATTATATAAATACAGTAAAACCTCTCTATAACGGCCACTAAATTGTGTTAATTAGTTGGTATTTAGGGCAGGTGGCTGCTTCAAGCAAGGTGAAAGTAAAACAGAATGCTCCTATAGGAGCGTTCTGTTTAACTTTCTCATTGCTTTAAGCAGCCACCTGCCTTTAACACAAAATACCTAATGTAATTTAGTGGTCGTTATAGAGAGGTTTTACTGTAGAGCTAATACATAATGATGTTGTTATTTCTTACATGAATATTCATGTAGTAACGGGTTAAGTTGTTAGTCCTTTACTCCATAAATACGCTTTTGTAAACAGAGTAGACCCTGATCAGATGGCTCCTATAGGAGCCGTCTGATCAGGGTTTGCTCTGTTTGCTTATGATGTGATGTAGATATGATTCTACAGCTTCTACTATGGCCAAACACTCCTTTGTTAACGTGATATAGTAAATATTAATCTAAAAAATATTCATGAAGTCATTATTTCTTTCATGAATATTCATGGAGGAAAGGGTTAATATTTTACTTTATAAAGATGCATAGTTACACGTTTACAAACACATTCACAAACAGAGTAGACTCAGATCTGCCATTTCCGATAGGATCTGTCTGTGAGGAATACATGTTTATAGAGCTATATTGTGATTCTGCCACGATATAAAAATCCCTTTCCTCATCTGCTGATATATTATATTCACAAAGTCACTATATCTTAGGTGAATATTCCTTAACCCTTAAAGTGCGGAACACGAGTGCAAACAGTGTAGACCCAGATGAGAGGGCTCCTAGAGGAGCCCTCTCATCAGGATCTGCACTGTTTGTCATGTTGCGATATTCTTTTGAAAAATCCTTGATATTCACCATAAGCTTGACCTGTTCGAATTTTTGAATAGTCCATTTAAAAAATTCAGCGTTGTTAGGGTTAAGGAAAGTTTAAGGAATTTGTAAAGTTTGAAAAAGCTAACATCCTTGATTTTTCCCAGTGTAACAAATGGAATGTCACTTTGTGAAAATCACGTTCCAAAGCTATTGTGATGATGGATTTTACAGAGTGAGAGATAGCAAAGAATAAGTGTGGAATGTCGATGTTCACAAACAAATTGTATAGAAATAGAACAATGGATGTAACAGACTGAGCTCCAGAGTGGAGCAGCAGGATAAGTTAACACCTTCCTCCATGAATATTCATATATGAAATAATGATGTCATGAATATTAATTAGATTAATTGTTATAATAGCATGTGGGCATATATGGGCAATTTAGGAACTTTTAGCTATGGCAGAAACTAGAATCATATCTATATTATAGCATATATATAAGCAAACAGAGCAGACCCTAATCAGACGGCTCCTATAGGAGCCGTCTGATCTGGGTCTACTCTGTTTGCAAAGGCGTTGAAAGGCGTATTTATGCAGTAAAAGGTTAAGGTACACGCAGAGAGCTCAGCACAAAGTTAGCATAACACTTTACGCCATGAATATTCATGTAAGAAATAATGACATCATGAATATTAATTAGATTAATTGTTATAATGACTAATGAAAACAGAATTTGACCATGGCCGAAACTGTAGAATCAAATCTGTATTCTGTCATAAGCAATTTTACAGAGCAGACCCTGATCAGACAGCCCCTATAGGAGCCTTCTCATCTGGGTCTGTTCTGTTTGCAAAGGCAATGAATGGCATATACATGTATATAGAGTAAAGGGTTTAAACTTTATAATAAGCCGTTGAAAAAATATTCTCCATAAATAACTCTGAAATGTAAATTATTTGGCATGAAAGGAAACTGGATGCAGTTACATTATAATATTAGGTTATAAAGTAGGAGCCGTCTGATCTTGGTCTACTCTGTTTGCAAATGCGTGGAAAGGCATTTATATGAGGGAAAGGGTTAATTAACCCTTTCCTCCATAGGCTATTTTTTAGACCCAACCTCTTTGAATGAATCTACCCAAAAGAAGCATTAACTAGAGAAAAGTAAAATTTTAGAATTTTGTAGTTTGAAATCATTGTGATAAATAGAGCATTTGCTCCTATAGGAGCAAATGCTCTATTTATCACAATGGTTTCAACTGAGCATATGCTCTATTTATCACAGTGGTTTCAACTGGTGATAATATAAGGTTGCTTAACACTGGTTCTACTGTATTTATTTTCATGCCAATTGTTGTATCTAAAAAAAAAATTAAACCAAGTGACCACATAAAAACCTAATTCCCAGGTGACTTCTGTCAGTTATTTCCAGGTGTCTTCTGTCAATGCATGAGTGCAGCACATAATTATAGGCACAGAATAAGTAGAGATGATGTGTCACAGATACTGGTGCTGCAGAACACTGCAAATACTACGTTTGATATAGGGTAAACTGATCGTGAGTCGGACACCTATTTCACTTTTCCTCATGTCAAGCGTCCGTGCGTTCAGCTAGACACTTCCGCTACTCACTGGTACCTGGCCTGATCTCTTTTAAGCTCTTCTAGCGCTTTATATGCATCAAACACGCATGTAACAGGGCCAAAAAGTACGGAAATATAGGTAACCCTAATTCGATCTGACTCGGACACTTTCGATATTGAGTCGGACGGTTTCATTTTCTTGAAAGATTCATTGTGTGATACTTTAATTAAGCTCCGAATTGTGAGATTTCATAGTATTATGTGTCATAAAAAAGATAGAGCCTAGATAATTATATCTCTAGAATCTACTCTAAATATCGTAGAATGACATATGTTTTCCCTGCTGTTCAATCATAGGAGATGACCCACCAGGTGCAGAGTGTATATAAACGCTACAGCGTCCGACTCAAAATCAGTTTGACATATAATATATTATTAGAGAGCGTGGCACTTCTTGTTTACTAAAAACCTGAATAACAGATGTCTTTTAAATGTATATTTATTTTTCTTCAACAAAAACATGATTTCCATCATTTGTAACACTCGTAAATTGTCGCTATTACTCAAGAAACTAAAACCAAATGCGGTTTTCTCTGACTTTAAAATTCAAATGTTGGTGCTTTTGGGTGGTTTCTAGCGTTGTTATTGTGAAGAATGTATGCAAGTAAATGAGTTCAAGGTAGGTAACTCTGGTGAAAGTAAGCATTAAGGTACCCGACAAAGTAAAGATTATACTAGTTAAACTGCTTTCAAGCAGTGTTTAAAGGGGTTGAAAAATGTCCGACTCTCAATCGTGTCCGACTCACGATCAGTTTACCCTAATGACAAAATATAGAATCAAGCTTTCACTTCACAGCATAGAATAATGCCCACGTTAATAACATCAAAACTTATTTGAATGAAATTAACATAATCAAAAGATACTTTCTATATGTGTTAACCCATTCCCTCATTTTGACACCCTATGTTTAAGTCACTTTTTGAAACCATTGTGATAAATAGAACAATCGTTTCAATACTACACAATTCTAACGATTTCGTTTTCTCTAGTAAATGCTCCTTTTTGGTAGATTTATTCAATGAGGATGAGTCTGAAAATAGCCTATGAGGGAATGGGTTAAGCACTGATGGACTATTCCAGTTTGACAATTCAGGGTTGTTTTTACTGATCGCATTTTATAGTTTCTCCTATAGCTACAATACC
This sequence comes from Azorinus chamasolen, assembly GCA_963576725.1. Lineage (NCBI taxonomy): Eukaryota > Metazoa > Mollusca > Bivalvia > Cardiida > Solecurtidae > Azorinus > Azorinus chamasolen. Next base: position 34,718,497 of record OY755244.1, read on the forward strand.
ATTATAAAAATTCAGCTAATTAATATTCATAGTCCTTATAATTTATTACTTACATGAATATTCATCAGGTAAAGGTTTTAAGATTCTTCGACCATATTAACTCTTTGCACGCTAGCGGCGAGACTGTGATTACCTATGCAAACAGTTTTGATCTAGATGAGACATGGCATAATGCAGCATCTCATCAGGATCCAAACTGTCAGGATCCAAACTGTTTGTCATCTTGACCATATTTTTGCAAAAAAAATGAGAGAAAATTTATTTTAAGAATTGAAGCAGACGACAATAAATTATTGTTGCAGACGAAAAATTACTTAGCATGCAAAGAGTTAAGTCTTTTCATGCAAGTGGCAAATTTGTGATAACCTTTGCAGATAGTTTTGATCCAGATAAGACTCAGAGTTTGTGGCCATCTTATCTGGATCCATTCAGTTTGACACACTGGCTGCGTTAGTTGAGACTTAACATTGAGAGCTGTAAAAGACAACTATTTAGCAGGAACAGTTACATAATTCATTTATTAAAGGTGATGTGTCTAGAAACAACATGCTTCAGAAGTTTGTGAAAATTGAATAAAAATGGAGTTTTAGACAAAATCTATGGGTGTGGTTTAGTTCCTAATCAATCATAACTACTGTAAAGTGTTCTAGACTGCTTCCCAGAGGTGTTCCATTGGTTGAATATGTGTTCGCGATAAGGCAATAATATTTCGTTCTCGAACAAATAATGTACCAGTAAATCATTATTATTGATTTACAAATGTGCTTCGTAAACAATTTAAGTTGTTCAAGGAAGTCTTTACAGAAAGGTCCATACAGTATTATTTCAATTGAAATGAGATATTTTAACCTATTCCCTCATATTTACGCCTTTGGACACCTCTGTTCAAGTCATTTTTGGAAACCATTGTGATCAATAGAGCATTAATTTTGCTCCTATGGAGCAAATGCTCTATTTATCACAATCAGGTTTCTAAACTACACAATTCTAAAATTTTCCTTATCTCTAGTAAATGCTCCTTTTCGGTAGATTTATTCAAAGAGGCGGGGTCTAAAAATAGTCTATGAGGTAATGGCTTAAAAACATGTGTCATTTAAAGACAAGATCACTTTTTAGGACTTGATATAGTGCATAGCTGTTGCACAGAACTAGTGCAAGAACATGTAATATATAGTTCATGTATCAGAGATCCATTTAACCTTTTCCTCCATAAATACGCCTTTCTACGCCTCTGTAAAAGTCACTTTTTAAAACCATTGTGATAAATAGAGCATTTGCTCCTATGAAGCAAATGCTCTATTTATCACAATAGTTTCAATACTACATAATTCTAAACTTTTCATTTTCTATAGTAAAAGCTCCTTTTCGGTAGATTTCAAAGAGGTTGGGTCTAGCAATAGCCTATGAGGCAATGGGTTAAGATGCATAGATTAACCCTTTACCTCATATAAACACCTTTTCATGTCATTGCAAACAGAGTAGACCCAGATCAGATGGCTCCTATAGGAGCCGTCTAATCAGGGTCTGCTCTGTTTGCTTATGGTAGTATACAGATCTGATTCTACAGTTTTTAAATTGTCAAAGCGAAAAATTCCCTTAAAAAATTTATATGTTATAAAAATTCAGATAATAACTATTGTGATGTCATTACTTCTTACATGAATATTCATGGAGTAAATGCTGAAACTATTTTGCATAAAGCCCTCGGCTTCACAAGAATACAATAGCATGTCATTCTGAACATGTTCCGAGGGAACTCCAGAACGACTATAAAATACAATATATGGGAGGATTAATGTACACATGCTAGGCCTCCGGCCTTATTCCGATAATGCACTAAAGCTTGGATGAGGGAACATTTTAAAGAGAAGGTGCTTCATTTCTCCACCAAACCCTACAGGCTAGGAGTCATCTGATCTGGGTCTGCTCTGTTTGCAAAGGCGTAAAAAGGCGTATTTATGGAGTGAAAGGTTGATAAGTAACAATCGTTTTGTCTGTAGGTCAACAAACTTATTTAAATGTCAGTGTTGCGTAAGATCTGTAACGTCACATCACTGTTTAACCCATTCCCTCATAGTTTTGAAACCATTGTGATGAATAGTGCATTTGCTCCATAGGAGCAAATGCGCTATTTATCTCAATGGTTTCATAAAGTGACTTGTACAGAGGTGTCAAATGGCGTCAATATGAGAGAATGGGTTAACATGTGTTTTGAGCAATATGATTTTTAGGGTAACTGTCATGTTGCATGTGATTAACCTTTTTACTCCATGAATATTCATGTAAGAAATAATGACATCATGAATATCGATTAAATTAATTGTTATGATAGCACATGGACACAGGAATGTTTGGCAATGGCAGAAACTGTAGATAAATATAGATATTGTATCATAAACAAAAAGAGCAGACCCTGATCAGATGACACATCTGATCTGGGTCTACTCTTTTTTCAAAGGCATAGAAAGGTGTATTTATGAAGTAAAGTGTTATGAATAAACCAGCTGAGTCCCAGTTTAACCCATTCCCTCACATTGACACTGTTTGACGCCTCTATAAAAATCTCTTTTTGAAACCTTTGTGATAAATAGAGCATTTGCTCCATAGGAGCAAATGCTCTATTTGTCACAATGGTTTCAAAACTACAAAGTTCTAAATTTTCCTTTTCTCTAGTTAATGCTCCTTTTCGGTAGATTTATTCAAAGAGGTTAGATCTAAAAATAGCCTATGAGGGAGTGGGTTATATAATAGAAGTCATATAATAATAATGTATATTGATAACATTCATGATATGAATAATTATAATAATGTTGACAACAGTAATTATAATAATATTGATAATATATTATAATAATAACAGATATTGATGATAATATTTATTATAAAACAATTTACAATAATGATAACAATAATTATTACATACCATATTTGTAATAATAACAAGAAATAAAAGCATAAATGTTATACAGTATAAATAAACAAAATGTAATACAGTAAAACCTCTCTAAACAGGAATTCTAGTAAAGAAGAATTTAGATTTTATGCAGGTGGCTGCTTAATGCAGGGTGAAAGTCATTCAGAAAGCTCCTAGAGGAGCTTTCTGAATGACTTTCACCCTGCATTAAGCTGCCACCTGTCTCCAAGACCAATATTTATACTTAATTTTATGTCCGGTTTAGAGGGGTTTCACTGTATAACCAGAATACAGTATCAAATGATCAAGCTCAGAATGTTAGTAAGTTTTACCATTGCATTTGTTTGTTACTTACTTTGTAAAATAGTAAAACTCAAGGGGGAAAAAAAAGCAGTCACCTGTAAGTTCTCTCCTATATATTGGCTTTCATCAAGTGTAAAGCTGTCACTACTCCAGAGCGCTCTTGCCAATGCCAAGTGATATATGCTTTTTTATGAAACTGGATCTTATATTATCCAGTAAAATTTATGAAACAACCATCTATCACATGGTGCATTTATGACTAACATAGCCCAACAGCCGACAAACTTAATATATTCACAGATTGATCGTTACACTTGCCAAGTAAAATTCTTTGATACTATTAATACACCAGATTTCTAAGTCATTTTTTGGTTTTGAAAACTTTTATACCATAAAGCACCAGTAAGAAAACAGCTTCATCAGATATACGTTTACAATGCTGCTATATTCCAGGGCTTCTGATTGGCTTGTTAGAGGCGGAGATAGATCGGAGAGGATATAATCAATACACTGTGAGGCTGATGCTTACAACATTACTGTTGGTACTGTAAAGGGCTGCTGATAGGTAGTCTACAATAGTTCTATTTGATTTGGTAATTTGCCGCTGAATAAGTGCCTTAAATGCCGGGATTAAAGAGGCCTCATTGATTTTCTCTAAGTTTGTTCTTATAGTATTGAAGGTCATTGGCTACCTATATAATGTTACATACATAACTCCTTGTACCTAGTGGAGACTGTGTGATTAACCTATTCCCTCGTATTGACACCTTTTGACGCCTCTGTTAAAGTCACTTTTTCAAACCATTGTGATAAATAGAGCATTTTGCTCATATGGAGCAAATTGCTCTATTTATCACAATGGTTTTAAAACTACACAATTCTAAAATTTTCCTTTTCTGTAGTTAATACTCCTTTTTGGTAGATTTATATTCAAAGAGGTTGGAGCTAAAAATATATTATGAGAGAATGGGTTAACTATATGCAATATTTTGAATTCCAGATAAAACATGCTCTACTCTTGATACTCTGGTCTTGGTGTTTGAAATTTAAGATTGAAGAAAATGACCTTAAACCCTGTTAAATTAAGATCGAATAGACTGAAATGAAATAAAAATGGACTAATGTAAAATAAAATAGACTGAAATAAAATAAAATAGACTGAAATAAAATAAAACAGACTTAAGTATACGTAAAATAAGACTTAAATAAAATAAAATAGACTTAAGTATACGTAAAATAGACTTAAATAAAATAAAATGGTCTTAAGTAAAAATAGACTTTAACCCTTTACTCCATAAATATGCCTTTTTATGCCTTTGAAAACAGAGTAGACCCAGATGAGACAGCTCCTACATTAGCCATCTGATCAGGGTCTGCTCTGTTTGCTTTATTGAGTAATACAGATCAAATTATACAGTTCCTGCTTTGGCAAAAAATACATTTGTTCATATGCCATCATAAAAAATAAATCTAATTGATATTCCTGATGATGTTATTTCTTTCATGAAATATTCGTGGGAGTAAGGCTCAACCCTTACTGTGCGGGACACATGTCACTTATGTACTTTGCAAACAGTGTAGACCCAGATGAAAGGGCTCCTTTAGGAGCCCTTTCATCAGGGTCTGCACAGTTTGTCATATTTCACTTATCTTTAAAAAAATCCCTTAATATTCACCAAAAGCTTGACCTGCTTGAATTTTGGAATAGTCCATTTGTAAATTCAGTGTTGTAAGAGTTAACAGTTGTTGCAGATGACGGTTTGGATAACAATAATTATTTATAGCTCAAAGAGTTAGTTAATGAATGGACTTGCAATACACAACAACTGAGTCCATTCTGAACTTGAACACGAGTGAAATGATTGTTTTCGTTTGCAACAATTGTTGCCTGCTTCAATTCTTAAAAATAACATTTTTCTCATTTCTTTGCAGAAACATGGTCAAAGTGTCAAACAGTTTTAATCCTGATGAGATACGGCATTAATGCATTCCCTTATAAGCTATTTTTAGATCCAACCTCTTTGAACATGTCTACCGAAAAGGAGCAATAACTAGAGAAAAGGAAAATTTTAGAATTTGTAGTTTGAAACCATTGTGATAAATGGAGCATTTGCTCTTATAGGAACAAATGCTATGTTTATCACAATGGTTTCAGCAGGTGACTTTTGCAGAGGTGTCAAAAGGCATCAATACGAGGGAATGGGTTAAACAGCGTCTCATCTCGATCCAAAGTGTTTGCTTAAGTGATCATGGTTTAGCTGCTGGCTTGCAGAGAGTTGAGTTCATTGAACCAGGTTTTTGCATACTTTGTAGGATGGAGATAACAAATTGCATTGTTCATACATTTTTAGCTTGTTTGTGTTTTCACAGTCATCAGGAACTCTGGGCATATTCAGGGTATATTATGTCCCCCAAACAAAGTGGGTAGGCATATTGTGTTTCCTCCGTTTCTTATTCATGTTGGCATTCACAAAGAGTTTGGATTCAGATTGAGACAAGTACCATGACAACAAGTACCTTGACAACAAGTACCAAGTACCGTGACAACAAGTACCATGGCAATAATTACCTTGACAACAAGTACCATGACAACAAGTACCATTGCAATAATTACCTTGACAACAAGTACCATGACAACAAGTACCATGACAACAAGTACCATGGCAATAATTACCTTGACAACAAGTACCATGACAACAAATACCTTGACAACTCATCTAGTGTCTATAGCTGTCTGGCACTCTAATAAATGTTCTTGGAACAAAATGCTAGACAATTCTGGTGTGAAAAATGCAATAAAATATTCTTCAGACAATAATTCAGCTTGCTTGTGGTACAGGTCGGTGGTTCTAACCAGGTGTTAGTCAGTGCATGGAACCATTCAATTTGATCCTTGCATGGAAAACCCTCTGAGGGCTTCCTCCACCTGTAATTAGCTTGATGTCGTGATCTGAAATACTGTTAAAGGGACAGGGACGTAAAACCCCAATACAAACAAACAAAAAAACAATAATTATTTAGCCGGCAAATAGTTAAACATTTCCAGAGAAACAGATAATGGTGTGTACTCAAATACTGAATGGTCATTTCTCCACCAAACCCTATGTTGTGACCACTCTTTGGAATCGTCTAAAAGTTATATCGGCAAAAAAGTTACTTACTATTCATAATACGATCCTGCTTTTATTGCGAAATCTGACTTCAATTTAAAGAGGGATCTAATCACATCATAAGGTCTATGTTCAAATTTGTGGTTGTTCCTGTAAGCATTACGTAGAAATTCATGAAAGTGATTAACATGTTGAAGCACATTTTTCCTGATTTGATTCATGATGGCAGACTGGTGACCATTTTTGATTTTGCGATTTTTTAAATTTTTGTCTAAATGGAATTCATAATGGCAGACTAATAGCCATAATTGCTTTTAAAAATAAGTCTCGTGGATTATATTTTACCAAAAATAATGTTTGAATTGGGTATGTAGGAGTCTGTTGTTATTTGTCTGTCATAATTGTCAGTTTTGTCAGTATGTCAAAATTTTTAACCCTTTCCCTGTTCTATGTTTATTCCAAATTTCAATATCTACAGAATATTAAAAAAGGTAATATGAAATAACAAATTAGCAGCATATAGATTGAATACAATACTAAAACATTAACTATATGATATGTAATATCATTTATGCATTATACTGTATATCAGTAATAATGAACTAAAATTGATTTATAGTTCAGACACTGTTAACCCTTCGCTTGCTATTCACGTCAATATACGTACCTGTAAATAGTGAAGACCCAGATGAGACAGCTCCTGCAGGAGCTGTCTCATCAGGGTCTGCACTATTTACAAGTTGATTGTGCAACCAGTGCACTCCACAGCAGTGCTTGCACAGCGAACTACTTGTACACAGTGAAGATATATGTAGTTATACAACAGGGCATGGGTAAAGAAGGAGAAATATATTTTAAAATTCAGCAAGAGAAGGGTTAAAATGTGACGCACATGCAATGTGCACTAGCACCAGGAGCTAGAAATAGACTGCTACAGTAAACGGTACTATTTGAAGATGTGATTTAGATTTTACTCCTTTTGTACTTTCAAATCTAAGGGGTATATTGTTTTTGCCCTGTCTGTCTGTCTGTTTGTCCGTTTGTCTGTTTGAGGAAAACTTTAACATTGGTCATAACTTTTGAGCCAGTACATATATAGAGACTTGATATTTGGCATGCATATGTATCTCACAAAGTCGCATATTTTGAGGGGTGACATGTCCTTTAAGGTCAGAGGTCAAATATATAGGTCATATCACCAACTTTAACATTGCCCATAACTTTTGAACCAGTAGAGCTAGACTTGATATTTGGTATGCATGTGTATCTCATAGAGCGGCACAGTTTGAGTGACAGGGTGACAATGTGACATGTCAAGGTCGTCCTTCAGGGTCAAAGTTCATATTGGGGGCATAGTGTTTAACAAACACATTTCGTTTTTTAAGTCCTTTTTTAATAGATTTCGGAAGAAAGTAGTTTCTCTTTATTGAAGATTTTTTTCAGGAACTGTGTTTTGATTAAATTTAATACTGTACAAAGGAAAATTTACTCTATAAATCATTGATTGGTATATAATAAAGAATGTAAGTAAAACCTATCCTAAGTAACCATAAAAAGGAACTCTTAATTCTTTGTCCTTAACCCTTTCCTAAATGTAAAGGCGATTTCAAGCATTGGCAAACAGAGTAGACCCAGATCAGACGGCTCCTAAAGGAGCCGACTCTTATCAGGGCCTGCTCTGTTTGCAATATAACTGACTCCACAGTTTCTACCAATACCAAAACATCCTTTGTACATTATATGCCATTATAAAAATTATCTAATTGATAATCTAATTGATGTAATTATTTCTTACATGAATATTGAACGGGAAAAGGGTTAACCCATTCCCTCATATTGACGCCTTATGACGCCTCTGTAAAAGTCACTTTCTGAAACCATTATTTGTGATAAATAGAGCATTTGCTCAACAGGAGCAAATGCTCTGTTTATCACAATGGTTTCAAAACTACACAATTCTAACATTTTCCTTTTCTCGAGTAACTGCTCCTTTTTGGTAGATTTATTCAAGGGGTTTGGGTCTAAAAATAGCCCATAAGGGAATATTAACCCTTTCCCTCATATAAACGTGTTTTCACGCATCTGCAAACAGAGTAGATCCAGATCAGACAGCTCCTAGAGGAGCCGTCTGATCAGGGTCTACTCTGTTTGCTAATAGAATTTCAAAGATCTGTGTCTTTACTTTCTAAAATGGCTACAATGCTCCACCTTCCCTATTTCATTATAACCATTTTGTCCATGAATATTCAGTAGGTATTGAAATTACAATAAACACAGAACAGGGAAAGGGTTATGGGTTAATGCAGGATAAAAGTAATACCGAAAGTTCCCAAAGTTTCTACATTACTTTTGTCCTGCATGAAAGCCAACATTACTAAATGAATTATATTCACTTATCGCATATGCATGTTAACCCTTCGCTTGCTGAATTTTAAAATACATTTCTCCTTCTTTACCCATGCCCTGTTGTATAATTCAGCGGTTAGCTGTCTATTTTCACTTTTGTTCTAGTTTTCCACCAATCAGAAACTATGTTACATTGTAATTTGTATAATTATGACCTACTAGTATTTTCTAGTAAACCGTATTTTCATTAGTTAATCCCTTGACTGGCATACAGCCTTTTTATAATGCCTCTACACATGGCCAAACTGAATGTAGGACGTTTCGGCATAGGAAGTTTCGCCCCGGATGTTTCGACCCAGGACGTTTTGTCTATCTATTTATTCGGCCTAGGACGTTTCGGCAAAAAATGAAAATTTGTATTAAAAAGCAAAAATTGCATAATCAAAATCATTAAATAACTATCTATATGTTAAATATGGATATGTGGTCCATTTGTTTTGGTTTATACAGATCAGGATATTAGCTAAGCAGGTGACATATTCACACTTACTCAACCTTGGGTACAATGAGTGATAAAGAGGTGCTTTCAAATACTATAGTCACGTTGTTTAGTCATTAAAACAGCCCCAGACCACATAACACATTACTAATGATTTACTATCCCATTCAGTTTTTAGTCTTGGTCCAAACTGTTTGCCACTCACTTTATGTTTTTTGTTTTCAGTGAAAATGTTGTTTAGTTCAACTTTTGGTGGATTCAAATACATGTACAATACTGTAGTCACATAGTTGTTTATTACCATGACCGGTAAAACAATATGAATTATTTATTACTTTGGTCATTATCAAAACTAGAGTATATAATACATAAACAATATTACTGAATAAAACTATATAGATCTATTATCCTCAAAAGGTGTGGATCAATTTTGATTATTCAATTTTTGGTGTGTCATACTTTATATCAGTTCCTAACCCATTATCGTACTTATCACCTCATGGTAATGATTGCTGAGCATTATTGCCAGTTTGCCAAAACCACTATTAAACTTTTAAACATTTATTATCATTTTGCTATCAATTTAATACCACATTTGATCACATCCACTTTGACGAACAGGTAGTTTGCCGAAACCACCATAATTCACAGGCAATGCTATAGGAAATAAAGAAGAAATGTTGTTTAGTATATTAGAGTAGTGGCGTTAATAGTATTAATTACTATCCCCGACCACAGCACCAATTAAGGCTCTGGTTATTCGCTCTCTGTGATATAAAGCTACTTACTGAAGGGTATTGTTACGGCTCTATCACATGGCGCTTTGGATCGAGTAGTAGGTTGAGATAGCTAACTTTATATTGTTTTAAAAATACATGTATATTCAGTTAATGGTGTCACTAATGATGATGCACACACATCAATTAATGCGTTGATCCAGCTATAGATAAATACCTTTCTTTAAGTAGTTACAGCCTCTGCACAAACAAAAACTAAATTCTGTATGCTTTATTTAAAGTGTATTCAATTAGTTATCTTCATATCAATATAAATATACATGCTTTCAAGTAAATTTTTATAATAGGTAAAATGAAGAACTAACTTCAGATAGTTTTAAAAAATACTTTGACATTGTACATTTTAATAGTGATTTCTTATAAAAGTAACTTGATTTTTTCCATAATTGCTTATTCTACTCCAAGTCATTTCCATTGCATGCTTCTCTGCTAGTATAATTACAAGCAACCCTTCATAGATCTAGTTCCCTGTACTAACAGAATCTCGAAACATTGAAATTAAGTTGGCAGAGATTTAATATCATTATTGTTTTGTACATTATGTCAATATTTGAATGCCGCTGAATATCTTTTTAAAAGATATTTCTTGTTACATATATCTTCACTGTGTACAAGTATTTCGCTGTGCAATGACTGCTGTGGAGTGCACTGGTTGCACAATCAACTTGTAAATAGTGCAGACCCTGATGAGACAGCTCCTGCAGGAGCTGTCTCATCTGGGTCTTCACTATTTACAGGTAGGTATATTGACATGAATAGCAAGCGAAGGGTTAAAACGTTACCATTACAAGTTTAAATTTAATTATAAAATATAAGACGTTATAATTATCCACATATCAGCATTTAAAACCCTTTCCCTGTTTTCTACATTTATTCCAAATTTCAATACCATGAATATTCATGGATACAACTGTTATAACCAAAATACGGAAAGTGGAACATTGTAGCCATTTTAGAAAGTAACGAAACATTTCTTTCAAATTCCATAAGCAAGCAGAGCAGACCCTGATCAGCCATCTGATCTGCGTGTAATCTGTTTGCAAATGCATGAAAAGGCATTTATATGAGGGAAAGGTTTAATTCAACACTTATACTTTTTGTTCTCTGCCAAACTTTCAAGGGTGGAAAACTGTGGCGCGAAATTAGCTCATTTCCTGTATATTCAGCTGAGAGATTCTCATCAGATTTTTCAGCACTTGAATTTATGGCCAAGAGAAAAATTTAATACTGATAATCAAATATTGATAAGTGTATTATTATGAATTTTATCATATAATATCTTGTTGAAGTAGTAATGTTTTAATATTCTTAGGTGTTTCCTGAAAAATCAGACTCCAATTTTTGCCTTTAACCCATTCCCTCATAGGCTATTTTTAGATACAACCTCTTTGAATAAATCTACCGAAAAGGAGCATTAACTAGAGAAAAGGAAAATTTAAAAATTTTGTAGTTTGAAAGTATTGTGATAAATAGAGCATTTGCTCCTATAGGAGCAAATTTTTAATGCTCTATTTATCACAATTGTTTCACAAATTGACTTTTACAGAGTCGTCAAAAGTCATCAATATGAGGGAATGGGTTAACCCATTCCCTCATACTGATGCCTTTTGACGCCTATGTAAAAATCACTTTTTGAAACCGTGTGACAAATAGATCATTTAAATTTTGCTCCATAGAAGCAAATGCTCTATTTATGGCAATGGCTTCAGAACTACACAATTCTAAAAAAGTCCTTTTCTCTAGCAAAGAATGCTCCTTTTTGGTAGATTTATTCAAAGAGGTAGGATCTAAAAATAGTTTAATGAGGTAATGGGTTAATCCTTTCCCTCATATAAATGCCCTTTCACACCTTTGCAAACAGAATAGACCCAGATCAGATGGCTCCTATAGGAGCCATCTGAACAGGGTCTGCTCTGTTTGCTTACAAAATTATGACAGATCCGACTCTACAGTTGCAACTGAAACCTAAAACTCCTATGTACATTAAATTTTGCCATCATAAAAAATCGAATTAACCCTTTCCTCTATAGGCTATTTTTAGACCCAACCTCGTTGAATGAATCTACCATAAAGGAGCATTAACTAGAGAAAAGGAAAATGTTATAATTGTGTAGTATAGAAACCATTGTGATAAATAGAGCATTTGCTCCTGCTCTATTTATTACAATGGTTTCATAAAGTAACTTTTACAGAGGAGTATAGACTAAGAAAGGCGTATTTATGGTTTCATAAAGTAACTTTTACAGAGGCGTAGAAAGGCGTATTTATGGAGGAAAAGGGTTAATAATTACATTCATGATGTCTTACAATATTCTTGGTGTAAATGGTTCAGGTACCACTGCTTGTTAACCCATTCCTTCATAGGCTATTTCTAGACCCATTCCCTCATAAGCTATTTTAGATCCAACCTCTTTGAATAAATCTACTGAAACGGAGCATTTACTAGAAAAAAGGATTTTTTTAGAATTGTGTAGTTTTGAAACCATGATTTCAAAAAGTGTCCTTTTAACCTTTTCCCTCATATAAATGTGTTTTCACGCATCTGCAAACAGAGTAGACCCAGATCAGATGGCTCCTAGAGGAGCCGTCTGATCAGGGTCTGCTCTGTTTGCTAATAGAGTTTGATAGATCTGTTTCTTTGCTTTCTTAAATGTCTTCAATGTTACACCTTCCATATTTCTTTATAATTATTTTGCTAATGAATATTCAGTAGGTATTGAAATTTGTAATAAACATAGAACAGGGAAAGGGTTGAATATGAGGTAATGGGTTAAGACTCATATTTGATTAGTAAGTAATCAATTGAAATCTGTTTTACTGTAACAGTCAGTGATTGTCATTTAGAGTTGTTGGTTGTTGGGAAAAGTGCCAGACTATCGGTACCTGCCTGTGTCATTACAAGCTTGTGGAATGTCAAACTGTGGTAATGGTACCTCATAACGGTCAAAGGCACAGCCTTGTCAGAGCTCTCTGATACATCTAAACAACTGCTACAGTTTTCTGGCTTTAGCTCAAAGTAAACCTGAAAGCTAATGGGACATATCCAAAATACTCTAAGAGATTTTCCTTTCACTAGCTCATGATGCATGATGTTGTGTTGATAGTTCTGATAAATTTGATGTTTCTTTCTTAACCCTTTACGCCTTTCTACGCCTTTGCAAACAGAGAAGACCAAGATCAGATCCTGTAGGAGCTGTCTGATCGGGGTCTGCTGTGTTTGCCTATGGAATTATAATAGGTCTGACTCTTTGGTTTTTACCAATACCAAAAAACAACAACAAAAAAAACCCCAGCATACAGATGCCATTATAAAAAAACAGCTAATAAATATTCATGATGTCATTGTTTCTTACATGAATATTTATGGTAAAAGGTTAACCCTTTCCCTGTTCTATGTTTATTTTATTTTTCAGTATCTACTGAATATTCATGACCAAAATAGTTTTAATGAAATATGGAAGGTGAACATTGTAGCCATTTTAAAAAGTAAAGACACAGATCTTTCAAATTCTATTAGCAAACAGAGTAGACCCTGATCAGACGGATCCTCTAGGAGCCGTCTGATCTGGGTCTACTTTGTTTGCAAATGTGTGAAAAGGTTAAAGGATGAGCTCAAAGTTACAAATCACTCATGGCAAAATGTGCTGAGTGAAAACAAAGGGTGTACAGATCCCTATGAACAGGATCTACACTATTTGTAAGTGTGAATTTTATCTCTTTGAACAGGATATGCACTGTTTGTAAATGTAGACTAGATCCCTGTAAATAGGGTCTGCACTGTTTGTAAGTGTATACTGACTCGTAACCTATGAATAGGGTCTGCACAGTTTGTAAGTGTAAACTGGCTTCCTATTATGAACAGGGTCTGCACAGTTTGTAAGCGTATTCTGACTACCTATGAATAGGGTCTGCACAGTTTGTGAGTGTAAACTAGATCCCTATTAACAGGGTCTTTGTAATTGCAGATTTACTTATTTCCTTAAAGGTTTATTTCATTTACTTTTTTGTACAGACTTTCATTGTTATGTGTCAAGTGTTACAATAGGTAAGATTGGGCTAAATGAATTTTCTCGCTTGGTTCATGTTACTTTCAAATGTATGAACTTTGTAATATTACCAGTACAGTAAAACCTCTCTGAATCAGACAATAAATTTAATATAAATATCGGTCTTTTAGACAGGTGGCAGCTTAATGCAGGGTGAAAGTCATGCAGAAAGCTCCTCTAGGAGCTTTCTGCACGACTTTCACCCTGCATTAAGCAGCCACGTACCTGCCTAAAAGTATCTAAATTCTTCTTTACTAGAATTCCGGTTTAGAGAGGTTTATATTGTACCATTATTACTAACAAATGAAAGCCCTGTATCTACTGAAGCAACCATACATTGCTATTGTTCTCTTATAAATCAGCAAGATATTTTTTTCACATCTTGTAGAATGGCAGCGACAATTCAATTTGAACCAATCAATTGAAAGACTGTTGAGAGTGGATAAAGATCTGGACATACAGGAAATTGTGCAGTGTCAATATCCCCCCAGCAATTTCGAGTGAAAGTGAAGTTAGATTATTGGCTCTCTACAGCTCTGGTCATTTCATTACAAATCTGAAATGACCAGACCTAGAAAAGGCTTGGAAATCTAATTGTAAACTCGGTTAAGGCTGTCCAATCAATGTAATAGGATTTTTATGTGTTACCATCACCAGCCATGAGTGTCTTTGTTATTGATGAAGCAGAGTATGAACTAAAATCGTCATTTCCCCACTAAACCCTATGTTGTGACCACTCATTAGAATCGTCTCTTCGAGACGATTCTAAAGAGTGGTCACAACATAGGGTTTAGTGGAGAAATGTTGTTCTTGAAAATGTTTTATTTTACACATCTTATCTGGAACTCTGGATGATGTCTATAGAGGACAGTAAACCTAAATGTGTCACTCTTGCGATCTGATTGACTTTGAAGACAGACTGGACCCAGATCAGAGATAAGCTACTTGGACTTTGATGACTACCAGGGGCTTCAATATCAATTTCCTGGAGGAAAATCAAAAATATGAGACATCAGTTTTTCTAGACTTTTGCCTAAAAATTAATTGTTCCCTAAAACCTCAAACCTTCATCTTGGTAAATTGGCTAATTTGCATATGGAAGCATTCATTAAGCATCAAACAGTTTATATAGTTGCCGGTTAAGATACTTGAATACTGGTCTTGATCAAATCTGTTTACAAGTGCCAGAGATGTTGCAATTGGCACTAGAAATTCTGACACATAGACACCAAACATGGCATTCTAAAATGACACCGAGATTGTAATTTGATTGTCCACTTGAAATTGGAAGGTTGTCTTTTTGCGATCCATCTCAGAGGTTTGTCTCTCGAGTCTTCATCTGAAATCTTGATTTCGTAATTTAATTGACAACATGTGGAAAGTTTAAAACCAGTTATTTTAATCTTTAAAAACAAGGGTATTTTTAATGTATTTCTTGTCACAATAATATATATTGGCTATACAATAGACAATAAGAAAACCAAATATGTTATTCATTGTAAGATGGTATAATGAGATATATGATACCATACACAAAGGTCTAGATAAGATGCGTAAATTAAAACATTTGTAAGAGTAATTCTTCCAAACCCTATGTTGCGACAAGCCGATCACAGAAATATGTCTGTTACCTGTCAAAATGATGACTCCATACAGCAACAGACAAAGGTGCGTCCGCCAATACTAAAATCCTTGTTTCTCCACCAAACCCTATGTTGTGACCACTCTTTAGAATCGTCTCGAAGAGACGATTCTAAAGAGTGGTCACAACATAGGTTTTAGTGGAGAAATGATGATTTTAATATTTGAGTTTGCACTGTTATCACCTGATACATGATGTAAGGTGTTGCCTGATATAAGATTTATGATTGCATAACTCAATACACTAGAAATATACACATTTTATGCTGATATAAGTTGGTGATTTCCTAGCCTTGGATGTGTAGTGGTTGCCTACCTTTCACTGGTGCTTATTTCCAGACACAAATTCTAACCATGGATATAATTGTCTTGCATGTAATTGAAAATTATTCAAAATGCCTCTAGATACAAATGTATGCTATCAGTAATTGTTGTATTACTTGCGCTAAATCTCTAAAATTGTGGAAAAAAACTGTTTAATTGTGGAAAACTGTGTACTGTTTTTTTATTACTGAAGTCAGAAATTCTATTTCGACAATGTGATTGGCTCGTCGATAAAAATGAGATGTAGCCCCGCGCATGCGCAGACAGTGGCTTAAGCGTTATGGCGGCGTTTTGACTAGCGAAGTTTTCCTTGCTGGAAATTGCTTGGATTTATAGCTTTATATTGCGTGTCCGAGGTGTCCAGTTGTGGCCATCGGCACTGAAACTTTTACAGTGTCATTTTTAGACCTGGGGTTTTAGTTGACAATAGTTCTTACGGCGAGTGTTCGTGTTTTTCTCTACAACACGTGGTTCGGTGTTTCCATTCATAATGGCGGACGTTTCGCCATCTCGGAAGACTTCGTCGTTGACGAGTGGCAGTACTGGTGGAAGTACTTCGGGGAAAGTCACTCAGAAGAAGCAGACAGGGACATCGTCGGCTTCAAATAAGTCCGTGAAGGAAAAGACTGTGTCTGATTCCGACTTGCAATCGAAAATCATGGCGGCTTTGTCCGACATTAAAAAACAACAAGCATCCACCGATGCTAAATTCACGGAACTTGTAAATCGTGTTACAGTGTTAGAGGATACGCCATTGGAATATGGCTATGAAGATTACGGAGAAGAAGGGGAGTTGGAAGAAGGGGAGATGTCAAACGTGTCTCGCCCTCAAAAAAGACATCACGAAGACAGTTCACGTTTTAGTCAAATGACTAAACGGTTAAAAGGGCAAGTGAATTTGGGCCCTTCTGTGCAGGACACTTTAGCGTGTAACATTAATGATGTTTTTATTAATGGATTGAAGGAGGATGAGTACTCTAATATGATAAAAGAAGAATCCCTCCCTCGGCCTGAAAACTGTGAGGCCTTACAGACAGTGAAATGCAATAAAATTGTTTGGGACTTTCAGAAATTACATTTTATGCCCCCACATAGTGGTGGCATATACAGTTACTCTTGTCGGTATATCTGTACGTACATTTGTACGCACATCTAGAAGAATTTGTCTGGGCTCTTTCTTGGAAGGTATTTGTCCAATCCACACCAAACTTTACACACATGTTTGTGGCTATTATATCAAGGTTGATAGCCATGTAAATAGCCTCAGTCATTTAGGAGTTGTGGCCCTTTATTTGCAAAAATGACTTTAAAAATATCTTGTCCAGACTATTTCTTGGAAAGTATTTGTTCAATCCACACCAAATTTTACACACATGTTTGTGACCATTATATCTTGGCCAAGTTTGATAGTCATGTAAATTGCTTCAGTCATTTAGGAGTTATGGCCCTTTATTTACAAAAATGATTTTCAAAATATCTTGTCCGGACCCTTACTTTCTGTGACAAAAAGTCTGAAGTAGGGGGCATCAGTGTCCTATGGACTCATTTCTAATTTGAAATATGTAATAGCAGCATATATTTCTATTCTTTGTAACATTATAATAAATTGATGATAACTACATAATAGTAGATGATAACTTTTTAGGAAATAAATGATACTTTATAGTTATATTCTATAAAGTAACTAAATAGATGATAACTACATAGTAAATAGATTATAACTATATAGTAATAGATGATAACTACATAGTAAAAAAAGAAAACTATATAGTAAATAAATAAAAACGGTATAGTAAATTAATGATAACTTTATAGTGAAAATATTAACTTTATAGTGAAAAGATTATAACTATATACATTGTAGTGATACCTGTAGATGATAACTATATAGTAAAAAATGAAAACTGTATAGTAAATTAATGGTAGCTATATAGTAATAGGTGATAACTATATAGTAATAGGTGATAACTATAGTAATAGGTGATAACTATAGTAATAGATGATAACTATCTAGTAAATAGATGATAGCTATATAGTAATAGGTGATAACTATATAGTAATATGTGATAACTATAGTAATAGGTGATAACTATATAGTAAAAGATGAAAACTATATAGTAAATAGATAGTACCTATAACTTTATAGTAATAACTATATCATGTATAAATGATGATTTTATAGTAAATGGATGATAACTATATAGTAAATAGTCAATAACTATAAACTATAAACTAAGTATGTAACTGCATAGTATATTGGTGATACATTTATAGTAATAAATGATAACTATAGCAGTATACTAAATGGATAATGACTATTTTTACTGTAGATGATAACTATTATATTAATGGATGCTACATGTATATTTACTTTAGATGTAAACTATAATATAGTAGGTAGATAAGATGATAGCATGGAAATACCAGTATTTTATAATCACATTAATTTAGTAGTTAACGGATCAGTTTGGTATGAGAAATGTGTAAGACTTATGGTCAATGTTGTGGAAAACATATTCATATTATTACTATGTCTAGATTTCTTTTAGTTATGGATTGTGGGAACATGTATGTAAGTAGAGAATATTCCTTGATAGCTTTACAGTTCGAGTTTTCTCTATTTTCAGGTAAGCTTTCCTGAAAATTTGTGTTTTGTATTGAAGCAGAATCTGTAAGGTAAGATTTTGATAGTTATCGGTGTATTACAGACAGATCAGGAAATCCATTGGATGTCCCCTTCCATAGCTGTTCATTGGATGTCCACTTTCTATATCTGTCCTTTGAATGTTCCCCTTCCATAGCTTTCTACTGGATGCCCCCCTTCCATAGAACAGTGGAAGGGTTAACTTGAAGTAAGAAGGCCATCATTATTGTGGTCATATTCAGTGTGTGGACAAAGGTTGGAAGACATAATGTGGTCATATTTAGTGTGTGAATACTTAAAGTATGACAAAGGTTGGGATTGCAGTGTGGGAGGGGGTAGGAGTCTAGTGTCAAGGTTACTGTCACTAAAATATAGAAAAATGGTTTCCTGACAATATTGTCCTTTAGGAAAGAAATAATGAAGAAATGACATGGACAGCATTCCAGTTTTCGCATTACACCTACATACAGTAAAATGTCTCTATAACGGCCACTTAATAACATAAAGTATTTTGTGTTAAAAGGAGGTGGCTGCTTAAAGCAAGGTGAAAGTAAAACAGAACGCTCCTATAGGAACATTCTGTTTTACCTTCACCTTGCTTTAAGCAGACACCGGCCCTAAATAACAAATAATTAACACAATTTAGTGGCTGTTATAGAGAGGTTTTACTGTAATTATTTTAGCCATGCTATAAACAATATGTAGCTTTGAATACAGTGTCAATCCATATTGATATAGGATGTCTGATCATGGTGTATCTTGGTCTGCTATGTTTGCTTATCATGATACATGTATATAACATAGATATGATTCTGCAGTTTCTGCCATGGCCAAACAATCCTATGTCAATGTGCTATTATAACAATTAATCTAATTAATATTCGTGACGTCATTATTTCTTACATGAATATTCATGGAGTTAACGGTTAATTGTAAAATTCAGTAATTCACAGAAAACACGAAAGAACTAAGTTATCTCTTTAACCCTTTACTGCATAAATATGCCTTTCTACGCCTTTGCAAACAGAGTAGACCCAGATCAGGCGGCTCCTATAGGAGCAGTCTGATCAGGGTCTGCTTTGTTTGCTTATGGAATAATATAGATCTGATTCTATAGTTTCTGCTTCAGTAAAAATTTCAGGTGTTAATATTCCATTTTGAAAATTAACCTAATTAATATTCATGACATCGTCATTTCTAACATGAATATTCATGAAGTAAAGGGTTAAATAATATGTATGAATGAGTAATAGCCAATGCAAACAGTTTGGATCCAGATCAGACATTGAGTAACTTGGCATCTCAATAGGATCCACACTGATTGGCTTTCTACATTTTGAAGAAAAGTCAATACTGAGAATTGAAGCAGACGACAGTTTATTTGCAAATGGTAATTACTTTTTGTGATTGATAATTGTATGCACAAGATGTCTTATCTGACTTCTAATTGCAGTGCTATTTCCAGAAATTTCTTGCATTAAGCTTTTACAGTAAATGAATTACATTAAACTGTGGTAACTATGGCAATGGGATCTTTTGTCAGTTGTGGAATCTTTTGCACTGATTTAAATGACCTTGTTCTCTTTTATCTCAATTGGATATATTCATTTCACAAAACCATTTTATCATTGGGCAGCGTGGGGGGTAATTGGGTAATCATTAAACATTAATTTACAAGCAGTTTAAACCCTTTACTCCATAAATATGCCATTCTACGCCTTTACAAACAGAGTAGTCCCAGATCAGACGGCTCCTGTAGGAGCCGTCTGATCAGGGTCTGCTGTGTTTGCTTATGATATAATATTGATATGCTTATACAGTTTCAGTTACGGGCAAAACTTTCTGTGTCCCGTGTGCTATTATAATAATTAATCTTATTATGTTCATGATGTCATCATTTCTTACATGAGTATTCATTATAAGAGAACAGGCTTAACCCTTTCCTCCATAAATAAAACTTTCAACGCCTCTGTAAAAGTCACTTTTTGAAAACCATTGTGATAAATAGAGCATTTGCTCCACTGAGGAGCTACACAAAACAAACATTTTCCTTTTCCCTAGTAAATGCTCCTTTTCGGTAGATGTTTTTACAGGGGTTGGGTTTAAAAATAGCCTATGAAGGAATGGGTTTATCCCCATGAGACATTTCGTTAATGGATGTTTCATTAAGATTCAACCTATTTGAGACACCGATTATATTTTTGTACAAGAGAGAATTGGCCATATTTGACTATGAAGTTGGGTGATATAAATTGGAGAGATGATGATAAGCTTCTTATACTACTGGTAAACGTGAATTCAGAATAATTCTTGTTGTCTGAAAAAATTGCGTTCTGCTCAAATACTGAAAATTATGTTTTCTTCTATTTTTTTCTGAAAAATCCAGTCGGAGTATAAAAACAGTTTAGATCCTATTGAGAAACCTATAATTACAGTGAAACCTCGCTAATGCGACCACTTAATAAACAGCCACTGGCGCTGTTTAAAGCAGGTGGTTGCTTAATGCAGGATGAAAGTTATGCAGAAAGCTCATATAGGAGCTTTCTGCATAACTTTCGTCCTGCATTAAGCTATCACCTGCCTCTGTCACCCAGAATTATGCCCCTTTTTGGTGGTCGCATTAGCAGGGTTTTACTATACTTCTTTTTTCTGATTTTTTAACTATTTGCATAAATCTTCACTGCATAAATCTTCACAACTTAAGCCTTTCCTTCACACATTTACAAATAGAGTAGACCCAGATCAGACGGCTCTGTATGCTTTTGACATGATATCAGTCTGAATCAGCATTTTTTTTTTTTATCAAAGCAAAAATAATCCATTGGAAAGTTTACATTATAAAAATTCAGCTGATAAATATTCATGATATCATTATTTCTTACACAAATACTGAACAAGGAAAAGGTTAACCCCTTTCCTCCATGAATAATGTAAGAATTATATAATGATATGAATATTATTTAGATTTATTTGTTATAATAACATATCGACATTGGCATTATAAGTCATGGCAGAAACTGTAGAATCTTATCTATATTTTACCTTAATTAACCCTTTCCCTGTTCTATGTTTATTACAAATTTCAATACCTACTGAATATTCAGGGACAGAATAGTTATAATGAAATATGGAAGGTGGAACAATGTAGCTATTTCAGAAAGTAAAGAAACAGATCTATCCAATTCCATGAGCAAACAGAGCAGACCCTGATCAGACGGCCCCTCTAGGAGCCGTCTGATCTGGGTCTACTCTGTTTGCAAATGCGTGAAAACACGTTTACGAGGGAAAGGGTTACATGTAAGCAAACAGTCTAAGCTGTCTGATCTGGGTCTACTCTGTTTGCAAAGGCAAAGAAAGGTGTATTTATGGAGGAAAGGGTTAAATTGCGTGCAGAGGGTTAAGAAACTTCTATAGCTTGAATAATTTACTTCAAGGTTAATAAAGGGTATGCATTGTAAGATTGATAAAGTCGGTTTTGTTTTTATATGTAAATGAATCTAGAATCTCAGTGATAGATGAATATAAATGTTTCTTAACCCTTTCCCTGTTTTAATGCTTATTCCAAATTTCTATACCTGCTGAATATTCATGGACAAAATAGTTATAATGAAATATGGAAGGTGGAAAATTGTTACCATTTTAGATACTAAAGAAACATATCTGTCAAATTCTTTTAGCAAATAGCAGACCCTGATCAGACAGCTCCTATAGGATCTGTTTCCAAATGTGTGAAAAAGCGTTTAATAGGGAGAGGGTTTAACCCTTCGCTCTATGAATATGCTTTTCTATGCCTTTGCAAACAGAATAGACCCAGTTCAGATGGCTCCTGTAGGAACCGTCTGATCAGGGTCTACTCTGTTTGCTTATGAAATAAAATAGACATGATTCTACAATTTCCGTCATGGCCAAAACTTCCTGTATTCCTGTGTCATTATAGAAATAATCTAATAAATATTCATGATGTCATTATTTCTTACAATTTTGAAGTAAAGGGTCAACCGAATATGAATGTATCTTAACAAGAAAATAGTTTTCCAATAGTATTCTTATATGCAGAAAAGACTGGCTCTTTGAAATGCAAATTTTGATGTCATTAGAAATTAATTTTTGTCTTTCAAAGTTTCAAAGTTTTTGTTTGTTTGTTTGTGCTCACTATGGGCTGATTGGACGTCCCAGAGAGAGGGGAGAGGATACAGAGAAACCGGGTCAGAGTAGATCAGTTTCAGAAAACAATCTGGAAGCCAATGTGCATTGCGGGCCATCTAGTCCAATGAGGCTCATAGTATTGGTAGTTTAGTCTTAACCCATTCCCTCATAGGCTATTTTTAGGTTCAACCTCTTTGAATAAATCTACCCGAAAAGGAGCATTAACTAGAGAAAAGGAAAATTTTAGAATTTCGTAGTTTGAAACCATTGTGATAAATAGAGCATTTGCTCCTATAGGAGCAAATGCTCTATTTATCACAATGGTTTCACAAAGTGAATTTTACAAAGTCGTCAATATGAGGGAATGGGTTAAGGGCCAAGTGCAGGTTACCATTGATAGCTTAGTACCAGCCCAAAGGCCAAGTTAGGCTCACCATTGGTAGTTTAGTACAAATTCCAGGACCAAGTGAGGCTCACCATTGGTAGTTTAGTACAAACCCCAGGGCCAAGTGTTGATCACAGTATGTGCCTTAGAGCCATCCCTAGCCTAGGATTCTTAAGCAAACAGAGCAGACCCTGATCAGACGGCTCCTATAGGAGCTGTCTGATCTGGGTCTACTCTGTTTGCAAAAGTGTAGAAAATTCATATTTAAGGAGTAAAGGGTCACAAATAGCGTCGTGTTCAGGCTACTTACAGTAATATTTGTTTCCATCCAGGGTTTGCTATGTAAATGATTGGAATGGCTCAGCCAGTAAACACTTTAGGCGAAGCATATCACAAATTACATCTGCATTTGGAATCATCATATTGAAAGCATGTCTGGAATTTTTGTATCACATTGTAGCCAAACTATATCACCATTCCCTTGGGGAGATCTGCTGTAACCAGAATAAACAGGCTTTGTTTGATGATTCGATGGCTAAAAACTTTGGTGCCATTCTACTCACTGCTAGTGTCATCATCATCATCGTACAAAACTGTCTGTAAATGTAGACTTTTGATTGCTGGGAAACTTGTCGGCTGACATTTACAATCAGTGAATATCCAGGGCCTGCCTGGTTGTCATTTAACCCTTTACTCCATAATTACTCCTTTCTACGTACGCCCTTATAAACAGAGTAGATCCGGATCAAATGGCTCTGTAACAGGAGCCGTCTGATTAGGGTCTACTCCGTTTGCTTTTTGAATAAATATATATTTTGATTCTACAGTTTCTGCTTTGGCGAAATATTGATGTGTTAATTATGCCATTTTTAGCTTGTCTGTTTCAAAGAAAAGTCAAGCTATTGTGATCACTGGGTCGTAGTCGTCATTGTCGTTGTTGTTGTCATCGTCGTTGTTGTCGTCTTCGGCATGCAAAAACTTTAATGTAGCTCATTACTTGAAAAGTATAAGAGTTATCAACATGAAAGTTAGTAGATCTCATTGAGGGGAAGGCCCCTACATAAGAACCATAACTCTTGATTTCAAAATTTTGGAGTTATGGCCCTTTATCATTTTCAAACTTTTTTAATTTAGCTGGACAAGTACCAAATCAGATGAGCGTTGACGCTACATGCGGCTCTTGTTAAATATGAATATTCACTCTGTCGTCATTTCTTTTATGAATACATGGGGTAAAGGGTTAAAGTTCTAAGTGGATTCTACTATGTGTATTAAACCTTTCTGTGTTGCATATTTATGTTAGAAAAAAAGGACATCATTACTATTCATTATCTGAATTTTATGAATAGATGCCATTTGTACAGAATATTGTTTAGTATTTGTTACCAAGTAACTACAGAGTCAGATCTATTATAATTTCATAAGCAAACAGAGCAGACTCTGATCGGATGGCCCCTACACATGCATTGAATTTAGAGGAGGCGGAGCCGGCGTATTCCCCCCTCGCCCCCCCCTTAGAATTGCCCAAACAAACTACATTTGTATTTTGAGTAATTTTATTAGATCTACATCTAATAAAAATTAATAAAACAATGATTTTAATCAGAATTTTTTACTTCCCTCACTCAACTATGTTCTTTCTCATCATGCATGATCTGGGTCTACTCTGTTTGCAAAGGTGTGAAAAGGCGTATTTATGAGGGAAAGGTTTAAACATTGATAGGCCTTTCCATTTCAGAGATTGAGTATTCAAAGAGTTAAAAGTCCTTATACAAGGCCACACTTTCTCATACAGGGCCATTACATATTGCCCTTATAAGGGTTGTCCCATAATACAGGATATAGTTGTATTGTTTGACGTGTTCTATCTATGTTTCCTTATTACCAACCAAAGTTTTCCTGCTGAGGCTTCTTTGTGTCTATACCATTTATTGTTTAAAATCAATTCTTTAGAGGAGCGTAGCTGAATCCAAATGTAATGTAAGCACTGTAGCTATAGGGGCGGGAGCATGCTCCTGCGAGAAATTTTTGAATTGTGTTGTTTTGAAACCATTGTGATAAATAGAGCATTTGTTCCTGTAGGAGCAAATGCTCTATTTATCGCAATGGTTTCAAAAGGTGACTTTTACAGAGGCGTCAATAGGCAGAACGTTTATCAAAGTCTTCCCATCTAAGCCTTCGATTTTTGTTCCATTTTGGCCATAATAATAATTTCACCTTTCCGTTTGTGTTACTCATGTGTGTTAGTGTACTGTATTGCTAGCTACGCCCCTGCTTTATATATAGGAACATAGGATAGTTTGTCTATGGCAGAACTGTGTAATGTATATAATTCCATAAAAGCAAATAGAGCAGACCCTGGCACGATGGCTCCTACAGGAGCTATGTGATATTAGTTTACACTGTTTACAAAGGCATGAAAAAGGTTCTGCCTCAGGTAAAAGGTCAACCCGTTCCCTCATAATCCAACCACTTTGAATAAATCTACTGAAAAGTAGCATTAACTAGAGAAAAGGAACATTTTAGAATTCTAGTTTTGAAACCATTGTGATAAATAGAGCATTTGCTCAACAGGAGCAAATGCTCTATTTATCACAAGTGTTTCACAAAGTGACTTTTACAGGAGTGTCAAAAGGCGTCAGTAGGAGGGAATGAGGTAAGGCCACAATAATCTTTTTGCTAAACATTATCACTGACCTTCTTTGGTTAGGTAAGTAGGGACATGGATCTAATTTAACCCTTTCCTTCATTCATGTACAGTAAAATGGCGATAATCCGAGGACTGTCAGGAACTGAGAAAATGCTCGGATTACCGCTACCCTCGGATTATCCATGAATTCATACTTTGTGGATTCAACGTGTCAAATATTTCGTACAGGGTATGCACATACATGTGTTTTTTGCCTACTGAATGCTTAACAGATAAATTGATATGTTTGCGTATTTTTAGAAAAGTCTCGTTCAACCAAACGCTTATTACGAGAGTAAACACTCTTTATAAAGTATTTCAGACGAATAACACCGAGTGTTCCGATTATTAATTAATTCAACTTGCCCTGATTTTTCTTATCACGAAACAGCACGGGAACGAAGCGATGTTGTTTTTTAAAATCCAGAACTAAAATAAAATGTCGACGAATGGAAACTTAGGCAAACTAAAATCTATAAGTATGATGTTAGAAGCTACGACTGTTCTATGTCTAATAGTTTGAAACCAAATTTGGGTTTATTGTGAATGGTCCGTTGTACGGAGCAAACTACAGTGAATGGTGTTTACCGTTATCACTTATATAAGTAAAGAATCAATGCATTATACACAATTATGCGCTCACAATTACTGCCAACATATGTGTATACTGTTGGACCCGGTGTTATTCACACATAGTAGGAAACTAACAACGTGGCACCTCTAATTGCTGGGGGCACACGGAGTCACAAGACATCAACAATGGAGGTGTGATAAATTGACTTCGAAGTGTCTGCATGCATGCTCGGATTAGGCAGGTAAATTAATGAAGCAATTGATTGAAGGGACCGAGAAGCGTGCTCGAAAAATCGGATTATCGAGACTCGGATTACACGGTACATAGTTGTATTGAAGTAATAGATTTCATGTCCGGACCATACAAATTCCCTCGGATTTGACCATATACTCGGAAAATCGCTCCTCGGATTATCGCCGTTTTACTGTAAATGCCTTTTCATGCACCTGCAAACAGAGTAAACCCAAATCAGATAGCTCCAGTGGAGCCATCTGATCTGGGTCTGCTCTATTTGCTAATGGAACTTGATAGATCTGTTTCATTAGTTTCTAAAATGGCAGCAATGTTCCCACTTTCCATATTTCTTTATAACTATTTTGTCCATGAATATTTGGTAGGTGTTGAAATTTGGAATAAACATACAGCAGGGAAAGGGTTAACAATATTAGCCACAATCTATTGCTAGAACATTATATCAATAAGCTTACTTCTGAGGAATGCATTTATCTCAAATGAATGTCAAGCTTTAGGGTTTTTATTTCCCCATAACATTGTGTGATGACATAGGAGGCCAATATATTAAAATATATTACCTCCAAAAAATGGCACTAACAAGTCAAATAAAATGTGTCATCACCGTACTGATCACTGTTCCATCCTTTTTGGTATTCAATATTTCATGTTTACATACCTATCGGTTCTTTCAGCACTTTGATTGTTCTCGTGGTATAATTCTTCTCTCTCTCAGCAACACTGAGCAACACTGTATTGTCAGTAGCTCTGGGTGTTCAACAATGGACAGTAGAATGTTTGAATTACAATTAACCCTTACAAAATAAACAAATCAGCATCTGTCAGTTGTAAGAATAGTACACTTTTATAACATATTGCCTCAGATAGCACAAGTCACAGCTGGGTTTGTTTGCCATAACTATGTCTAAATGGGACAGAGAGATACTTGTCTTTGTTACATTTTATTACTGAGCGTAAATGCTCCAGATTGTCTGCAAATAAAAACCTAACCCTTACAATGCTGAATTTTCAAATGGACTATTCCAAAATTCAAACAGGTCAAGCTTAATATGTTGAAAATTTAGGGATTTTTCTAAAGAAAAGTGTAACATGGCAAACAGTGCAGACCCTGTTGAGAGGGCTCCTCTAGGAGCCCTCTCATCTGGGTCTACACTGTTTGCAAAGGACATTAGTGACTTGTGTCCTGTGCACTGTAAGGGTTAATACTATTCTTTCTATAAGTAAACCCTTGCTTCCATACATGGAATGTATGCTGAATTTCCACAGTGGGCCAGTCCATAATGATTAACAGGCTGATATTTGTGTGAACTGGTGACAACCTATGCAAACAGCTTAACCCTTTCCCTCATATAAACGTGTTTTCACGCATTTGCAAACAGAGTAGACCCAGATCAGATGGCTCCTAGAGGAGCCATCTGATCAGGGTCTGCTCTGTTTGCTAATGGACTTTGATAGCTCTGTTTCTTTACTTTCTAAAATGGCTACATATTCCAGCTTCAATATCTGATTATAACTATTTTTGCCATGAATATTCAATAGGTATTGAAATTTGGACTAAATTTAGAACAGGGAAAGGGTTAACTCAGTCTCATCAGGATAAAAAATGCCTACTTGAGTAAATCAGTCTTATCAAATAGTTTAGTTCCAATTGAGTAGCCGAGTCTCACCAGGATCTAACAGTTTAGTGCCACTTGAGTAACTCAGGATCTAACAGTTTATATGTAGTTCCAGTTGAGTAAGTAACTCAGTCTCATCAGGATCAAACATGCATACTTGAGTAAATCAGTCTTATCAAATAGTTTAGTTCCAATTGAGTAGCTGAGTCTCACCAGGATCTAACAGTTTAGTGCCACTTGAGTAACTCAGGATCTAACAGTTTATATGTAGTTCCAGTTGAGTAAGTAACTCAGTCTCATCAGGATCAAACATGCATACTTGAGTAAATCAGTCTTATCAAATAGTTTAGTTCCAATTGAGTAGCTGAGTCTCACCAGGATCTAACAGTTTAGTGCCACTTGAGTAACTCAGGATGTAACAGTTTATATGTAGTTCCAATTGAGTTTGAGTAAGTAACTCAGGATCAAACAGTTTAGTTCTACTTGAGTAACTCTGTCTCATCAGGATTAACTGTTTAGTTCCACTTGAGTAACCCAGTCTCATCAGGATTAACTGTTTAGTTCCACTTGAGTAACTCGGTCTTATCATGATCAAGCAATTTAGTGCCGCTTGAGCAAACTCGACCAGTCTCATCAGAATCAGTTTAGTTGCATTTGAATAACTGTGTCTCATCAGGAACAAACAGAAAGAGTAACTACCAAAAACAGAGTATTGCAAAAACATACCAGAGTACTGTATTATCAATAGAAACAGATAGAGTACTACCAACAAACATAGAGTACTACAAAAATATAGTACATGTACTACAAAAAAATAGAGTACTGCAAAAAACATAGAGTACTACAAAGAACAATACAGTAAAACCTCTCTATAATGGCCACAAAATTGTGTTCATTATTTGGTATTTAGGGCAGGTGGCCTCTTAAAGCAAGGTGAGAGTAAAACAGAATGCTCCTATAGGAGCGTTCTGTTTTACTTTCACCTTGCTTTAAGCAATCGCCTGCCTTTAACACAAAATACTTGATGTAATTTAGTGGCCATTATAGAGAGGTTTTACTGTAACATAATACAATACTACCAAAACAGCAGATAGAGTATTACCAAAAAAACAGAGTACTACCAAAAGAACCAGATAGAGTACTACCCCCAAAAAAATGCTTTGCCAAAAACATAGAGTACTACCAAAAAACAGAATGATAGAGTACTACCAAAAAAGTACACAGTTTTGTTTTACAATTATATAGGTTAATCTCAGTCAACCTTTCCTATTTGCATTTTGCATAATTTTCAAGTTTTGCTGTCAAACACAATTCTGTTTTATACAGATGTATCAAAAATGATTCCGGAGATATGCATCCCTTATGACATATTGTCTAGACCAACGCGTCAATTGCTATTTGCATGATTAGTTGCCCTTTTGATATATCATTAGAAAATGCATAGGAAAGAGTTGCTGTGGCTCTCAAAGGAAAAGCAAACAGATTATTATGGTGTAATCAGTTGTTTTACAATTCATGAAATATACAGTTTTGCAAGAAGAAAAATCATTTATCCTAAGTATACAGACACCCAATCTCCCGATTCTATTGGTTTATAAAGCTGAAAATATCAATTCAGCAATATTTGTAGCTCACCTAGCTTATATTGCCGAGGTGAGCTATTGGGACTGGCTTGTAACATGTGTGCCGTACGTCATCAACCATTTCTGTAAATGACATTTCCTAAACCGCTGACTCGTTTTTCACCAAATTTCACAAGAATGAACACAACAGGTGTCCCTCTATCAAATTTGTATATCGCTAATAAATTATTTTACAGGTGATTTCTGTCCATTTTAATTTACTTTGTCACTGAATTTGAATCGAGAATTTTTTTCATTTCTTACCGGATCGAGATCAAATTTAAACCACTTGTGTCATCGTTTTTCAGGAACTCGGTGCCCGAGTTTCCCTTTAATCCATCTTTAAATAAAGATTTTATGCATAAAAACAATGTTTTCCTCATTGTAAACACGTTCATTTCAAAATTGCAAATGGCGGACGATTGACGTCGAGTGGAACGTTCGAATTTAACTAAGGGTAATTATAGCTCTTAAAAGTTGACGTCATACACGAAATTACGTCATTTATTTCATATCAGTATGCAATTCACCCCTGTTGAAAATGATACGCTCCACGATCCATACATATGGCGGCCATTTGCAAAGAAACAGCTGATCGAATTAGCATGTAGAAAATGCATTTTCGGCATTTTATTCCTTGTTACTGCATGATATTGAGGGATATTTAGCATGGGAGTTCCTGAAAAACGATGTGATCAAATGAAGTATATTTAAGGTCAGTCTGACTCGAAATGAAAAAAATATCGACTAAAATTCAGTGACAAAGTAAATTGAAATGGACAGTAGTTAAATATTGTTCATATAAACACCTGTTAACCCTTTCCCTCATATAAACGTGTTTTCACGCATTTGCAAACAGAGTAGACCCAGATCAGACGGCTCCTATAGGAGCCGTCTGATCAGGGTCTGCTCTGTTTGCTAATAGAATTTGATAGATCTGTTTCTTCGCTTTCTAAAATGTCTACAATGATCCACCTTCCATATTTCATTGTACCAATGATGTTTATGAATATTCAGTAGGTATTGAAACTTGGAATAAACATAGAACAGGAAAAGGGTTTATGCCTTTGCAAACAGAGTAGACTCGGATCAGATTGGTCCTATATAGGAGCCGTTTGATCAGAGTCTGCTCTGTTTGCTTATAGTGTAATATATATAGCTGATGTTACAGCCAAAATGCCATTATGAACATTAATCTTATTAACCCATTCCTCCATAGGCTATTTTTAGACTCAACCTCTGTGAATGAATCTACCCAAAAGGAGCATTTACTAGAGGAAAGTAAAATTCTAGAATTTTGTAGTTTGAAACCATTGTGATAAATAGTGCATTTGCTCCTATAGAAGCAAATGCTCTATTTATCACAACGGTTTTAAGAAGTGGTTATTACAGAGACATAGAAAGGCTTATTTATGGAGGAAAGGGTTAATATTTTTGATGTCATTATTTCTTACATGAACAGGTAAAGGGTTAACCCTTTACTCCATGAATATTCATGTAAGAAATGATGGCATGGTGAAAGTAACTTATTTGTTATAACAGCACATGGTCAAAGGAATTTTTAGTCATGACATAAACTGTAGAATCATATCTATATTATATCATAAGCAAACAAGAGCAGACCCTGATCAGACGGCTCCTATAGGAGCCGTCTGATCTGGGTCTGCTCTGTTTGCAAAGGCGTAGAAAGGAGTAAATATGGAGTGAAAGGCTAAGGAATTGTTAATTGTTTCAGCTAATATTTGAATAAAAAATACCCGACTATAATAAAAGTTTCATGTTTAGGCAGGTCACAGGAGCTAAAAATAGATTTTAATGAACAATTTCATTACATGACAACTTCCTTATAATAAACCGTGGATTTGACCATCTTTCGCAGCTGTAATCCTCTGGAGATTTAATTCAGTCTTGGAAAAATGTTTCCAGTCTGTTGCAAAAGTTGGTCAGAGCAGCTTAAAATAGATTTTAATGATCAATTCCTCCTTAACCATGGATGAGATTTGACCAAGCTTTACAGGAATGATATTTAGATGTTCTCAGATAAAATTATTTAAATGGTTTTGATCGGTTGTATAAGCATATCATAGGAGCTAAACATTTGTTTCAGTAAACCAATTTCTATAACCCTTTCCAGAGGTACAGATAACCCTTCGCTTGCTGAATTTTAAAATACATATCTCCTTCTTTACCCATGCCCTGTTGTACAATTACATATATCTTCACTGTGTACAAGTATTTCGCTGTGCAATCACTGCTGTGGAGTGCACTGGTTGCACAATCAACATGTAAATAGTGCAGACCCTGATGAGACAGCTCCTGCAGGAGCTGTCTCATCTGGGTCTTCACTATTTACAGGTAGGTATATTGACGCCAATAGCAAGCGAAGGGTTAAGATGCATTAATTAAAATATTTTTGAAGAATAATCTCTTTATTTCTCCAGCGAACGCTATTACTACAATCATGTACATGTATGTTGTGACCATTCTTTAGAATTGTCTCTTCGAGAGACGAGCATATTTTGTGTAGTTATTACACATTTTAACCTTTCCCTATTCAATATTCATGGGGCGTCCAATTAGCCCATAGTGAGCAGAAACAGACGTTAATCAACACAAACAAACATATCAATATTCATGTAAGAAATAATGAAATCATGAATATTTATTAGCTGAAATTTTATGATATAAAATTTTTCACAGAATTGTTTGCTTTGACAAAAATAGTAGAATCAGATCTGTATCTTGTCAACAGCTAATAGAGCATACACTGATTGGATGGCTCCTACAGGAGCCGTCTGATCTAGGTCTACTCTGCATGCAAGGGTCGTGAAAAGTTGTTTATATAAAGGAAAGGGTTATGCTGGTCTCATCTGGACTGATAACATCAATTGTTCCCAAAAACTCAACTGATAGAGTGACAAATGTTACCATGGTAACAAAGGTCAGTATTTTGTAATTCATTCGATATAAGCCAAAAGTTACTTATTCATTCCCAGTACTAATCCAATCGTCACCACATTGGTCTGTGATGAAGAATGAAATGCTAAATTGGATTTGCTTAACTTTGAATCTTGGAGATTTATTAACTTACACAAAAGAAATTTCAAAATATATAGACTTTTTCCAATGATACTTGACAACCTTGATTAGATTTGTCCAAGGATCTAATTCAGCAAAAGGATTGACTGTGGCTAATACAACATTAACCCACTCCCTCATAGGCTATTTTTAGATCCAATCTCTTTGAATAAATCTACCAAAAAGGAGCATTAACTAGAGAAAAGGAAACTTTAGAGTTTGGTAGTATTGAAACCATTGTGATAAATAGAGCATTTCTCCTATGGGAGCAAATGCTCTATTTATCACAATGGTCTCTACAGATGACTTTTGCAGAGGCATCAAAAAGCATCCGTATGAGGGAATGAGTTAAACAAGTCTCGGAGCTACAGATAGAGGTACATGTATGTGCGCAAATACTAAAACCATTCTTGACCACTCTTTAGAATCGTCTCGAAGAGATGATTCTAAAGAGTGGTCACAACATAGCGTTTGGTGGAGAATAAAGAAGCTATTCTTGAAAATGTTTTAATTTACGCATCTTACCTGGAGCTCTGACCTAATCCAGCTTGCATAAGGTCATCCGATGCACCCTTCTTTATTCATTGAGTAAGTACTTCCATTCATATTATGGTCACGTGATTTCATCACATGATTGATATGTGTTTTTTCATGTGCACTTTATAACAATCTTATATTTTGTGTTCTTTTTAGCTCCTCTGTTTCGAAGAAATCAAGAGCTATTGTCGTAACTCCGGCGTCTGCATCGTCGTTGTCGTTGTCATCATCGTCCGAAATCTTAACATTGACCAAACTTCTTCAATTTTTTATTTACAACCTGCATTGTTGGTATGCATGTTCATCTTGACAATGACGACAGACGAGTGTTGGCACATGCTTGCGGTGCTCTTGTTTAACATACTGTGCCAATTTATTTTGCTCTGTCTGTATGTTGGATGGTTGGTTTAGCCCCAACTTTAACATTGACGATTATTTTGTCACCATTGCGCATACATACTTCAAAATTGGCATGCGCATGTGCAACTTATGAAGGCCAACATTTTGAGGGGTGACTTATTAAGGTCAAGGTCATATATCACTGTCAAAGGTCATGTCAGGGGCATAGTGTTTCACAAACACATTCTTGTTTATGTGAGAAATAGTATACCTTGATTGTTTCCAGATGCCATTATTAATCGCCTTTTGTATCCATAAAACACATGTCAGTAAATTGTACTATTTTGCCATATCCGCAAGGGTTGCCAGGATCAACCTGAGAAACAGTTCCATTGTATTCTATTGTTTACGTAAATAATACAAATACTGTACAAGAGTCCTGTGAAAAGCTCTGTTACTAATGGACTTCGTAGTTTTATCCCAGGTATTTTATAATCCTTTCCCTCATAATTATAAATGATTTTTCACACCTTTTGTAAACAGAGTAGACCCAGATCCGATGACTCTGTTTGTTTGCGGAATTATGTTGATCTGAGTCCCTCTCTTTGATTCCTCCTTATGGCGGCTGTGATATAGATGTTTTTACATCCTTACTTGGAGACTATCTGAGGTGAGTAAACTACCTCCAACCTTAGCTATGAAGTTGGCAGATTTCATAGCAGGTAAGGTACTTTGGTGCTTAACCCATTACCTCATAGGCTATTCTTAGATACAACCTTTTTGAATAAATCTACTGAAAAGGAGCATTAACTAGAGAAAAGGAAAATTTAAGAATTTTGTTGTTTGAAACCATTGTGATAAATAGAGCATTAAACTTTGCTTCTATAGGAGCAAATGCTCTATTTATCACAATGGTTTCACAAAGTGACTTTTACAGAGTCGTCAAAAGTCGTCAATATGAGGGAAAGGGTTAAATGTGTAGGAAAGTCCGTTTTAGTTTTGAATTTTCATTTTTAGCTCATCTGTTTCAGAGAAACGTCACGCTATTGTGATCACTGGGTCGTAGATGTAGTTTTAGGACGTCGCATTCGTCGTCAGCATGCAAAAACTTTAATGTAGCTCATTACTTGAAAAGTATATTAAGAGGTATCAACATGAAACTTCTTAGGTGGGTAGATCTCATGGAAGAGAAGGCCCCTACATAAGAAACATAATTCTTGATTTCAAAATGTTGGAGTTATGGCCCTTTATTTTTTTCAAAAGGTTTTTATTTAGCTGGACAAGCACCAAATCAGACGAGCGTTGGCGCTGCACACAGCTCTTGTTCCTGTTGGATAGGTTGGGCATGTGACGTCCTGCGCAAGGTAATTTGGTCTTGTGGGACTTCCTGTTTTATCAAAAATGGCTTCAAAATATGACTTTTACAGAAGCGTCAAAAGGCATCAATATGAGGGAATGGGTTAAAGTGCTTTCACTAAAACAATTTTTATCAATTATCCACCTCAAGTTGTTTTCTTGGTGCACCCGCCGATTTATTCTGCACTTCCCAACTCCCAACTGAGCCAATTCCAGAACATTTGTCTGTAGTTTGTCATTACACTGTAATCATGAACAGGATTCACTTCAACTTGGAACACCTACAGATAGAAACAAATACAAGAGCACACAATAGATTACCTCCATCTATCAGTCACACTTTTTAGCTCACCTGATCATAATTATGCCCATGGTGAGCTTTTTTGATCACCCTCCGTCTGTCCGGGGGCGTCTGTGGCCGAGTAGTTACGGTCTTTGACTGACAACAGCTGTGGGTTCGACTCCTAGTCTGGGCATTCGGATTTTTCATGTGAGGAAGCCTTCCAGCTGGCTTGCAGTAGGTAGGTGGTTCTACCCGGATGTTATTCCGTGCACGAAACAATGCAATTTGTTCCATGTACAGAAGAACCTCTTTGGTCTCCCTCCACCTGTAATTAGCTGGACATCGTGATATGACTAAAAGACTGTTAACCCTTTCCCTGTTCTATGTTTATTTCAAATTTCAATACCTACTGCATATTCATAAACAAAAATAGTTATAATGAAATATGGAAGGTAGACAATTGTAGCCATTTTAGAAAGTAAAGAAATGGGTGTATCAAATTTTATTAGCAAACAGAGCGGACCCTGATCAGACGGCTCCTCTAGGAGCCGTCTGATCTGGGTCTACTCTGTTTGCAAATGTGTAAAAACACGTTTATGTGAGGGAAAGGGTTAAAACGACGTAAAACTTGATAAAAACCAAACCAAACCTCTCCGCCCGTCCATCAATCACTTTTCCTTTAATCCTTTACTTAATGAATATTCATGTTAGAAATTGTGACATCATGAATATTAAATTAGCAGAAGTTGTTATAATGTAAACCTTTCAAGAAAATTGTTTGCTGCTGCAAAAACCGAAGAACCACATTCTATATCATGCAAGAAGCAAACAGAGGAGACCCTGAACAGATAGCTCTATAGGATCCTATAGGAGCCGTCTGATCAGAGTCTACTCTGTTCGCAAAGCAGTAGAAAGGCGTATTTATGGAGTAAAGGGTTAACCTTTCTCTACATAAATACGCCTTTCTACGCCTGTGCAAACAGAATAGACTCAGATCAGATGGCTCCTATAGGAGCCATCTGATCAGGGTCTTCTCCGTTTGCTTATTATAATTATATTATAGATATGATTGTACAGTTTCTGCCATGACCAAAATTTCCTGTGTCCATGTGCTATTTATAGCAAATTAATCTAATTAATATTCATGATGTCATTAAATCTTACATGAATATTCATGGAGGAAAGGGTTAAACAACATACTGACAGAATGTTCCTAGGATGACTCTCTATGAAGATTGATCAAAATTGAAAGGATCTGAATATCTGTTGTGGTGGTGGGATCCGATTGTATAGAATTGGCAATGATGAAAATATTTTTAACCCTTCTCTTGCTGAATTTTAAAATACGTTTCTTCTTCTTTACCCATGCCCTGTTGTATATTTACATATATCTTCACTGTGTACAAGTTCTTCGCTGTGCAATGACTGCTGCACAATCAATTTGCACAATCAATTTGTAAATAGTGCAGACCCTGATGAGACAGCTCCTGCAGGAGCTGTCTCATCTTGGTCTTCACTATTTACAGGTAGGTATATTGATGTGAATAGCAAGCGAAGGGTTAATATAGGAAACAGGACTCTAGAAATCTGGAAAATCGCTGATCTGAACCAATTTCTTAATTTTGAGATCGGATAGTATGACAGAATTTATAAAAAAATATCTGTCACAAAATCTGAAGCAGACAATACATATCTAATCAAAATCATCAGTCTATTCGCTAAAAGTATTGTTTGCTTTTGGTAACTGGCCCATCATAAACATTTCAAGGGATTTAATGCTCCGGCAGTCAGGGATTAATTGGTCTAGTTGCCCTTTTGGCCTCCTTACTGATATATATTGTTCTTCTCCGCAGCTAGCCACTCAACCATGTAGTAATATTGATAAGTATTCTACTTTTTAGCTGGATTTTTCAAGAAAAATATCGGCTTATAGTTTGGCAAAAACCGGGCGGGCAGACGGGTAGCATGCTGTCGTTTACAAAACGTTAACACATAGTGCTTATAACTTCTGAATTACCGTACTTAAGCTAGACAATTTATATTTGGTATGCAGATAGCTTGGGTGAAAGCCTTTCACTTGATACATGGATACCTGAAATCAGGTCAAGGTCACTATTTCGAAATCTTTGTCGTTTTTAACAAACTTTAACATTGCTATAACTTCAGAACTACAAAATCATCTTTGGTATACAGATGGCTTTGATAAATGCCTTTCAGTTGATATAAAGATATTTGAAATTAGGTCAAGGTCACTATTTTGACATGTTGGCCATCATTGAAAAACTTCAACATTTTACTTCTGAACCTCATAATGCTAGACAATTCATGAAATTGGGTCAAGATCAAGATCACTATTTTGAAAACTTGGCTGTTTTTAACAAACTTTAACATTTTGCTATAAATTCTGATTCACGAATGCTAGGCAGTTCACTTTTGGGTATTCAGATAGCTTTGCTAAGGACCTTACAGATGACATAAAGATACCTGAAATCAGGTCAAGGTCAAGGTCACTATTTTGAAAACTTGGCTGTCATTAAAATTTTGTTATAACTTCTGAACCTCATCATATGCTAGACAATTTATATTTGGTATGCAGATAACTTGAAGATCTAGGCTATTTTTAGACACAACCACTTTGAATAAATCTACCGAAAAGGAGTGTTTAACTAGAGAAAAAAATAATTCTGACGAAAAACATCTTGATGAACTAACTGATTATTTATGATACTAATCATGTAAGATTTTCATTTCGATAAAAAATAGTTTTCTTGCTTCTCTTTCAAAGCCTAATACAAACAACCACACATGCAAAATTGAAATGTCATTAGTTTTCGCGAATGTCATCTTTTTCATGACAGTTCTGTGGCAAAATGTCTGGCTGGACTGGTTAGGATCCGAAACTTTTTAGAGCCCTAGTTAAGGAAACATGTTCATTGACTTTTGCAAGCAGTCTCGATACAGTTTAGCTGGTTTAACCCATTCCCACTTAGGCTATTTTTAGACCTAACCTCTTTAATTAAATCTACCAAAAAGGAGCATTAACTAGAGAAAAGGAAATTTTCAGAATTGTGTAGTTTTGAAACCATTA
Organism: Azorinus chamasolen; assembly: GCA_963576725.1. Classification (NCBI taxonomy): domain Eukaryota; kingdom Metazoa; phylum Mollusca; class Bivalvia; order Cardiida; family Solecurtidae; genus Azorinus; species Azorinus chamasolen. Next base: position 34,757,086 of record OY755244.1, read on the forward strand.
TGATAAATAGAGCATTTGCTCCTGTGGAGCAAATGCTCTATTTATCACAATGGTTTCACAAAGTTACTTTTACAGAAGCGTCAAAAGGCGTCAATATGCGGGAATGGGTTAAGAACCTCTGATCAAGGTCTGCACTGTCCTCTAGTCAGATAATTCCTATCATACTTAATTGTCTGTTAACCCATTACCTCATAGGCTATTTTTAGATACAAACTCTTTGAACAAATCTACCGAAAAGGAGCACTAACTAGAGAAAAGGAAAATTTTAGAATTTTGTAGTTTGAAACCATTGTGATAAATAGAGCATTTGCTCCTGTAGGAGCAAATGCTCTATTTATAACAATAGTTTCACAAAGTGACTTCTACAGCGTCGTCAAAAGTCGTCAGTATGAGGGAATGGGTTAACCCATTCCTTCATATAAATACATTTTAATACCTTTTCAAACGTAGTACACCCAGATCAGACAACTCTTGTAGAAGTCTTCTGATCAGGGTCTGCTCTGTTTGCTTATGATATAATATAGATTCTGTCATGGCCAAACATTCCTGTGTCCATGTGCTATTATAGCTATTCGATATCTCAAATTGCAAGCTAGGGGCCACAAATTACTTCTGAGATAACAGATGTTTGAGTCATCCGATTTCTAATCTGGACAATTTCTCAGGTTCACAGCTTAATGCAAGTCAGATGTAATGCTGAAAGCTCATGCAGGAGATTGAACCTGAACTTTTGTTTCTATACATTATTAACAATTGTCGCCAATATACAACAACTGATATAACTTTTAGGTCTAAATTCCTGTACACAAAAATCTAGTGCCAGACCTGTCATTTATGCCTGACCCTCTAATTGGAAACAATGACAAAATGGATAAGAGTCAGATTATGTAGACGGCACATGGTCATGGTAATTAATTTTTCAAGTGAAAACAGAAAATGCATTGTGCTTACAGGTTTAATGCGAGAGCTACATGATGTCTGCTAAAACATTACAGTATAAAATGTGACAAATTCACAAAATGGTGATACATACATGTATATTAAAGAAATTGGTATAAAAATTTTGGTATGAACTTCTCTTGATTAACACTCACTGAGAACAGTATCAGTGATCTTGTTCATAACAGTTTATTGTGAAGGGAGAGAGATTTTTCTTAAAATGGGCATATGGTTTTTTTTGCAGTCGAGTCTCTTATCTGTATTTGTGAGCAGCAATTAAAACCTCGAGCCATTTTATCTTCTTTCTTGAGAATATTATCTAAATGGTGTAGAGTTGTAAGAATTTACCTATTAGTAAGGTTAATTGGCGACAAGTGTGATATTGTACGGTCATGTCCGTCGCTATCGCGACGGACATATAAGACCGTACAATATCCCACACATGTTCGAGTCATCCGATTTATAATCTGCCCAATATCTCAAGTTCACAGCTTAATGCAGGTCGAAAGTAATGCTGAAAGCTCCAACAAAAGCTTTCAGCATTTACTTTCAACCTGCATTAAGCTGCATTAAGCTTTCAGCTTTCTAGATATGCATAGTGATACATTTTAGAACAATTCTGTACTGTTAACTTTGGAAAGACCAACCTTTTACTCGAGTTATCCGGAAGTTCGAGTTATCCGAGTTCAAGATATTGTAATCTAATTCATGATGTCATTATAATTATGTCTTACATGAATATTTATGGAGTAAAGGGTTAACCCTTTCCTTCATATAAACGTGTTTTCACGCATTTGCAAACAGAGTAAACCCAGATCAGACCCGATAGGAGCCGTCTGATCAAGGTCTGCCCTGTTTGCTAATGGAACTTCAAAGATCTGTTTCTTTACTTTCTAAAATGGCTACAATTTTCCACCTGTCATATTTCATTATAACTATTTTGTCCATGAATAATCAGTAGGTATCGAAATTCAGAACACAGAACAGGGAAAGGGTTAAACAATGATGGACACTTCCACTTTGAAAACACACTGATCAAACCTACAACCAACAGTGAAAGAAGGACGATGAAATTGAGGATGAAATTGACAAAGTCTGTGTTATGAGATGGTAATCTTATTGTTGATAGCTTAGGGTGGAATCTGCTGGTTTTTCATGGACTATTGCTACATTAGCTAATGGAATGGTCGTAGTGGAGCCAGTTTGTATCAATGGCAATCTGTAACCCTTTCCCTGTTCAATATTCATGTAGGAAATTTGATATCATGAATATTTATTATACCACTGCAAACTTGTTTTAGGGGGTATACTGGAATCAGCCTGTCCGGCGGACAGTCGGTCATGCGGTCGGTCCATCTGGCCGTCCGCATTTGAACATGGTTAGTTGGTGTTGCAAACTCCTCATTCAGTTTTAAAGTTGTTGAATTGATGTTTGGTATACATAATAATTATACATAATAACCACAAATGGTAGATGTGCAAGACGCAAATTTCATGTATTTACTGTTGGGCATTGCAGAATTATCTCCACTTGAACTTCAAGTATTTTTTGTCATTTTTGCATGACACATGACAAGTTGGTGTCATGAATTCCAAAGTTTGACAGATATTCAGTTTATATTTGATATACATAATTATTATGAATAGTGGATGTGCAAGACACAATTTTCATGTGTTTAGCACTGGGCATTGCAGAGTTATCTTTGTAATTTTTGCATAAAACATGGGTTGTTGGTGTTGCGAACTCCTCTTTCAGTTTTAAAGTTATTCAATGAATATGTAGTATACATAATAACCATGAATAGTAGATGTGCAAGACACAATTTTCATGTGTTTAGCACGGGGCATTGCAGAGTTATCTCCCCTTGAACTTTATTCATGGACAGAATCAATACAATGCAACATGGAAAAGTGTTGTTGTTTTTTTACTATGATGCCTTAATCCTTTCACTATTGACTATTAAGCAATTCCCTCATATTGACGACTCTGTAAAAGTCACTTGTGAAACCATTGTGATAAATAGAATATATAAAAGTAAAACCTCGAATGATACATGTCTTACCGAACGTGCATTTTATACACACTATGCAGCACATTGATTAACCCTTCTCTTGCTGAATTTTAAAATGCATTTCTCCTTCATTACCCAGGCCCTGTTGTATAATTACATATATCTTCACTGTCTGCAATTATTTCTCTGTGCAATTACTGCTGCGGAGTGCACTGGTTGCACAATCAACTTGTAAATAGTGCAGACCCTGATGAGACAGCTCCTGCAGGAGCTGTCTCATCAGGGTCTTCACTATTTACAGGTAGGTATATTGACGTGAATAGCAAGCGAAGGGTTAAATCATGGCAAACCATAGAGCGAGTTCGGCAATCAACCAATGCTCACTACGGTCGATGCTCAAACGTAAACTGGTCGAAGTTTGGTTTAGTTCCTAGTTAGTTCAACTTTAGTCTGACCATACCACAACTGTTGGTCTGACCATAGACACTAAACTGACGTCATTTCCTCTAACAGGAGACCGTTCAATCAACATTTAGTCGAACAGTAGTCACAACAGCTGATGCTCGAACTCACTCATAATCTGCCTGTGTTTTATGCAAGCAGTCATATATAGTTTCGTTTATATATAAGTTTGGCTAATAATGTTTACAATTATGGCGGTTATTGGCATCAGTGTTTGTTAACGAACTTTGACTTATCCGTATATAGTCAAATTACATAGATAAAGAAGGAAATAATTTGGGACAGAGAAAAAAGTTGGAGTTAGCGAACGTTTTGGGTTATCCGAGTTTGCGAAAGCAAGAGTAGACTGTAGACCCAGATAAGATGACCCCTTTTGGAGCTGTTTGATTAGGGTCTGCTCTGTTTCTGTTTGCTAATGGAATTTGATAGATCTGTTTCTTTACTTTCTATCATGGCTACAATGTTCCACCTTCCATATTTAATCATGACTGTTTTGTCAATGAATATTCAGTAGGTATTGATTAGGTATTCTAAACATAGAACAAGGAAAGTGTTAATTCACATATACACCCAGTAACTCGGCATAACAACAGGATCCAGACTGTTTACTACAATAACAACAGTTATTGACAAGCTACAGACATAGAGGATCTTACATGAGTGTTCATTACAAATTGTTTTTATGAAACGAGTTTACTATTATGATATGACACGAGCTTTAGCGAGTGTTACATTCATCATTTTAGTAAATGGGTTTCATGAAAACAATTTGTAATGAACACGAATGCAAGATTCTTTTTATCACATAAACCTTAAAAGTGCCATGGAAAATGAAACAAGCTATAGCTTACGACTGTTTCGGCCATTCCTTACAAACAGCGTAGTAACACAACGGACGATGCACACAGAGCGCTACGATTGTCTAACACTTAAATGAGTGTTTCTATTGGCTAACAATTGCTAATTTGCATAAAAAATGCACTAGTGCTTTTCAGCGATTTACAACACTCTGTTACGGCACTCCTACAAGGCAGATTATGTGATAAAAGAGTTTATGAAGGAAAGGATTAAGCTGCTTTAGAATGTCAAGTAAGACAATTTCATTTTATTGGGTTTCTCTTGACGGCCTAACGTTTGACAGATTGTTTGATGACTCTAGGTGAAGGTTTGATCTAGAGGAACATTTGGGTCACATCTGTATCATGGCCAAGAATGTCAAGAATATTTGCAAGACTGGATATTATAAGTATGAACTTTGTGTACTTAACCCTTTGCTCCATGAATATTCATGTAAGGAATAATGACATGATGAATTAATATTAATCAGATTAGTTGTTATAATAGCACATGGACACAGGAACTTTTTGGCCATTGCAGAAACTGTAGAATCATATCTATATTATATCATAAGAAAACAGAGCAGACCCTGATCGGACAGCTCCTATAGGAGCTGTCTGATCTGGGTCTTCTCTGTTTGCAAATGCGTAAAAATGCGAAGGAATGGGTAAAGGTTGAACAAGGTTGTACATCAAATTGATCACAGTTCATTATTTATTTGAAACTGAATCAGTAGCCTTTCCCTGTGATCCAACGACTGCCAGTTAAAATCCTATAATTCCTTACGTGACATTCTTTACTTTCTATCTGTAATTGTTCATTACTCATGTTGCATGCCTGAGATAAATAAAGATTGTTTTGTTCATTGCCTAACCTCCTGATTGGATTATGACCAGGAAGGAACCGTAGGTGATCCTCCATCAAATTTATATAAATTTATGCTGCATAAGTAGGTTACAGGAGCGAAAAATAGTTTTCTTTAAACGACTTATTCGCCTAAACACTAAATGGATTATTTGCCTACACACTAATGCTACATGGATTTTGACCAAACTTCACAGGAAAGAGACTGGTCCTATGGGATCATTGGTTTGGATGTTATAGTCATGAAAATTCAATACCGCTAATAAGCCGGTGGTAGCGGGCATGAGTAGTATTGCACTTTTAATAATTGCTCATGAACAGACTCAATTAAACTGAGTCAGCAATTTTCTCATTGCATTGCTGCTTTTGCTTTCGAAGAATTTACTTTCAGAATTTAATTTATCCACATTGGTGATCCTCTATCAAGGTTATATACCAGTTAATAACTTAATCCTTTCCCCATGTAAGAAATAATGACATCATGAATATCAATTGGCTCAATTTCTATGACGTAATCTTTTCAAAGGAATTTTTTTGCTTAGACAGATCTTCATCATGTCAAAAGCAAACTGAGCAGACCCTGATCAGACGGTTCTTATAGGAGCCATCTGATCCTGGTATACTCTGTTTGCAAATGCATGAAAAGGCACTTATTTGAAGGAAAGGGTTAAGTAAAGTCATGGGAGCTGAAATTAGATTTTAACACTTTCCACAATGAACATTGGTGCATGAATTGATCATTTCATAAATATTTATCTACATCATTTTTAACCCATTCCCTCATAGGCTATTTTTAGACCCAACCACTTTGAATAAATCTACCGAAAAGGGGCTATTTTTAGACCCAACCACTTTGAATAAATCTACCGAAAAGGAGCATTAACTAGAGAAAGGAAAATTGCAGAATTTTGTAGTTTTGAAACCATTGTGATAAATATAGCATTTGCTCCTATAGGAGCAATGCTGTATTTATCACAATGGTTTCAATAGGTGATTTTTACAGAGGCGTAGAAAGGCGTATTTATGGAAGAAAGGGTTAATAGGTAAAATTTTCGAGGGAATGTTTGGCTTAGACAGAAACTGTATGATCAGATCTATCTTCCATAAGCAAACAGAGCAGACCCTGACCAAACAGCACCTGTAGGAGCCGTCTGATCTGGGTCTTCTCTGTTTTTAATACTAATCAATTGGTGTTATATAAATGGATCTGTTCTGTTGCATGAATAGGTCTGGTAAAAACAGATTTAGAAAATGATTTCTATGAGCCAAATCTTTTTATAAACCACAGGGAAAAAAATAAGTGTTATGTAGTTGTGTTTGCCAGTGTAGTGACTTTCTTTCTGACAACATATTTTCCCCAATGTGTGGTATATAATGTGATGGCTCGGTCCAAATACAAGACCTGAACTCAGAAATGATGTGATAAATATCCAACATTGACAGAATTAAACATTTTGGATACTGCATGTTGGGACAAGGATAGGTTACTTCAAATCCATTGCTAGCATGCATTTAGTTAACCCTTTCTTTCACATAAATGCATTTTTACACATTTGCAAACAGAGTATACCCAGATCAGACAGCTCCTATAGTTGCCATCTTATCAGGATCTGTTCCTTTAGTTTCTATAATGGCTACAATGTTTCACCTTCCATATTAATTTTCATTATAACTATTTTGTTCATGAATATTCAGCAGGTGTTGAAATTTGGAATAGAACAGGGATAGAGTGAAGTGCTGAATTTTCAAAGTGGGAGAATTATGAGAGAATTATGCTTGCTGCAGAAGAGTTAGTCCTCAGATTTGGGCCTGTCAGTTAACTCATAGATTTGGTCCTCAGATTGGGTCTGTCAGTTAACTCATAGAGTTGGTTCTCAGATTGGGTCTGTCAGTTAACTCATAGTGTTGGTCCTCAGATCTGGGTCTGTCTGTCTGTCTGTCTGTCAGTTAACTCTTAGTGTTATTCTTCAGATCTGGGTTTGCTATTGTGTTAGTCCTCAGATTGGGGGTCTGACTGTCGGTTAACTCATAGTGTTACGCAGGTTGGGGGTTTGACTGTCGGTTAACTCATAGTGTTTTACGCAGGTTGTGGGTCTGTCTGTCGGTTAACTCATAGTGTTTTCTTCAGGTTGGGGGTCTGACTGTCGGTTAACTCATAGTGTTTTACGCAGGTTGGGGGTCTGTCTGTCGGTTAACTCATAGTGTTTTACGCAGGTTGGGGGTCTGTCCATCGGTTAACTCATAGTGTTTTCTTCAGGTTGGGCGTCTGACTGTCGGTTAACTCATAGTGTTTTCTTCAGGTTGGGGGTCTGACTGTCGGTTAACTCATAGTGTTTTCTTCAGGTTGGGGGTCTGACTGTCGGTTAACTCATAGTGTTTTACGCAGGTTGGGGGTCTGACTGTCGGTTAACTCATAGTGTTTTCTTCAGGTTGGGGGTCTGTCAGATAACTCATAGTGTTGGTCCTCAGATTGGGGGTCTGTCAGATAACTCATAGTGTTGGTCCTCAGATTGGGGGTCTGTCCATCGGTAACTCATAATGTTAGTCCTCAGATTGGGGTTTCAGATCTGGGTTTGTCTATCATATAATTCATTGTGTTAGTCCCCAGGTTGCAGGTCTTTCTGTCTGTTAACTCATAGTGTTCGTCCTCAGATTGCGGTTCTGTCTGTCAGTTAAATCATGGTGTTAGTCCTCAGATCTTGGTCTGTTAGTTAACTTGTAGTGTTAGTCCTCAGGTCTGGGTCTGTTAGTTAACTTGTAGCGTTAGTCATCAGATCTTGGTCTGTTAGTTAACTTGTAGTGTTAGTCCTCAGGTCTTGGTCTGTTAGTAAACTTGTAGTGTTAGTCCCCAGGTCTTGGTCTGTTAGTTAACTTGTAGTGTTAGTCCTCAGGTCTTGGTCTGTTAGTTAACTTGTAGTGTTAGTCCTCAGGTCTTGGTCTGTTAGTTAACTTGTAGTGGTAGTCCTCAGGTCTTGGTCTGTTAGTTAACTTGTTGTGTTAGTCCTCAAGTCTTGGTCTGTTAGTTAACTTGTAGTGTTAGTCCTCAGGTCTTGGTCTGTTAGTTAACTTGTAGTGTTAGTCCTCAGGTCTTGGTCTGTTGGTTAACTTGTAGTGGTAGTCCTCAGGTCTTGGTCTGTTAGTAAACTTGTTGTGTTAGTCCTCAGGTCTTGGTCTGTTAGTTAACTTGTAGTGTTAGTCCCCAGGTCTTGGTCTGTTTGTAAACTTGTAGTGTTAGTTCCCAGATCTTGGTCTGTTAGTTAACTTGTAGTGTTAGTCCTCAGGTCTTGGTCTGTTAGTTAACTTGTAGTGTTAGTCCTCAGGTCTTGGTCTGTTAGTTAACTTGTTTCCCACCTTCAAGTGTTAAAGTCATCATCTGGACTGGTTCAGGAAAAGCTCACTTGTCTGTTTGGTGACCTGCAAATTGTATTGACAAGTAACACAAGAGTTATTAATGGGTATTTTATTGTCTTTGACGCTTCACTGAGTTTTGGCATTTCTTATCCAATTCTTGGAAAGATCCCCAAGGAATACGCACTTCAGTGGCAACTGATGTAGCATTAACCCATTCCCTGCTCTATGTTTATTCCAAAATTTTTTTACCTACAGAATATTCATGGACAAAATAGTTATAATGAAATATGGAACGTGGAACATTGTAGCCATTTTAGAAAGTAAAGAAACAGGTCTTTCAAATTCCATTAGCAAACAGAGCAGACCCTGATCAGACGGCTCCTCTAGGAGCCGTCTGATCTGGGTCTACTCTGTTTGCAAATGCGTGAAACTGCGTTTATATGAGGGAAAGGGTTAAGCAGGCTATGTTTGAGTTTGGTCAAGTGGTATAGTTGAGATGTTGAACTAGACATTGAGTTTGGTCAAGTGGTATAGTTGAGATGTTGAATTAGACATTGAGTTTGGTCAAGTGGTATAGTTGAGATGTTGAACTAGACATTGAGTTTGGTCAAGTGGTATAGTTGAGATGTTGAACTAGGCATTGAGTTTGGTCAAGTGGTATAGTTGAGATGTTGAACTAGGCATTGAGTTTGGTCAAGTGGTATAGTTGAGATGTTGAACTAGACATTGAGTTTGGTCACATGGTATAGTTGAGATGTTGAACTAGGCATTGAGTTTGGTCAAGTGGTATAGTTGAGATGTTGAACTAGACATTGAGTTTGGTCAAGTGGTATAGTTGAGATGTTGAACTAGACATTGAGTTTGGTCAAGTGGTATAGTTGAGATGTTGAACTAGGCATTGAGTTTGGTCAAGTGGTATAGTTGAGATGTTGAACTAGGCATTGAGTTTGGTCAAGTGGTATAGTTGAGATGTTGAACTAGACATTGAGTTTGGTCAAGTGGTATAGTTGAGATGTTGAACTAGACATTGAGTTTGGTCAAGTGGTATAGTTGAGATGTTGAACTAGACATTGAGTTTGGTCAAGTGGTATAGTTGAGATGTTGAACTAGACATTGAGTTTGGTCAAGTGGTATAGTTGAGATGTTGAACTAGGCATTGAGTTTGGTCAAGTGGTATAGTTGAGATGTTGAACTAGGCATTGAGTTTGGTCAAGTGGTATAGTTGAGATGTTGAACTAGGCATTGAGTTTGGTCAAGTGGTATAGTTGAGATGTTGAACTAGACATTGAGTTTGGTCAAGTGGTATAGTTGAGATGTTGAACTAGGCATTGAGTTTGGTCAAGTGGTATAGTTGAGATGTTGAACTAGGCATTGAGTTTGGTCAAGTGGTATAGTTGAGATGTTGAACTAGACATTGAGTTTGGTCAAGTTGAACTAGACATTGAGTTTGGTCAAGTGGTATAGTTGAGATGTTGAACTAGACATTGTCTTATTTGGATCTAGATTGTTTGATGTTGTCAGGGTGGTGTTGATTGAAATGAATGAAAGAAAAATAAAAATACATAAAACTGAAGTAATTTATTATTACATGACACACATTTCCTGAAGGAAGCAAAGATTATATATTGCTTTCCATCCATCAGCATTAACAGAATGCAACCAGTATCACTGGTTCTTCTTCATTTTAGATGCTTTTAAACAGAAGCTTTATTCCTTATCCCTTTACTCCATAAATATATTTCTGTGCTTTTGCAAATATATTGGACCCATATCAGAGAGTTCACACACAGGAACTGTCTGATCAGGGTCTGCTCTGTTTGCATATAGTAAAATATAGAATGATATGATTCTTTTGTTTCTGTTGGCCAAAAGTTCCTTTGGCCATGTCGTGCTATTATAACAAATATTCTAAATTAATATTCACGTTGTCATTATTTCTGACATGAATATTCATGGAGTAAAGGTTTAAAGGACCCTTTAACCCATTTATTCTCATATATTATTTAACCTTTTGCTCCATGAATATTCATGAAAACTAATGACATCATGAATATTAATTTTTAGAATGGCATAAATTATGAAATCAGAATTTTTGGCCGAGACAGAAACTGTAGAATCAGATCTATATTATTGCATAAGCAAACAGAGCAGACCCTAATCAGATGCCTCCCACATGAGTCATCTGATCTTGGTCTTCTCTGTTTGCAAAGGTGCAGAAGGAGTATTTATGGAGTAAAGGGTTTAAGGAAAATCAGTCCAGACGTTATTTTGGAACCCATCCATTTTTAGCCGGATTTTTTAAGAAAAATCTCGGCTTATAGTTTGGCGAACACCGGGCGGTTGGGTGGGCGGGCGGCGTGCCTTCATTAAGAAATCTTTAACATTGCTTATAACTTCTGAATTACTTAAGCTAGACCATTTATATTTGGTATGCAGATAGCTTGGGTGAAGGCCTTTAACTTGATACAGAGATACATGAAATCAGGTCAAGGTCAAGGTCACTATTTCGAAAACTTTGTCGTTTTTAACAAACTTTAACATTGCTATAACTTCTGAACTACATATGCTAGGCAATTCATCTTTGGTATACAGATAGCTTGGGTGAAGGCCTTTCATTTGATACAAGGATACATGAAATCAGGTGAAGGTCAAGGTCACTATTTAGACAAGTTGGCCATCATTGAAAAACTTCAACATTTTTTCTTAACTGCTTAACCTCATATGCTAGACAATTCATATATGGTATGGAGATAACTTTGGTGAATGTCTTTCAGTTGATACAAGGATACATTTGTTCCCTCTCGTCTTTTATTTGTATATCTCTTCTAGCAACAAAGCTGAATGATTTAAATAATGATTTGGGGGTTTCTCTTCCATTCGTGTGTAGTTAGATACAGTGTACTTCCGGTTCGGTTAAAAAGCAAGACACGTGGTATATGTGGGACTATATGCTGTCTATACGTGCGAAAGCCAAAGGCTTTACGGGAAATAATGGGTTGAGGGACACTGCATTAACCCTTTCCCTGTTCTATGTTTATTACAAATTTCAATACCTACTGAATATTCATGGACAAAATAGTTAAAATGAAATATGGAAGGTGGATCATTGTAGCCATTTTAGAAAGCAAAGAAACAGATCTATCAAATTCCAATAGCAAACAGAGTAGACCCTGATCAGACGGCTCCTCTAGGAGCCGTCTGATCTGGGTCTACTCTGTTTGCAAATGCGTGAAAACACGTTCATATGAGGGAAAAGGTTAAAGGGTAAAGCTTGCCTTGCCTTGCCTATGTATTTCTTGAAGTGATACAAGTCTTGTGACCCTCATTAGAACAAATATTATTGGGAACACTATGTAAATTGTCTTCTGAAAAGACATGATCTGTTAAAACTCTGAAGGGTGATCTTCCTGCCATTACTTTTCAAAAGAAGAGTTTTCTTGTCTTATGCAAACTTGAATTTAAAACAAAATTAATGTTGGTAACGATTTATTTAACCATATTTTTCAAGAATATGTATCAGATCTGAGTGTTTTTGACTTTTATATGGCATGTGCAGACTATTTAAACGGTGTGGGCTATATATAATGTTTTGTTGTTTTTTTTTCAAAAAAAATAATGCTACAATCAGTAGTGAATTGAAACTGAAAGTTAATCAGCATTTAACCCATTCCCTCTTATTGACACCTTTTGACGCCTCTGTAAAAGTTACTTATGGAAACCATTGTGATAAATAGAGCATTTGCTCCATATAGGAGCATTAATAAAAATGCTCTTTTCACCACAAATGTTTCTAAACTGCACAATTCTATCTTTTTCCTTTTCTCTAGTAAATGCTCCTTTTTGGTAAATTTGTTAAAAGAGGTTGGATCTAAAAATAGCCTATGTGGGAGTAGGCTAAGTTACTACTGAAAAACAATGAGGGTCCACATTTTCAGCATGTATATATATCTTACTAGTGATCATTCTATTGATTTCAAGGAAATATGAGAAAGTGACAAAGCCTTATAGAATCATCTATCTCTTGAACACTCATCATCTAGGCTCGCTCGTGCTAAGTAACTGTCAGCTACAAACTTGTTGTGTCCTACCATTATTAAAGTCAATTTGTCTTACAGTTCTTTTCAAAATGTCAGCAGTTTGGATCCGGATAAGATGTCAGTTACTTAAGAGTCTCAACTGAATCCAAACTGCGTGCGTATGTAGTCACAATTAATTTGCCGCTAGCGTGCAAAGAGCTAAAGTAATCTTCTTTCAGTATTCTTATCTTAGAACTGTTCCGCAGTGTCTTTGATATTCCAGATGGATTTGACAGCCTGTTTGTTTCTCTTTCCTCTTATGAATATTCTCCGAAGAATAAGTGTAAAGAAAGCCTCTTAGCTTGTACATCTTAGCTTGTACATCTTAGATAATAATCTTCAGAAATGACCAGCTTTATGTCGTGTTGACATTTGTCTCCAAGTTGTATAGAGTTTTAAGTTGTTAAGGTCAAGATCTGCACTGTTTACTTAACTCATTCCCTCATAGGCTATTTTTAGATCCAACCACTTTGAATAAATCTACCGAAAATGAGCATGAACTAGAGAAAAGGAAAATTTTAGAATTTTGTAGTTTGAAACCATTGTGATAAATAGAGCATTTGCTCCTATAGGAGCAAATGCTCTATTTATCACAATGGTTTCAATAGGTGATTTTTACAGAGGCGTAGAAAGGCATATTTATTTAGGAAAGAGTTAATTAAAGAATTGAAGCAAATGAAACTTTCTTAATTGTGAAAGTTACTTAAGCAAACAGAGCAGACCCTGATCAGATGGCTGCTATAGGAGCTATTTAATTAGGGTCTGCCCTGTTTGCTTATGATATAATAAAGATATGATTCTACAGTTCCTGGCCTGGCCAAAAATCCTGTGTCAATATATGCTATTATAACAATTAATCTTATTAATATTCAGACCTAATTGTGACATTGCAATGGCACTTGGACCCTATGTTTCCTGGTCACTGGCTTTGGGTGAAGGTATCTTTATGTTTTATGCCTAAATAGCAAAGATTATGAAAATGTTATTATATAGTACACTTTTTTATATCCCCTATGCAATGTGCATATCAATAGCAATTTTAATATCTCTGAATTTGTCTTTAGCAGAGAGAGCATAATAAACAACTTTGTTACTTCTATACAAATTGAGGCCATGGACAAGTGAGCTTGAAAAAATAACATAGTTGTTCCGTAAATAGATGTTCCTCAGACAGCAGTTTGATCAGGCACATGAAGATAGAATTTTATCTTTCTCGACATTTTTTACGAGAATTAAAAGATAATCATTGCTGATGGGTACAAAAGTGATCTTGCATTGAGAATCAGTTCTGGACACTATCCAAGAAATGTGTGAAATGCGTAAGAGATTGTTGTTTGCAGCCACTTCAAATAAGGATAAGAACTTAACTAAGACTTTCTAACCCATTCCTGCATAGGCTATTTTTAGACCCAACCTCTTTGAATTAATCTACCCAAAAGGAGCATTTACTGTAGCTAGAGAAAAGGAAAATTTTAGAATTGTGTAGTTTTGAAACAATTGTGATGTCATGAGATTATCAGAGATTACCACAACTCCGAACACTTGTATATACATTTATATAAAGTGGCTTTTGCTTCAAATAATATACAACATGCTCACTCATTTATAAGGCACAAAGTCATCATTTATCCTTGCGAGGTACTGTATTGAATAATGTGAAAAACTCATCAAACTTTGTTCAATGTTTTTTTTCCAGTCTTGGCATAGATACTTTACAAAACCTGAAATAACTTAAGCTGCATATTACTAACTGTGATGTTAAGTCTGAGAGGTTTCCATGGTAACAATATCATTCAGGGGTAAGTTTTTAGGTAACTAAAGGGTTCCATGGTAAAATTTGGATTGTTATTGGTTTAAGCAAGCGTCAACAACATATTTCTGATGTTTAGCTTTTGTTGAAATTATTTGAATTAAATGCAGTTATGACTACTTTCTAGCTTGCCAGAGCATATTTTGGAGAAAAAAATCGTAACATGTCTTGAATCATTTATTATATATTGTTGTGATACAGATCTACTCATGATTTACATTTTTAGCTCACCTGACATTCATTGTGTGTCGTCCATTGTGTCATTCATCATGAATCATCCATTGTCTGTCTTCAACAATTAATTCCAACCACATCTCCTAAACTGCTTACCAGATTTTCACCAAATTTCACGGAAATGATCTTTAAGATCACAGTAGCTGGTAATAGATTTTAACAATACTTTCTCTCCAACCACTGATTTGGATTTGACAAAACTTTACAGGAATAATGCTTAACTCTCTGCACGCTATGTAATTTGCAACAATTGTCGTCTGCTTCAATTCTTAAAACAAACTTTCTCTCATTTTTTTGCAAAAAATATGGTCAAGGTGACAAACAGTTTGGTTCCTGATGTGCGGCGTCTCATCTGGTTCCAAACTGTTTGCATAGGTAATCACAGTTTCGCCGCTTGCGTGCAAAGAGTTAAATGGTCCTCTATCAAAGTTATATAAATGGTTTTGAATGGCTGTATAAGTATGTCACATGAGCTAAAAATAGATTTTAATGAACAATTTTATACGCCCATTTGATGGATCCTTCTCAAATTTCACCACAATGTTTATCTGGACAATGCTGCAGTAGCATGCATATGGGTGTTTCCTAGGTACGTATATCCAAGGTCAAGGTCACACAATTGGACTTAGAATTTGCATTTAGCATTTGCGTTTAGCAAATATGTTGATTTATGTTGAACCTCAATTTATGTTGAACAAGGCCTCAACGGGCGTATAATTATTGTGTCCACTGGCACTTTAATCAAACTTCATATGTGTGTATCAGCGTTTCGCATTAGTTCCGGCTTGTGCTTGGATAGCTGTGCACACGATATACATGTGTGCACAGTTGTCTACGCTAGGACGTGGTTTTTGCATGACGTCGATGGATACGGTTATCTGCAAATGTGACGTCGTTGCGTCGCAACGCAGCAACATCACTTCCATTGTTATTTCACTTCCTGATGAAGGCTTTTTTAAGCCGAAACATGTTGAGGTAACAAAAAATATATATTGACAACAATAATTGTTGTAGAATGGTTAGGAACACATCTAGTATAGCGGACCCCGGTTTTTACCGCGAAATACAATACAACTATGTTAGTTGCGGTAAATAAATGATGACGTAACTAATAACGTCAGAATACTTGCAAATGGCAGGATGTTGTTTTAACGAGGCTGCTGCCCCGAACCCCAGCTTTATTTTCTTATTTTCATACAGAAAACCAAAGCCACTTTTAGAAATGATAAGATAAAACATTTCTCCACTTGAAATCCATTTACTGAACAATTTACTGAAACTCAGTTGATAATAAGAGTAGGGCATCGTGCCCAGGTTTCTCTGTATCCTCTCCCCTCTCTCTGGGGCATCCAATTAGCCCATAGTGAGCAGAAACGTATGTTAATCAACACAAACAAACAAACAATTTATGATCACCAGTTATTGAACAATTGTCCCCGCAGTGACCCGAGGTAAACACAAAGTGATGATAAAAAATGGTGTCACGTTTTAACTTCCCTAGCAGCCAACATACTTGACTCAACAATGCATGCGCTATGCTTTGTTGTGATTCCTGATTTCCGGGGTCCGCTATACTAGATTCTTCGCGAATGGTTATTTACATAATTTCAAACTTCATAGGCATATAGTCATCTCTCATAAACATGCAAGTGCTTAACCCTTTCCCTGTTCTGTATTTAGACCAAATTTCAATACCTACTGAATATCCATTAACAAAATAGGTATAAAGAAATCTGGAAGATGGAGCATTGTAGACATTTTAGAAAGTAAAGAAACAGATCTATCAAATTCTATTAGCAAACAAAGCAGACCCTGATCAGACGGCTCCTCTAGGAGCCATCTGATCTGGGTCTACTCTGTTTGCAAATGCGTGAAAACACGTTTATATGAGGGAAAGGGTTAAAGTCTTCCTCTCTGTATAGTTCTACAGGATTTCTCAATTGTTTTACATATCAGCGATCGACTCATAAAATTTATTGCTTCATGTATATAGATATACATGTTAAATTTTGTCGGGTAAACCTGTAGATGATTTATGGATTCAGTGATGCATGCTGGAATAAATTCAGCCAGTTACATCATTCTGACACTGCTCAACCAGTCCAGATATCTAGCATAATTATCTACTTGTACATTATTTACCTTTCTATGCCTTTGCAAACAGAGTAGACCCTTTACTCCATGAATATTCATGTAAGAAATAACGACATTATGAATATTATTTAGTTTATGTTTTTATAACAAATGAACACAGAAAGTTTTAGCCATGGCAGAAACTATAGAATCATATCTATATTACAGAGCTACAGATAACGATGCATACCCAAATACTAAAATCGTCATTTCTCCACCAAACCCTATACTGTTACCACTCTTTAGAATCGTCTCTTCGAGACGATTCTAAAGAGTGGTAACAGTATAGGGTTTGGTGGAGAAACAAAGGAGATATGCTTGAAAATGTTTAAATTTACGCATCTTATCTGGAGCTCTGTATTATTTCATAAATGGTTGTCTGAGCCGTCTGATCAGGGTCTGCTCTGTTTGCAAAGGCATAGAAAAGCAGATTTGTGGAGTAAAGGGTTAAAGACTTGAGAAAAAGAAAAAGTTAGAATTGTCTAGTTTTGTAACCATTGTGGTAAATAGAGCATTTGCTCCAATTAATGGAGCAAATGCTCTATTTATCACAATGGTTTCAACAAGTGACTTTTACAGAGGCATAGAAGGGCATCAATGTTTATGGAGGAAAGGGTTAAAGGTGGTTACCGCATATTCGTTCGGTAGCAAATGATACAGGAATGCGAGGAGAGGTGACACATGTTCTTACATAATTAATGAAACAGTTTGAGAATATTTTCGTGTTGAGAATTAATAAAACACTTTTATATCAAACATCACTGTTTTTATCGTCTTTACAATACATTGAAATTACTACTGCAGCTCATTATTCCAAAGTTCCTATTGCTACCATAAATGTATCTTTGCCATGTACACATCTTGCCATTTTGTCCTGGTTAAATACGGGGAATTAATATGCTTTTTGTGACCTATCATCATCACCTCGATTCTGCAGCTGTGAAATGTACAATCCAATTAGGAGAACGCACAGAATTGGTAAGGTTGTGATAGATTAGCTGAGTTCCAGATAAGATGCCTAAATTCAAGAATATCTCCTTTTACTTACCAAACTCTTATACTGTGACCACTATTTAGAATTGTCTCTTCGAGACGATTCTAAAGAGTGGTCACAGTATAGGGTTTAGTTAACCCTTCGCTTGCTGAATTTTAAAGTGCATTTCTCCTTCTTTACCCATGCCCTGTTCTATAATTACATATATCTTCACTGTGTACAAGTATGTCGCTGTGCAATCACTGCTGTGGAGTGCACTGGATGCACAATCAACTTGTAAATAGTGCAGACCCTGATGGAGCTGTCTCATCTGGGTCTTCACTATTTACAGGTAGGTATAATTGACGTGAATAGCAAGCGAAGGGTTAAGAAATGACGATTTTAGTATTTGGGTACACATCTATATCTATAGCTCTGGGCTAGTTTTTGTGAACAACTGTTCTTGTGTTTTTAATTGTAAGTCAATTTGTTCATCGGGCCATAACATAATATTTACGGATAAAACTGAGGACAATAAATATATTGTTTCCAACTTTAATTTCTTGATCTAATAACATGCAGTGGAAAGAATACAAAACAGCTGTTCCCGTGTGAAAATTAATCAACATTAAAATAAAAACTGTGATGTGAACAATACCTTGTGCACGATTAAAACAAGATAAGATCTACACATAGGGATTTAAATAAGAATAATCTAATCCGTACAAAGTCTTACTTTAATTCAGTGATCCATTTGAAAAGAAAAGGAAACAGTATAGACACTCATCTAACATTGCTTTTCTAAACTATGGCTGAATCTGGTTCTGCACTGTGCCAACTTTGGTGAAAATTTCTCTTGTCATCCAAGCCTTCATATTAACAGCAGACTCAGAACAAACTTAAAGCAAGTTTTATCGTAAGTGTAACCTTACTGTCCCGTGACATGTTTGTACAGACAAGAACTATCACTGTCTCTTTGCTTCTCTTTCTGCCCCGACAGTCAACATTTTTGAATTTGAGTGTTTTACCTGGCACAGGCTGGTCTATTAACCCATTCCTCCATAGGCTATTTTTAGATCCAACCACTTTGAATAAATCTACTGAAAAGGAGCATTAACTAGAGAAAAGGATTTTTTTTAGAATTTTGTAGTTGAAACCATTGTGATAAATAGAGCATTTGCTCCTATAGGAGCAAATGCTCTATTTATCACAATGGTTTCATTAAATGACTTTTACAGAGGTATAGAAAGGCGTATTTATGGAGGAAAAGGTTAAGCATTGTAAAGGTCACATTGAATTGATCTGAGGTTCACGTGCCATTTTGCACCCTTTTCATCGGAATTTATAAACATCAACAGACTTTGCCTCACCTGACGCAACAAAAACAGGATTCTGCAGTGGCCATTGAAACGATCAAGCAGGCTACTAGACTCTTTGAAATCTGCAATTCCAACCTTACCTGTAAAGCAACCACCCTGCTGCAGCAGCACAGGCCCTGGCGTAGGAATGTTGCACTCAAGATCTTCATATCTTCAAGTACAAGTGTTTGGTCCTAATTTAAAGACTAAACTTTAACCCATTACGGCATAGGCTATTTTTAGATCCAACCTCTTCAACCCTTTCCTCCATAGGCTGTTTTTAGACCCAACCTCTTTGAGTGAATCTACCAAAAAGGAGCATTTACTAGAGAAAAGGAAAATGTTAGAATTGTGTAGTACAGTAAAGATTGTTTATAATGTATCACAAGGGACCGTGGTAAAGAAAACGTTATAACAGAGAAACGTTATAAATATTTTATCTTTCATTCTGAGCAAAAAGCTACCTGTATCCACTGAGCCTTTTACACACTTCCGTTACTTCTTTTGAATGGATATTTGTTTCTATTTCTTACCGGATTGAGATAAAGTTTAAATCACTTTGTCATTGTTTTTAGGAACCCTGTGTCCGCGATTCCCATGATTGCATGTTAAAATAAAGATTTCCCTATTGTAAACATCTTCTTTTCAAATTGCAAATGGCGGACGAATGATGTCAAGTGGAACTTCCGATTTTTCCGAGGATTAATACAGCTCTTAGAATTTGATGTCGTATTTTAAAGTTGGATCGAGATCAGGTTCCAAACAGTCATAGTTGTAACAGGATACAGATTAAGAAAAGCACGAAAGTAACTACAAACCAGACTTGAGTTTTGACAGGTCAGATTCAACGGTGCAGTTAAAAAACTCAGACCGAATCTCAACAGAAAGTGAATGGTTTAAATTGAAGCAGCAATTCGCGTCTATTAATTCTTTATTTTAATTGATCCTGTACAAACGTATTTACCCTATTTTAAACGAAAGATGCCATACAATTAGGTGTCAAGTAATGACTCTAAGTTTGCATATTCGCTAAAGTGTTTGCAAACGCGCCTTTTGAGCCATTTTCACAGTTAATCGATTCCCACGCATGACCGTTGTCATCGCTACACTACGGGAAAAAGTTATAATTACAGCTATTAGCAGTTTGGGACAAACGCTCTCATACGTTCAAAACAGGAAATACGTTCAAAACAAGAACGTTGTATCTGATATTTTGCAATATAGATAAAGAAGGCATTTGGCCAGGACTCGCCAATCTAAATGTTTTATCAAAAGAAACGTATTAACCAAGAACGTTCTATCAAATCTTTACTGTATTGAAACCATTGTGATAAATAGAGCATTTGCTCTTATAGGAGCAAATGCTCTATTTGTCACAATGGTTTCACAAAGTGACTTTTACAGAGCCGTCAAAAGTCTTCTAGTTAACTTGGCTATTCCCCGTCGCCAGGTCCTACACCAAATTGCGCAGCATTTTTTACTTCATTTATAACGGACTTGGTCATTCCCCCTTTTCTGGTTTTTTCGCAAAGTTGCTTGGGTTGAAGTACAGTGTCGTCTGCCATTGTGAATGATGCAGTTTGAATGTTTCGATCGTGTTATTAAAAAAATTATACTAGTGCTAGGATATGACGGGCAATAATGTCTCAAAACAACCGTCACAAACAAACATGCCTACCTGTTACAGTGTCTATTCTAGGATTAAAAAACGAGGGGGGAATTTTGACTAAAATTCACATATCGCACTAATTTTAAGTGAATTCACCTTCTTTATTGGGTCGCCGCGAACGGCGACGCTTTATTTTTATTTTGTTTTGGAAAAGTCTATGGGAGGAGAAGTCATGCTGCCGGCAAGCCCAAGGACGAGGTCAAATGACTTGGAAATTTTATGTGCAGTTGGTCGTCACATTTACGTGAAGTTTTTTTTCACAGTTTTTTCATTGTCTTATATCTCCCTAACCACCGTAGCTATTGCCATGGAATTGCATATACACATTAAACACCATCCATACTTTCATTGCACACCCATCCCATGCTGCCCGCAAGCCCAAGGTCAAGGTCAAATGACTTAGGAATTTTACGTACAGCTAGGCAAGCACCCACAAGGGGGCATCACTGTGTCTTACAGACACAATTTTCTAGTTTGTTAAATTATAAACGTAATCAGTAAAATTGTCGTGTGAATACATGTTGCGGTGAAAATCTGTCAATATGCAGTAATTCTTGCTGGTGCGCTGTAGACACTAACAGAGTCTATGCTGCAGTACACTTTCCCGCCATGATGGATTGATGATAAAAGCAATAAATCAGCAGTGTTATCGTCTAAGCGGCAGTGGTCTAGAGGGTCAAACGGTTAACTACTGTTTGAATTGCACTTTTGTATGATCCGGCGTGGGTTCGAATCCCCCATAGCCAAATTCTTAGTTCACTTTTTTCTTTTCTTTTCTTTGTATAATTCTATTGCCTCAACATATTCTGTCAATATATGCATATTTACAGAAAATTTAGAATCAGTACACCTTAGAAACATCATCTAACCTCCTGACCTAAGTTTATTATGTCAGTCGCTAGAGAAGCTTGGTGACTGGATAAAAATGATTTTATTTTCATCAGATAAGACAGTCATGTCCGTTTGAAGGTTAAACACATATACTTGTTATTCATGGTCTATAGTGATCAACTTATGCTCGTATTGTAATGACTCGACATATGCAGCATGTACGGAGATCATTGTGTCCTTTTAACCTTTTGGACAGTCTAGTTATACATATTTACTTCGGGACATTTTTAATGCGCATATACTTATCTTAAAAGCTGTATGTAAATTTAACTCTCTGTCATAGCTCGGAACAGACTTGGAAACAGAGCTTCGATCACCGTACACGCTTCCAGTTTGTAAACACTATGCTGTGTATTGACTGTCTATGTGTAATCCTAACACGGCGGGATGTGTAAATCTACTTACCCGTTATGTAGCAGAGTCATAGTCCCGTCTGCATATTAATTGAATTGTTTATGCACCTTTTGAATTTATAATCGCTTTAATTATCCTCAGTGTAACTGTTCTAGTATTTTGGTGACTGGTATGTTGCACAGTGAGGAAGTGACGCAGACCCTTGTTTTTGCAACATCCTGGTTCTCCATATACAAAAGTTTTTCTCACAGTATTTGAAACGTAAGATTAATCCAGTAGTCAGTGATGTTCCACCCGCAAACTTATGGCTTATAAACTGCTTCCAGCCACCGTCGGAGATTTACCCCTCCCACTTAGTTTACTTTGTATGTAGAACCAAAATGTGTCAGTATATTTTGTGCTCTAGTGTTTTGGTCACATAGTTTACACATCATAAATAACATCAGAAAGTGGCCAGAATCTTGGGCACCAGTGCCCAACTTTTTGCTCACATTTTAACTCGTATACCCTTGCGGAAAAAAGCGACATTTAACGTCGCTAAAAGCTACGCTTTTAGTGACGTTAAAGTGGCGGAAAAGCAAGCTTTTACGCCGCGGTATTGGCACCCTCGTTTTAGGCACGTTTTGTGTGGCTTACTAAAAAAGTGACGTAAAATCTGGGAGCTGCAGAAAAGTGACAGAAAAGCTGCGTAAAATGCATGTGGCTTAAACGCCGCTTTCCTAAGCAATCTAAAAGCGTCGTTTTTATGAAGTGGCAGAAAAGTGGCATAAAAGCAAGCTTTTACGCCGGTGCCAATACCGCGGCGTTTAAGCTTGCTTTTACGCCACTTTTCTGCCACTCAAAAACGTGCCTCATGAAAAAAGCGACGTTTTTTTTAGACTACAGAAAAGTGACATAAAAGTGGCATTTATCTTAAGTGACAGAAAAGTGACGTTAAAGCGTGACTGAAGTAGCAGCAAAGCCACGCAAAAAAACAAGGCTTTGACTCCACTTCAGATATAGATGTAAAAAGTCTCATAAAAGCAGCGTTTTCAATGACAGCTAAGAAAAACAATCAGAGGGCTCCTATACAGGAGAATTATGATAGGGGTCTGCACTGTTTTTCATGGCCATCCTAAATCTGGGGGTTAAAGGAAGATTTAAGAAAAAAATTGACATCACTGTCCCTTTTTATTTGTACAAGAAATTCATTATTTACATTTGGGTTTAATGGAAACAAGCTGCAGTACATCAGCAATATGTTTCAATAATAAATGTTTAATAAATGCACTGCCTGTATCAAACATTTAAATATTTGACTTGACCATAATAATCATGCAACTTGTTCAAATCTAGTCTACATGAAAATTCTTATCTAAACTCCAAAAGTTTAGTCCAAAGAGTCATCCAAATTGATTTTTTTTAGAAAGGTGTCATGCTTGAAGTTGAACATACCTCTATTCTGTTTATGCTATAAAACTATATTTAAGATGGGTTTTTTTAGCAACTTTGTAGCAGACTACATCTTTATTGACAGGCTAAGTATTTTTCCTAAGATTAAGGGCTGAATTTATTGGAGATTTTTTTTTAATCTTAACTTGGTATGAACTTGTAAATATGGAAAATTGAGCAATTGCTCTTGAGTAGCAATGTTCCATGATCTACTTTCATAGTTGTTGATTAACCCTTTCCCTGTTCTTTATTTATTAGTTGTTTCATGACCTCATGAATATTCAGTCATAATAATTTTTGGGGAATGTTTTAAAGTAAACTTTTGGTGAGAAAATGGAACTGCATGTAATGAAAATTCATAAGTAGTCAGAACAGACTAAGACCAGACAGCTGTCTGGTCTTGGTCTTCTCTGTCTGCCAGTACGAGAAAATGCTTGATTATTAGGGAGAGGGTTAAACATTATCAGTCTCTTTGATCAGCAGTTAAACATTTCTTATTTGAAGCCCTTAATATTGAGATATTGGTTGTTAGCAACATGAAAATATCACTCAATAATTCAATTTCACCATCAAATACACATATTTTAAAATTTATGCACATTATGGAAATAAAAAAACCTTGGAAGGTAAATTGTTCATCGTAAATTGAAGTCTTATTTTTCCACAATATACACAACTAGCCAAATTAAGTGTTCAATCAGCGATTTTTTCCGCTATATAACTGGTACCGTAAAACGGACCCTGTCACAATTTACAAGCAGGGTCCGTCGGACCCATTCACAAAGCTGTTCAATTATTTCACAATCGGCCTTTTACTTTGTACTTTTACCAATACATTGTATTTACATCACTATATTCCCCTTTGCAAAGTTATGTATCTCAAACGGTTTCTTGGGATAAAGTCCGAGGTATTCAAATTTCGTATCGCTTTTCTTGACACGTCTCGGACGCTTTTACAAGAATATGAATAAAAGGTATGCGCCTCGGTCCGCAAATTTATATTCGGACGAAAATTCTTTCTAAAGGTGATTCACAATTTTTGTAACAACACCGATACTGTTTTCACAATTTTGTCAAAACAACGCTAATTTTTCACAATTCAAGGGGTACCGGACCTATTCACAATCCCAGGAAAAAAATCGCTGTCAATCTACTATAAGCAGCAGTATTATCATTTTTTTGCCCACGTCTTTAGGGCAATAAGTTTTACCCTTGTCCGTTCGTTTTGTCAAAGATTTCTTGACTTGTAAGCTGGAATGATTTGATATTTGCTCTGAAGCATAATCATAGTGAGTTGTACTGTGTCTCCCCTTTTCAGGTCTGTCGTTCATCTACTTCCTTTTCACCGACACTTGGTTGAATTTTGGTGATTGTTTAATGACATTTTTTGTCAAAACAACGCAATTTAGAAAAACCTGGCGTGGACATGTGTCCCATGGACATATTTTCTCTTATTTACGTCTGGGTTTCATGGAAACCCTTGCATCAGTACACATTTGGTTGATTGCCTGGATGATGTCTTTCTCCGGAGTCTTGCATTTTTTTCTTGCACATATTCTGAAATGTAAGAAAAACAGAGAACATTGTAAATATTAAAATTCTTGCCCACCTGATGTGAATTTAATAGACTACATGGATGAACTTTGCAAACAATCTTGGATCTAGATGTGCATCCTGCACCTTATATCTCTATCCAAGGTGTTTGACACTCGGATATATAGCAAAATGTTGGATTTTTTTAACAAGAGTGTTCGGAGGAACACATGTGTCACCTGCTCGCAGCTGACACAAGAACTTATAATATGAAAAAGTGTAATAAATTAAATTAAAATTAAAAATATGAAAAAGGGGAATAACTAACAAATATTGATGCTAGAGTTGTGGTCCTTGTGCATGACATTTCTTCTAATCATGCTTGTTCCATGTGTGAAATTTGAAAGCTCTATAATGATCAGTTTAGAAATGACAGCCAAAATAAAGAAAGTGTGACAGACAGACGACGGAAAAGTTATCCCTAAGTGACACACTGCCTCTCGGCAGGTGACACAAAAAATGTGTGAGGGATATTCAGCTTAGAATGAAACTCAAAGTCCTGTCATATAATTTTTAAATGTTGTTAAAATTTAAGGCCTAAGGAATTTATTTATCCCAACTCAAATTATTGATTTATTGATGCTATTTCCGCGGGTATTTTTTTATTGTGCCCATCTTATTGTGTATAGTTGATATTTGTATTAATTTCATATTCTAATTCTTTTTTTTTATATAAGGACCTTTATCAGATGCATTAAAACACATGTGAATTAGATATTGAGTTACCAGTCACTCAGAATGCTGTTTTCACTTACTAATGTTATGGCATTAACACTCCTTCTATCCAGGGCTGGCTTCTCCTCTGGCAGAGCTCCTACTGTAGACATTACTTCATCTGAGAAGTACACTGCATAACAGGCGAGTTAGTGCAGTGTCACTTCCTTTTGATATCCATCTGAGAAACAGAGATCTTTACACCATATCCTAGTAGCAGATCAGCCTCAACATCTATGCTGTCAGCCTTAAAATTAAACATAATCTAATAAGCACTACAGTACTAAAAAGTACTACATGTATATATATGACTAATGAGTCTACTGTAAGACATAACACAGGTTTTTAAACAGTGTCACAGCAAGGCATCAGTGAAAGATTTCAACTATATATAATTGTTGCAGAGTGTACTGTAGGCCTAAGTCTGTTTCAAACAGTGTAGATTTTGATAAAACTGTCTGCTAACAGCCACTGAGCTTCATTAAAATATTTTTCATAAACCAATGCAAGTAATTGCACATTTGTTTCAAATGAATTTTTCATAAAAATGCTTTTTATCAACCCTCGTCAATTGTTGATTATAATCTGCGTATGCCTTTGTCGTTTTGGTCCGAATTTTGGCCGAAACGACCAAGGCCGAAAGGGATTGGGTCCGAAACGACTCGAGACCGTATTGATGTTATGTAAGCTTTCCTGTCGATGCATATGATATGGATGGGTTGTTAGGAAGAATAGTGCGCTGATCCTTTGTTCAAGTGCATGATTTAATAAATGCTTGTATTAATTTTGACTGTTTAAAATGCAATTTCCAGACGAGTGTGTGTTTAAAAGACCGAACGTCGAGCACTAGGCCCTACAGTATAACCAGCATAGTCTTTCGTCAAAAATTCAAACTTCCGACTTAAAAATATAATAAAAAGTGGTATTTTACATACTGATACTCACCATTCATTCTTCCATGTACTTTTTGTAACATGTGGTTGTTGTTTTCATTCAATTCGAGTCGAATTTCTTTATCGTGAGACAGAACGTCAATATTTTGAAACTTTCAAAATGGCGCTGGGTCGGATTAATATGTAACCCCGAAAATTTAAATATTGAGGGCCGGATGCAATATGGTCAAAATTGTTTCCGAAGTATGAAACATACATCAAAATAAAGCTGAAAGTATTTTTTCGTATTGTATATTGTGCATTTGTGGGGAAAATGATAATTTTCGGACAAAATGGTTCCAAGTTCGAGGGACTATATCTTTGCGTAGGAACAACCTAAATTTATTCACCAACTTGCACCCTGACCTTCAATTCGTCGTCGTGATTGGTCAGTGGACTTTGTACACATGCAACCACAGGGGGCCATTTCAAGGGTCTAGATGGATGGTCTAAAAGTTAAAAAAAATGATTTGGTCGATTTAGTGTTATATTATATATACTAAATCGACCCAATCAATTTATTTGACTTTTTAGACCATCTAGACCCAATATAACACTAAATCGTTCCAATCATTTTTTCTTTTACTGTTTAGACCATCTAGACCCACGAAATGGCCTCCTGTGCATCCCCCCCCCCCCCGGATCAAAAAGTGTAAGGGGAGGGGGGTATTAAAAAAAAAAAAATCCAGATTGATTTTGTGTCATATATTAACCCTTTCCCTGTTCTATGTTTATTACAAATTTCATTACCTACTGAATATTCATGGACAAAACAGTTATAATAAAATATAAATGGTGAACCATTGTAACCATTCCAGAAAGTAAAGAAACAGTTCTATCAAATTCCATTAGCAAACAGAGCAGACCCTGATCAGACAGCTCCTCTAGGAGCCGTCTGATCTGGGTCTACTCTGTTTGCAGATGCGTGAAAACACATTTATATGAGGGAAAGGGTTAAGACATTTATTGTCAGTTACATGAAGTACAAAATTCTGAGTATTTTGGTACCATGCATTTGTAAGTCAGTTTGGTAAGGGTTGTTTAACTTGTATAAATAGTGCAGTCTTCAGACCCTGATTCCTGTAGGAGCTGTCTCATCAGGGGGTTTCACTGTTTACAAGTAGGTATATTGACATGAACAGCAAGAGAAGGGTTAATATATTGGAGTATGACAAAATATTAAATAGTATATATAATTATGTGATGTAGATCTAAATGATTATTATTTTATTGGATATAGATATTGAAATTCTGAGAATTTTGATACCCATTACTGTTGGATTAGGATCTACTAAAGCATTAAGCCTTTTTTTGGGCTAAATTTTGAATAATTTTTGGACTTCGATTTTTTCAAGGAGCTTGAAAAAATCTAAGTTCTCACATACAAATGGCAATGTAATGAAAAGCCTTGTCCTTATAACTGACTTACTTGTTTTATCAAATGTTTTATGGAACTTACAATTAAGCCACTTATATGTCACTTATAAGTGAAGTATTTCCAGACTTATAACTCATTTATAACTGACTTAAACTTAGAACTCACTTGTAAACACAGGGCATTTGTGAATTTATAAGTCACCTATAAGGGGCTTATAAGGGGTTTAATTATAAATCACCTATATATCACTTATAAGTGACTTATAAGTTAATGTAAGTTAGTTTGGTAAGGGCCATGCATGGGTCTGCTTTGTCTGCAAAATCCTACCTAGAGTAAAGGTGAATACGTGACTAAAGCAAAGGGGTGTAAAAGTGGCGTATTTAAGATTGTGAGGACAAAACAAGCCATTTTCTTAAATATGCTGCTCCATCCTAAAAATATGTCACTTTTGAAAAGTGGCGTCTTTTTTTAACAACAAATACGAGGCTTTTCTTTCACTTATGTAGAGCGGCATCTTTTCAACATGACAAAAACGTCCCTATGCGTCACTTTATTTGAGTGGCGTATTTAATTGCCACAGTAAGAAAACAAATACGAGGCTTTTCTTTCACTTATGTAGAGCAGCGTCTTTTCAACATGACAAAACTGTCGCTTATACGTCACTCTCGTGGAGTGGCATATTAATTCTGCCACTTATCTGCCACTTTTCCTTTCTATTTATTAAATACGACACTTTATTGAAAGGCTCGTTTTTTCTACTGGCCCAAGCGGCGTAAAAGCGTAACATTTGTGCCGCAAAAGCTGCGTTTTTAGATAGCTGCGTTTTTTTCCCGCAAGGGAAAAAGGCCGAGTCGCCAGTGTCATCGAGAGCTCATTTTTTCGTTAGTAGTCTAGAGGCCACGAATCGCCGTCAGCTTATATTTTGATTTACTTCAGTTCTGAGCTGCTTTATTTGAGGTACGTTTATTTATAAGTAACATAGAGCAGTGTTTTACTGAGTTTGCGTTTCGGTTCTCTTATACATTAATTTCTGAGAAGTTAAACTTTGAAGCCATAAAGAATTCTTGAAAGGATCAACTCAACTAATTTTTCAATAGATAAATGTCAGAACTAGATCTTGAGTAAAGATCGGCTTTTGTTAAACTTTAAAATAACTAACTTTAGACCTAAGAATGAGATCTCTAATTTGAGAATAGTGTATGTATACATGGCGGGTCACCACTGCAACTTTTCACACAGAGTTAAAAAAGGGTCCTTAAGGCCTCCGTCACACTAGACCACGTCCATGAAGACCGCGCTGCGTCCTGAAAATTTCATAGGACGTAGCGAGGACGGGGTAAAAATTATAAAAAATACATTTCTCAAGTTCCTGTTACGCTCATACCACGTTTGCGCTGAGTTCTTAGTGCGTCCAACACGTTCCCACTATGTTCTTACTACGCGTGTATTCAGGCGGGTACCACGTCCAACACGTTCTTGCTATGCTTTAACTACGGTCGTACTAGGTCCCTACTACGACCGCCAAGATAGCACTGCGTTCTTACCACGCGCTCATCACGTTCTCACCGCGTTCTATGGCTGCATATAAAATTCTGCGATTCGGCTCATTCTGATCATTCATTCTGCGACTTTCTTCTGAGCAACAGTAAAGTATTTTATACCAGAAAATATGCCAAGAAGGAAGGGGGCTGCAAAACCGAGAACTCCATCACCAGCGAGTCATGGGTTGGAGGTTGTTCCTGAACCAGAACCTATCTGCCCATCCAGAAGAGCCTGTTGTCCAGCCAATACAGCAACATGCTGGAGAAGTTCTTGGTTGTCCATTCTATATTGAAATGGAAGTGAAAGAGAAATGAATCCAGTTTTTATACTCGACCACCAGAACGTGGCATGGTCGTGGCTAGAGCCTGCTGCAAACGTACCTTAGACGTGATAAGCACCTGTAGAACGTACAAAGAACCTAATGCGGTCTTTTGAAACGTAATAGGGACGTATCATTGTCGCAACACTAGCGTGGAAGGGTCGTAGTGAGAACCCGATGGACGTAGCAAGAACGTAGTGACAACCTAGAGACAACGTGATGCGAACGTCACACACTCGTCCACGTCTGCACTACGCGTGCATTGCGTCAATGAGGTTCTTACTAGGTTTTAGTTACGTCATTACTACGACCTTACCAAGTTCTTACCACGTCCTGATTTGACCACGTCCTCGCCACGTAAGTTTTGAACATGTTCAAAGTTCACCCACGTCCTTCACGTCCATGAAGACCATACAACGCGCAAAGCCGTGTCTACTGCGTCTTTGCTACGTTTTACACGTTCACACTGCGTTCTGGCATATTTTTGAGGACGTAGTGAGAACGTGGCCTAGTGTGACGGGGGTATTACTTAACAGTCTGCTGTAGGCCTACTGAACGGTTAAGATTAGCTTTGTGCTTGATAAATAGAATATAGATCTGCATAGATTCTACAGCTGCTGCTGTGTACAGATTAAAGAGAATGTTTGAATGGAAACAGGCTCCGTGGTTTTAAACTGTCCAGGGTGTGAGTGAGAGACGAAAGAACATAAAGCCCCTAAATAAATCCTTAGATCTAGATCTACACAGAGCTCAGTGAGAGCGTAACAGTATATGCATTAAACCCATTATTGCTTAAAAATAATTGTTTGCATATATTTTTCTTTGCATTATTCAATCAATAACTTTTTAATTTGTATTGGAACTATACCACAAAATAGTTATAAAGAAATATGGAAGGTGTTACATTATAGACAATTTAGAAAGCAAAGAAACAAGCCTGTCAAGTTCTATTAGCAAACAGAGCAGACCCTGATCAGACAGCTCTTGTAGGAGCCGTCTGATCTGGGTCTACTCTGTTTGCAAATGTGTGAAAACACATTTATGTGAGGGAAAGGGTAAAGAATTTAGAAAAGAGATTGAGGTGTTGCCATAAATTAAGTGTCATCATCGTCGCTGTTGATATGGCTGTGGATGTTTTGTCATGGTTTCCACATAAGGACAGCTATCTCAATCAAAGTTGGTTACCATTGCAGGGGCTATAGTCCAGTAAGGGGAATAACTTTATAGTGCATATTGCCCTTTAAAAAAAAATTGCAGTAAAAGTATCAAGTCGAACAGGGCAGACAATTTTAAACCTCTATTATGAAAATTAACATGGAATGATCTGATCTAAAAGAACATTACAAGTAGATTTGTTTACAACTTATGTAATGAAACATGGCTTCAAGGTGAATTGACCTTGTACACCATGAATATTCATGTAAGAAATGACATCATGAATATTAATAAATTAATAGAATTTTCAAAATGGCACATACACACAGAAACTGTAGAATCATATCTATATTATATCTTAAACAAACAGAGCAGACCCTTATCAGATGGCTCATACAGTGAGGAGCTATCTCATCTTGGTCTACTCTGTTTGCAAAGGCGTAGAAAGGTGTATTTATGGAGAAAAGGGTTAATAAACATTTTGAATTTGTCATGTAGCTTTGCGATTGTCTTGTGATTTATTGTTTTAAGATAAAAGACAGACAATCTGTGATGTCCTATTATGTCTATTTCTTGTTATTTACAGCAGTTTATACTGTTGGGAGTTAAAATCCAAAACAACTAGTTGACACTTAGTAATCATCCCGTTAGAACACCATCCCTCAGTCTGACAGAAAAAAAGCCAGAAACAATTGACAAAACTGAAATGTCTAGCAATGCTATATGAGAATTAAGATGAAATAGCACACAAGTATCATTCTATATTTTTTTTAGCTCGCCTATTCGTAGAAATGGGGGGCTTATGGAATCACGTCGGCGTCTGCGTCGGCGTTGGCTTTTGCTTTTGGTTAAAGTTTTGGGGTAAGTGTTGAAATGCACTAATACTACATGAAATATTTGCCTTAGGAAGCTGATACTTGAATTGGAGGTTCCCTGTGTGTAGAACATTGATATGGTGTAGGTAAAATTTAAAATAAAACTGAATTTTAGTCAAAATTTCACCTGTTTTGGACTTAGCTTTTGGGGCTGAAATAAGAAGGTTAAAGTTTTGAGGTAAGTGTTGAAATGCGCTAATACTACATGAAATATTTACGCTAGGAAGCTGATACTTGAAATGGAGGTCCCCGGTGTGTTGAACATTGATGTAGTGTAGTTAAAATTCAAAATAAAACTGAATTTTAGTAAAAATTTCACCTGTTTTGGACTTAGCTTTTTGGGCTGAAATAGGAAGGTTAAAGTTTTGGGGTACCGTATTTCCCCTATCTATAGCGCCCTCCCTAATAGTGGCTCCCCCCTATAATACACGTTTGGAAAGGCCATCGGGGTCAACTTACCCCACCCACCTCACCTTACCTTAAGTCCAAAAGTTGGCGAAGAAAAAATCACAATGCATCAAAATTTATTATTTATTATATTGAGCTTTCACAGATCATGATTTAGCGACCGTCACTTTCTGGGTCTGTTGAGCCCCTGTCATCGGAATCGCAGTCTCCGTCGCTGTCAGACAGAATCACCTGTTCCGGTGGCGGTTCAACGTTATCCAAGACCTGAAGAACACAGAACAGCAGGGAAAACAGTATTACAAAACCATCTACCATGACAATAAATGGTGAAAATAAATCATACGTTGTTGGTTCCGACTCCTATAATTGATTCCCACTAAATACATGTACCAAAACAAATCAAAAGTACGAAACAGGAAGTCTGCTATTTATTGTTGTTGTTCAACAGGGGAAGTAATCAACACTGCATACCGGCACATGCTTTGCACTGGAGGATTAAGTCCCTTGGAATTCGTAAGTTAGACCGACGTATAAATCGAAGCTCAACCCTTTACTCCATAAATACGCATTTCTAAACGGTAAAACAGATTAGACCCAGATCAGACGGCTCCTATAGGATCTGTCTGATCAGGGTCTGCTATGTTTGCTTGTGAATAATATATAACGGATAGAGATTATTTATTCTACAGTTTCTGCCATAGCTAAACATTTCTAATTAATATTAATGATGTTATTATTTCTTACATTAATATTCATGTAGTTAAGGGTTAAGCTTACCCATTTTAAAGTTAGAACTTACCTGTTCAGCTATGTCGAGGTCATCCTGGCTAAAACCCTCGAACTGGTAATCGTCCTCATCATCGGACCGGGCCTGGAATAGATGATCCTCAGTCCCATCCAGGGCTGCCGAAATGCCACATTTTTTGAAGGATTTGCGGATCATATCTGGAGTTATGGTAGCCCAAGCTGTCTTGATCCAGGTAAGAAGAAGGGTCTTAGGTGGTGGGCGGCGGTTTCCATGACGTGTCAAATCAATCGTCCCGTTGAATACCCACTCATCGTAGAGCTCTGCTAGCTTTGCCTTGAAAGGCTTGTTCCAAGAAACGTCTGCTGGTTGCAGTTTACAGGTACAACCGCCAGGAATAACGGCCATGTCCGAGTTGTACTGGTTTTTCACAAGCTCTTTGACAGCTGGGGTAATATGGGCGCGAAAAGCATCCCAAACTAGCAAGCGGCGTCTCAAGTTATTTACACCAAATAGCTTAGCCAGCCAGAATTTAATACTCTCCTCGTTGGCCCAGGATTTCTTTCCCGCACCACACATGTAAATAACTATTCCTGAGGGAATTTCATCCTTCTTGGGTGGGCGTACGCCGGGTAGATGGACTAGAGGGGCTACCTTTGTGCCATCGCTATATGCCCCTAAAGTGACTGTAAGCTTCTCCTTATCATGCCCAGTAGAGGTGACACGAACTTCGCTTTCTCCCTGCAAGGAAAGGGTGGTCTTCCCTGGCATTTCAAACCAAACAGGGGTTTCATCCATATTTAGGATTTCCGCATCCCTGTACTCACGGAATCTTCGCATCCGGGTCACATAGCGCAAAAACTTATCAATGCGGTCGTCTGTTATCTGCACGGCATGCTGCGCTATGTGCGTTGTTCGTCTCAAACTTATGTGATGGCGAGTCTTAAAGCGCTTGTACCATCCATTGGAGGCTTTAAAAGATTGGCTGCCATTCTCACGATGTAGCCGGAGAGCTTCCTGGCGGAGTGATTTGCCAGTCACGCGTACACCACAGGAACGACGTTCCTGAAACCAATCCATTAGTGTTGCATCAATGTCCGGGTATTTCAATTTCCTACCCCCGCCTGGCTTTCTTTTTTCTGTAGTTGGTGCGTCAATTAGATGTTGCTTCATCTTGCACCACTCCTGCACCCTTTTTCGATGCACATTAAAAGTTTTTGCAGCAAAATGTTTGCCTCTAGCTTCTGCTAGGGCAACGACATTTAATTTAAATTTTGCAGAAAATGAACGTTTCGGTGCCATTCTGTAAGAAGTAAGAACTACAAAAATGAGTGTGGTATGAACCTAAAACCCTTGGGACATGAGCGCGGATTAAGCGGGGTGCGGGGCTGGCGTACTCCCCCATAAAATTGGCCAAACAAACTTTTTGTGTAATTTAATTAGACCTAGACCTCATAAAAATCAATAAAACAATGATTTAATGTGTTTAGCAAACTTTGCAAGGTATGCAACTGCCTAGTGTTCAGTAAATTATGCTCTTTTTCAATATGCATTGTAAACGTCATCTAACCCCTAGTGACTATAATTGTCACTAGACGTTCCGGGGCGGTACTTCATCTTCCCCCTATTGTTTGTTTGTTTTGTCTTTGTGCCTCTCTTTGTGTTTTGATAGTTAAGTACATTTGCTGTATTTTCTTGAGCTATTCTGGTGGCTGCTTGTTCTGTATGTGGTGTTTCCTGCATTATTCATATTTGTACTTTAAAAATCTACGCCTCCTGCCCTCCAATCTTAATCCTGGATCTGCACCTTGTCAAAATGAATGACGCATGTCATTTAGATGACGTCATTTCATTTTGACATGTAGCGTCTATCGATCGATTGATATGTTTGTGCAGTAACCGTATTTACTCTAATATACCGTACGTTTATAGTAGTGACGTTACGGGTTAACTATTTCTGTCCCGGTTATCCAGTTACAAATTCTCAAATAGATTAACCGTTTTGACGTATAGAAAACGGGTTATTTTTTTTTCAGAAATAGATCTACATCGCTCAAGGCAATTTGGATCCCTGTTTGACATGTTTGAGATAATCATTACTCGTACGCAACAGACATGTGAAAACACTATCAAAACAATTGGATGGACAATTACTTTATGATTAAACAACGAAACAAGATCATTCTTAAACACATATGATCTGACCGTTAACACATCTTATATCTAGAAGGGTGTCACTATTATTTCAGTTTGATATGAAATTACGGTATCCCAGCTTACAAAGAACGATTCGGTCTACCGACACTTCAGAACTAAACAGGTCTCCATATATAACATCATACACGTTAATACTAAAACAATGTCCATAAACTGTTTGGAATTAATTATATACCGGTATCCCTATTCTATAAAGTCAATGCAAAAATCAATACCGTGACGATGGTGATATTACACCGGAACTAAATTTGCCCAGGAAGTAGACTGTCAACAACATGGATGAATACACGTTCATTGTAAGGTTTTTATTCAATGGACAACTAAAAATAACACGATGTGTTGTAAAGTTCTTGTTCAATACACAAAAGGAAGAAACTGTGAGTCACAATATAAATCGATTCAATGATAGTAATAATTAATTAGGCCATGTCTCTTCAACATTGTTAATGGGTGGGTACGAAATAGAAGCGCCCTGTCGGCGATTTGCAAAACTCCGATTTTTGGGTATGAAATAAGAGCGCCCTGACTGCGTTTTGCATGGCGCCCCGGCGCTTCTATTAGAGGAAATACGGTAAGTGTTGAAATGCACTACATGAAATATTTGCCCTAGAAAGCTGATATTTGGAATGGAGGTTTCCTGTGTGTTGAACATTGATTTAGTGTAGTTATAATTTAAAATAAAATGAATTTTAGTCAACATTTCACCTGTTTTGGACTTAGCTTTTTGGGCTGAAATTTCAAGGTTAAAGTTTTGGGGTAAGTGTTGAAATGCGCTAATACTATGTGTAATATTTGCCGTAGGAAGCTGATACTTGAAATAGAAGTTCCCGGTGTGTTGAACATTGATTTAGTGTAGTTAAAATTCAAAATAAAACTGAATTTTAGTGAAAATTTCACCTGTTTTGGACTTAGCTTTTTGGGCTGAAATAGGAAGGTTAAAGTTTTGGGGTAAGTGTTGAAATGCACTAATACTACATGAAATATTTGCCCTAGAAAGCTGATATTTGGAATGGAGGTTCCTTGTGTGTTGAACATTGGTATAGTGTACGTAGTTAAAATTTAAAATGAAGTTGAATTTTAGTCAAAATTTCACCTGTTTTGGACTTAGCTTTTTGGGCTGAAATCTCAAGGTTAAAGTATTGGGGTAAGTGTTAAGATGCACTTATACAACATGAAATACTTGCCATAGGTAGCTGGTATTTGGAATAGAGTTTGCCAGTAGGTTTAACATTGATGAAGTCCAGTTAAAATAGAAAAATATTTTGGACTTATCTTTGTTGACAAGGTCTTCAATAGGCGAGCTTTGCTGTCCTGCGACAGTCTAGTTTAGCTCTCTTGAACTGTTGTTCAAGTTGAGCTATTAATTGTGAGCTTTCATCATCCAGCTTCAAGCCATTTGTCAGCTTTTTAGCTTAACCCTTTCCCTGTTATATATTCATGAAAGAAATATTGACATCACAAATATTTATAAGTTCAGTTTTTCTAGTAGTGCATGTACACAGGAAAGTTTGGTATTTTTAAAAACTATAGAGTCAGATCTAATACAATTTCAAAAGCAAACAGAGTGGACCCTGATCAGACGGCTAATGTAGGAAAAAATGCTTTTGGACCATGACTGGAGTCATGAATGATACATTAACCCTTTGCTTGCTATTCACGTCAATATACCTACCTGTAAATAGTGAAGACGCAGATGAGACAGCTCCTGCAGGAGCTGTCTCATCAGGGTCTGCACTATTTACAAATTGATTGCGCAACCAGCACACTCAGCAGCAGTGATTGAAAAGCGAAATACTTGTACACAGTGAAGATATATTAATTATCCAACAGGGTATGGGTAAAGAAGTAGAAATGTATTTTAAAATTCGGCAAGCAAAGGGTTAATTGTGACAAGATTTGGTGTAGTTGTAGCTGACATGGAGACAAAGGTATAGATTGCACTTGTGGGTATGGGATCAAGATCAAGGTTACTGTTACTAAAGATAGAAAAACTGTTTTCGGATCATAAATTTAGTAAGAAAAGATAATTATATTGTGACCAAATATGGTGCAAAGATAGGGTATATTTGGACAAATGTTCAACATGCAAATTCAGTGTCTGGGGTCACTGTTAATAAAAAACAGAAAAATCGTTATGGACAATAACTTTAGTTAGGAAGGACTATTGTTACCAAACTCAGTATATATATAATATATCTCTTAGGTCAAGGTCAAGGTCATTGTAAAGAAAAACAGAAAACGGTTTCTGGACAATAAGTAAGTTAGGAAAGACATAAGATTGCTTATAAACAGATAAAGATTGAGAATGCATTTTGAGGGTCTGGGGGTCAAGGTCGCTGTTACTAAAAAAAAAAAAAATGGTTTATGGACAAAAACTTTAGTAAGGTTAGATGTATCCTGACCAAATTGAGTTTGTAGATAGATTACATGCAGACTAAGATTGTGATTGTATCTAGGGGTTAGGGTCAAGGTCGAAGTGTGTATTACTTAAAATAGGAAAAAAATAGTTTTGAGACAATTACTTGAGTGGAGAATGAGATCTATCAGCCAAACTTGGTGTACAGATAACTCACATGCGTCAGGATTGAAGTTTTAAAACCCTGGGAAATACTCCTTGCAAACATTGAGATTTATAAAACTAGGAAATTCATCTGAAAGAGTTTAGAATTAACCCTTTCCCTCATAGAAACATGTTTTCACGCATTTGCAACAGAGTAGACCCAGATCAGAGGAGACGTCGTATCTGGGTCTGCTCTGTTTCCTAATAAAATTTGATAGATCTGTTTCTCTGCTTTCTAAAATTTCTACAATGTTCAGCCGTCCATATTTCTTTATAACTATTTTGTTGATGAGTATTCATTAGGTACTGAAATTTGAAAGAAACATAGAACAGGGAAAGGGCTAAAGGCATAAATAGGCATACACTGCTCCCTCTCTACAATGACACCCTTTGGGATACGAAGGTTGTATGTGTTGTTCAGAGGGAGTTGTTATAGGGAGGGAAAATCAAACATAATTAGCTTGTTTGCAGATCCCCAGATAAGGTGTATTTCGAGAACTAAAACCTTTATGCCTCTATCAAACCCTATGTTGTGACCACTCTTTAGAATCGTCACAAAGTGACGATTCTAAAGAGTGGTCACAACATAGGGTTTGATGGAGGCATAAAGAAAATACGATGGAAAAAAGTTGTGTCTGTAGCCTTGTTGTTTCGGAAACAGTGACATGCGTTGTTGTAAGGAGGGAATCATTATTGAGAGGGTCATTGTAGGGAGGGAGCACTGTACTATCCAGGTACCAGGTTATTCAGGTCATTCTGACTAATAGTACTTTGTATTCAATTATGAGTCATCATTTCCATTAGTATTGTGTGTAAAAGTACATGTTTTTCACATATTTATTTTCTTAGTGAATCATAACAAGTATGTTCTGAGAATAAAAAAATATAATAGGATGAGTTACATAGGTATGCAATAGTGACTGGGAATGAATAGAAGCATACTTATTGTAACAATTGGATCGGACAAAACTAAGGTTACTAAATTGTTCTCTCTGTGGTCAGATCATCATTTTTATGTGTATCCCTTGTCCGTCATCCACAATACACTTCAAGCTATATCTCTTCTAAAAGGCCAGAGCCAATTGTGACCAAAGTTCACAAAATGGTTCTTGTGAGGTCTTCTTTCATTTCTATTTAAAGAAGGGAAATCCTTGTAAAAATCTGGAATGCTTTCCTGCATCTGTGACCTCAGAAAGGTAATGTTTTTCTTGTAAAAGAGAAATGTTTGCATTGATAGTCGAAACATTTTTGGAATATTAATCTGATTTTGAAAATACACCGAGGGATATTGTAATTGAACTGAATAGATGTGAGATATCAATGTTGGGAGCTGAGCAAAAGATATAGGTGCATACTCAAATACTAAAATCATTTCTCCACCATTTAAACCCTATGTTGTGACCACTCTTTAGAACTGTCTGTAAGAGACGATTCTAAAGAATGGTCACAACATACAGTCCACTCTCGTTATGGCGAACTCGCTTGATACGAATTTCTCGTTATCACAAAGTTTTTGAAAAGTCCCAACTTTTCTTCCTATATATTCTATATAAATTTAAGTTTTTAAGACGAATTCGAACTGACCACGTTTTCGATAAGTCAAAGTCATTTTTCATCCCCAATGTGTCTGTTTGCATGTAATTATCGGTGTTTGTATCGAAGTCACACCTCTCAGTCTGATTGAGTTCGAGGTGTGAATTGGACCTTTTGATCCGACGCAGACAATGTACGCCTGGTGAACGGGACACAGGTAATAACAGTGTTTTGTTGTAAACAATCACTGATGTCTGATAATTATTCAAACTGTGGAACAATACCAAAATGAGCGAAAGTTATTTAGTAAAAAAGACCCATTACCTTCCATTCGTCCTAAGTGTCTGTCATGACTACTGTAGTACGAAAGAGAACTCTCAAGCGTCCTTGCGTCCGGAACGATTTCGGAAAAATTGGAATAAAAATTGAGGCCACTTCCTCATTTTATTATACCCCCCTTTTGAAAAAATGGGGGTATATTGCTTTGCACATGTCGGTCGGTAGGTCGGTCGGTCGGTCGGTCGGTCGGTCTGTCGGTCGGTAGATCGATGGTTTCCGAACGATAACTAATAAACGACTTGGCCTAGAATCTTCAAACTTGCTGTGGTGGTTGGTCATGACAAGTAGATGACCCCTATTGTTTTTTAGGTCACTAGGTCAAAGGTCAAGGTCACCATGACCTAAAATGGTGAAATAGTTTCCGATCAATAACTGCTCAAGGGTTTGGCATGGGATCTTCAAACTTGCTGTGGTGGTTGGTCATGACAAGTAGATGACCCCTATTGATTTTGAGGTCACTAGGTCAAAGGTCAAGGTCACCATGACCTTAAATGGTTAAATGGTTTCCGATCAATAACTGCTCAAGGGTTCAGCTTAGAATCTTCAAACTTGCTGTGGTAGTTGGTCATGACCACTGGATGACCCCTATTGATTTTGAGGTCACTAGGTCAAAGGTCAAGGTCACCATGACCTTAACTGGTAAAATGGTTTCTGATCAATAACTGCTCAAGGGTTTGACCTAGGATCTTCAAATTTGCTGTGGTGGTTGGTAATGACCACTAGATGACCCCTATTGCTTTTTAGGTCACTAGGTCAAAGGTCAAGGTCACCATGCTCTTAAATGGT
Source organism: Azorinus chamasolen (assembly GCA_963576725.1). Taxonomy (NCBI): domain Eukaryota; kingdom Metazoa; phylum Mollusca; class Bivalvia; order Cardiida; family Solecurtidae; genus Azorinus; species Azorinus chamasolen. The sequence goes on from OY755244.1 coordinate 34,797,576, forward strand.
CAAATGGTTTCCAATCAATAACTGCTCAAGGGGTTGGCTTAGAATCTTCAAACTTGCTGCTGTAGTTGGTCATGACAACTGGATGGCCCCTATTGTATTTGAGGTCACTAGGTTAAAGGTCAAGGTCACCATGACCTTAACTTGTAAAATGGTTTCTGATCAATAACTGCTCAAGGGTTTGGCTTAGGATCTTCAGACTTGCTGTGGTGGTTGGTTGTGACCCCTTGATGACCCCTAAAGTTGTTGAGGTCACTAGGTCAAAGGTCAAGGTCACCATGACCTTAACTGGTGAAATGGTTTGCGATTAATAACTGCTCAAGGGTTTGGCTTAGGATCTTCAAACTTGCTGAGGTGGTTGGTCATGACAACTAGATGACCCCTATTGATTTTGAGGTCACTAGGTTAAAGATCAAGGTCATCATGACCTTAACTGATGAAATGGTTTCCAATTAATAACTGCTCAATGGTTTGGTTCGGGATCTTCAAACTTGCTGTGGTAGTTGGTTGTGACCACTTGATGACCCTTAAAGTTGTTGAGGTCACTAGGTCAAAGGTCAAGGTCACCATGACCTGAATATGTGAAATGTTTTCAGATCAATAAATGATCAGTGGTTTGGCTTAGGATATTCAAAGTTGCTGTGGTGATTAGTCACGACCGCTAGATGACCTCTATAGTTGAGGTCACTAGATCAAAGGTCAGGGGGTCGGGGGGTATACATGTTTTACAAACATCTCTTGTTACCAATTCATATTGAATTCAATTTTTTGCGTGAGTAATATACGTGCTACAATTAGATACCGAAACAGCTCACGGCGAATCGTATAAAATCGGGTAAACAGTTTGCTACGTCTGGTTCCCTGAATATGGCTTTTCTCTTACATGTGCCGGAAGAGCGCGAATCGGCAACCAGCCAGAATATCACAGCTAGTTCACATGTTATTACGTATTTCCGGTGCCCTTTGATTAAGGGATTTCTCCGTAGATATGGTGTAAACAAACAAAGCGTTTGAAATATTCGCCAAACCAACGTCGATTAATTCAATGATAGAGGCAAAACGGATCTGAAAATTGGACAGGGCCTTGTAAATTTGGACATGGTGTTATTAATAGGGTAGGCCAGACAGAAAAGTTTGTACTCGCTGCGTCGCAGTAATGGATCTACATATACAATTTTTATATACACAGAGTGCGATTCCTTTACACAATGTGCAGACTAAAGTATACAAGCACAAGTATGACTGTAATGTGGCAGCTTGTTTAGGTGAACGTAATGAAAGAAACTGGGTTTTTAGAAAATGGCATGTGTTTTTTAAGTCGAACTCTCGATGAGTCGAAGTTTTTAACAGGTCCCTACGAACTCGACATAACGAGAGTCGACTGTAGTAGGGTTTGGTGGAGAAATAAAGGTTTTATTCTGGAAAATGTTTTGATTTATTCATCTTATCTGTTCGATCATTCATGGAATATTAATCTGTTTTCCAAAATACACCAAGGGATATTGTAATTGAACTGAACATAGATGTGAGATATCTATGTGTGGAGTGATCTCTTCATTTCTTTGTTTATGATCCCATGAGTATGGAACAATTTTATGTGTTATATCAATATTTTGTATTGTAGTAATTTGGCCAATTCTGCTAGAATATTTTCTATTTATTCAAAGATTGATTGATACCCAGGAGTAGTGTTTTTCATATCGAAGATATACACTTAACCCTTCGCTTGCTATTCACGTCCATATACCTACCTGTAAATAGTGAAGACCCAGATGAGACAGCTCCTGCAGGAGCTCTCTCATCAGGGTCTGCACTATTTACAAGTTGATTGTGCAACCAGTGCACTCCACAGCAGTGATTGCACAGCATAATACTTATACACAGTGAAGATATATGTAATTATACAACAGGACATGGGTAAAGAAGGAGAAATGTATTTTAAAATTCAGCAAGAGAAGGGTTAAGCTCTTCAAAACTTTACCTCTTCCTCAAGTCTCAAAGTTTTTTATTCAGTAATTTCTAAGAAAAAAAGCATACCAAACAGTTTGAATAAAAAAAATGGATGAGGAAACAATACTATTTGATATGGATTTACTCTTTTTGCAAAAGTAAACATCAATTCATGCATATCAATTATCAATGATAAGAATTAACATCCCTCTCTGATGTATCTTGTCTGATCACTTACATAATATTATGTTTTTAAACTATAAAAGGTTAGCTATTGCTGGATCGCCCTGTGTTTTATTGGTTTTCTTCATCCATTGTTAGTTGTCAACAAATTCTTTAACCCATTACCTCAAGGTTGTTTAAAATTTTAGACCCAAACGCTTTGGATAAATCTACTGAAAAGGAGCATTTACTAGAAAAAACGGAAATTTCAGAATTGTGATGTTTTTAAACCACTGTGATAAATAGAACATTTGCTCCTTGAGGGAATAATAAAGGTAGTAAAAAAGTATCTACATGAGGAAATAAGTAAAGTAGTCCAAATTTGTCTACATGAGGAAATAAGCAAAGTAGTCAAAAGGCATCTACAGGAGGCAATGAGCAAAGTATTCAAAAGGCATCTACAGGAGGCAATAAGCAAAGTATTCAAAAGGCATCTACAGGAGGCAATGAGCAAAGTATTCAAAAGGCATCTACAGGAGGCAATGGGCAAAGTATTCAAAAGGCATCTACAGGAAGCAATGAGCAAAGTATTCAAAAGGCATCTACAGGAGGCAATAAGCAAAGTAGTCAAAAGAGATCGACATGAGGGAATATAAGCAAGTCAAAAAGTGTCTACATGAGGCAGTAAGCAGAGTAGTCAAAAGGCGCCTACATGAGGGAATAGAAGCTTAATGCAGGTCAAAAAATAGCTTAATGCAGGTAAAAAATAATACAGAAAGCTCCTATTAAGCCACCACTTGCTTATTTTATTAAACTATTAATTATACTTTGTTTAGACTTTATTAAACTATTTATTATACTTTGTTTAATAAATAAATGGTGACTCGAGACAAGTTTCTACTGTACCAGCTCCCCCAAAGTTTTTAATCAAGGTAGAAACCAGTTTGAATAAAGGTCAATGCCAAAATTCTAAGTAAGGTCACAGCCAAAATTCTAAATTTTGATCAATTCTTAATATGGTCAATGTCATTGGCCCGATCAAAGTGGTTACCAAAGTTCTCATTAATGTCACTACCAGTCAAAATTTTATAATGTATGTTGGCTACCAAAATATTGATGAAGGTGTCCATCACATCTCTACTGAAGGTCGCTGCAATATTCAGGTAAATTTCTTTGTCAAAGTTCTGATCAATGTAAAAAAGAATTGCCAGGGTTGTGATGAAGTTCATGGCCAATGTTTTAAACATTATGGTGTCATTCCCTAAGAGACAGTGTATTAGCACCAGCAAAATGAGTTACATCACTTGTATCAGATGGATTAACATTTTGTTAACTCTTTGCACGCTAGCGGCAGATTCTTCCGCCATTTATGACCTATGCAAACAGTTTGGATCCAGATCAGGTTCCGCAAAATGTGAAGCCTGATCTGAGATCCAAACTATTTGTCACCCAGCCTCAACTTCTGCAAGCAAAAAAACAGAAAGATTTTTTATTTTTTTTAAATGTTTGCAGACGACAATTGAGCAGTCTGAAACAGTTTAACAGACAACAAAAAAACTGAGCATGCAAAAAGTTAAATGATTTTACATGATTTACACTAAAATCTCTATGATTTGAACACTCAATTATGCATCATTAACTCATTCCCTCATATTGACGCCTCTGTAAAAGTCACTTTGTGAAACCATTGTGATAAATAGAACATTTGCTCCTATAGGAGCGAATGCTCTATTTATCACAATGGTTTCAAATGGCAGAATTCTTAAATTTTCCGTTTCTCTAATTAAGGCTCCTTTTCGGCAGATTAATTAGCAGAGGTTGTATCTAAAAATAGCCTATGAGGTAATGGGTTAAGACAGGTTGGAGCTTAATGCAGGGTGAAAGTCATGCAGAAAGCTCCTCTAGGAGCTTCCTGCATGACTTTCACCCCGCATTAAGCACCCACCTGAATATTTATTACTAAAATTTCTTTACTATAGTTATTAACCTGCTAGATATCTAGATTTAGTTCTTATTTGTCAACAGCTTGGGCTGTTGCAATTACTTTGCATGCCATATTAATAGGTTGTATTGGTCATAAAACCAACACACAATGGTCACACACAGCAACAGATAAAGGTGCATACTCAAATTCTAAAATCGTCATTTCTCCACCCAACCCTATCTTGTGTCCACTCTTTAGAATTATCACACCATAGTGTTTGGTGGAGGAATAAAGAAGTTATTCTTGAAAATGTTTTACTTTATGGATGTTATTTTGACCCCTGGTCACAGTTTCCAACAATTTTACTGAACAAGGTCAGAATAATCTAAGAATCAAATTTTACCGTTTATTATCTCTGAAACAAAGCAGAACATGCCAAATCTACTTTGCCTTTTTCTTGCCCAAAGAAATTGACTAGAATTAGCATCTTGTTATCTTAACTGTATTGGATTTTGTAACTAAATCGGATTTTGAACCAATTTGAATTGTTACAAGTTTTAAGCTTGTCTGATTTTTTAGCTCACCTGAGCAGCATATGCTCAGTGTCAGTGATTGTGATCCAGTTTGTGCATTACCTTTTCCTTTCATTAACATGTCCTTAGATACTACTGATAAGAAGTTGATTTGACCCTTTACTCCATGAATATTCATGTGAAAAATAATGACATCATGGATATCAGTTAAATGAATTAACCCTTTGCTCCATAAATACGCCTTTCTATGCCTCTATAAAAGTCACTTTATGAAACCATTGTGATAAATAGAGCATTTGCTCCTATAGGAGCAAATGCTCTGTTTATCAAAATGGTTTCAAACTACAAATTCTAAAAGTTTCCTTTTCTCTGGTTAACATTCCTTTTCGGAAGATTTATTCAAAGAGGTTGGATCTAAAAATAGCCTATTGATGGAATGGGTTAATAACACAGGAAGTTTTGGCCATGGTAGAAACTGTTGAATCGGATCTATATTCCATAAGTAACAGATCTGACCATGAACAGATGACTCGACCTGTGGGAGCTCTGTTTGCGTAAAACAGGCATAATTATGTATGAAGTAAAGGATGTTAGCCTAACAGAAATGTTCCTCTCATGGTCTACTTTTAACCCATTCCCCCATAGGCTATTTTTAGACCCATTAACCTCTTTGAATGAATCTACCCAAATGGAGCATTAACTAGAGAAAAGGAAAATTTTAGAATTATGTAGTATTGAAACCATTGTGATAAATAGAGCATTTGCTCCTATGGAGCAAATGCTCTATTTATCACAATGGTTTCAAGAAGTGACTACTACTGAGGCATAGAAAGGCGTATTTATGGAGGAAAGGGTTAAAGATGTTCAAAGAACTCAATTTCATGCATACTTCTGGTTGCTAACTCACAGGAGGGAAAAAGATATTTTTCGGAACTGCTGGCCGCATTTCAATTTAATTTAGCAGACTGGTGACCTTGTATCAAACTTTTTCAATTTTCAAACTAGTTTGATTCATTAACAAACTGGCCACTAGGGGCAAAGAATCTCCTCTGAAACTGCTCAGTGAATATTAATTTAATTTTGCAGTATTTGATCCCTAGGTGAGCCTCTACCATAATTGCTAAAACCATGTTTATTCAAGAAAAAACCATGATGGCTGTCAGGGGTGGAGCTAATTTTCCTAATATGGTTATGATGGAAATTAAAAAAAAGTCTTCTTTCCTAAAACCACTGGGCAGCATGATTTCAATATAATTTTACAAGAATAATTTATAGGTGACACTCAGCCAATTTTGATGTTTAAAAAACTGGCCACCAAGGATGGGTCTAAATATTCCATATATAGCCATGGAAATTTAAAAACTCATCTCCTCTGAAATCTTTGGGCAGATTTCAACACAATTTTGCAAGAATTATTCTTGCCCTCTGCTAAGTTATTCAAGCCATTCTGGTTTGTGTATAAACGTTGCAGAATTATTTTCCCATATATCGCTATTTCTCCTCTGAAACCTCTGGCAGATTTTAACCCTAATTGCCCCATAAAATTCAATACACCTTTATTATATACCTTTGCAATCAGAGTTAGACCAGATAGGTCCTATAGGAGCCATCTGACAAAGGTCAGCTTTTTTTTTCTTCGCTTATATGCCATGCTACTGTTTCTGCCATGGTAAAAAATTCCTGTGTCCATCATCTATTGTGTTATTACAACAATCTTAATTAATATTCATGATGATCCTTAGGAGACCCTCTGCCAACATTGATCAAACCATTTTGATTGTTTTAAAACATGACTGTTAAGGTCATGGCTAATTTTCCTTATATTTTTATTATGGAAATGTAGACATTCAAAATCACTGGTCAGATTTCAGTATACAGAAAAACCCTGCTAATGCGACCACCTAAAAGAGGTATAAGTCAAGGTGCTAGATGCAGGTGGTAGCTTAATACAGGACAAAGGTAATGCAGAAAGCTCCTAGAGGAGCTTTCTGCATTACTTTTGTCCTGCATTAAGCAACCACCTGCTTGTAAAGATACCCATGTTTATTCATTAAGTGGTCGCATTAGAGGGGTTCTACTGTATGGTGACTCAAAACGTTATTACTCGTCAAATAAAAATCATCATATTATCAAACTCATAAAAAACAAAATAAAAAAAAATGTGAGAGGAGAGTTGGAATATTCCTTAACCCATTCCCTCATATTGACGCCTCTGTAAAAGTTACTTTTTGAAACCATTGTGATAAGTAGAGCACTTGTTCCTATGGAGCAAATGCTCTATTTATCACAATGGTCTAAAAACTACATGGTCCTTTTCTCTAGTAAATGGTCTTTTTGGTAGATTTATTGCAAGAGGATGGATCTAAAAATAGCCTATGAGGAAATGGGTTAAAACATGAGTATAATCAAATATCACTTTTTTGAATGACAGCCAGAGCTCAGTTTGGTTCACAGAAGCTGAGTGTTTCTTTGATGAGGTACGGGGAAGCCCCCTCCCTCCTCAGTGCGAAAATAGAGTGGTCATTATTTAAATATCACATGTTGGCAAAATGTCAGGGGTCGAAAACGGAGACTATATCCACATTAGCAGAATAAATGCTTTCTTCCAAACATAGGAGGGAATTTATAAACAAAACCTTATAAAGACAAGGCTTAGGTGCAGTTTACAATAGACAATTTGGAGCATTTTATGAGAATTTCAACCAACACCTATATTACATGTAGCAGGATTGCCCAAGAACAATAAAGCAGGTCAAAACAGCTGAATAGATTTATGTGGACTTTATATTGACTGGAATGTATAAATATTATTTGTTGGATTATATTTATAAAGTTCCATGAAAGAGTGATGTTATTGGCCATGTTGTGGCACAGGGCGACACACTACATTTCGAAAAGGACGCTTTCAATATTATAGTGGTTATCTGCAGTACATCTAGCTGACATCAAATAGAACAAGAACTTATTTGAGTTTTGGGTATTTAATAACGTCAGAGAACAATAACAACATGAAAATCAACAACAATAATCAACAATAAAATTCATCAAATTATCGTAATTGGAATGCACTGCATTGCATACATGATAGGTACAGTTTCATAATGCTAGCTCAACTGGTTCCCACCCATAAGGCAGAGTAGCAGAAACATAATCCTGGGTCCATGCTTATAAAGTCTGAGTTCGTTCTCAAGCTTTTGATTGGTCAGATTTGAGTTCTCAAGCTTTTGATTGGTCAGATTTGAGCCAAAGTTTTATAAGCATGGATACAGGACTGATATTAGGATCGCCTTATGGCAAAAGACATGTTTATCATTAACAGAATGATTGTTTATTTGCATGTGTGTACACTTAAATACACAATAGATCACATGGCAATCTCAGGTGAGCAATACATGGCCATCATGGCCCTCTTGTCTAAAAGTGAAGCACAGCTATTGGTGCAGTCTAATGTCTTCTTCATCAAACACCTTTAACTGTACATGTAGTCATAGTTAACCCTTTCCCTCATATTGACGACTTTTGACGACTCTGTAAAAGTCACTTTGTGAAACCATTGTGATAAATAGAACATTTGCTCCTATAGGAGCAAATGCTCTATTTATCACAATAGTTTCAAACTTAAAAAATCTAAAATTGTCCTTTTCTTTAGTCAATGCTCCTTTTCGGTAGATTTATTCAGAGCTTGTATCTAAAAATAGCTTATAAGGTAATGGGTTAAGCTATTGAATACTGTCCAGTCATGTCCAACACAGTTGCTTACTATATAACCCTTTCCTTAACCCCTTTCCCTCATAGGCTATTTTTAGACCCAACCTCTTTGAGTCAATCTACCAAAAAGGAGCATTTACTAGAGAAAAGAAAAAAATTCAGAATTGTATAGTTTTGAAACCATTGTGATGAATAGAGCATTTGCTCCATAGGATCAAATGGCTAATGGAACAAATGCTCTATTTATCACAATGGTTTCAGATATTGACTTTCACAGAGGCATCAAAAGGCGTCAATATGAGGTAATGGGTTAATATAAAAGCCTTTTCAATGCATTTGCAAACCAAGTAGACCCAGATCAGACGGCTCCTATAGAAGCCATCTGATCAGGGTCTGCTCTGTTTGCAGAATCTTATATCTGATTCTGCAGTTTCTGCCTAAGCCAAAAAGTCCTGCATTCATTATGCCATTATAAAAAAATAACCTAATTAATATTCATGATGTCATTAATTCTTACATGAATATTGAACAGGGAAAGGGTTAAATACAATATTTCAAAGGGTAATAATTACACCTATTGGCCTTTTTGAAACTTGTTTGACAAACAGATCCAGTTGTTAAGCTATTATTTCAGGATGGATCCAGAGTTACTGTTAAAGGTGCATACTTGAATATTAAAATCGTCATTTCTCAACCAAACCCTATACTGTGACCACTCTTCAGAATCGTCTCTTCGAGACGATTCTAAAGAGTGGTCACAGTATAGAGTTTGGGAGAGAAATAAAGGAGCTATACTTGAAAATGGTTAAATTTATGCATCTTATCTGGAGCTCTGTAGATCTAAGGTGATTAATGTTTTTGGCAGAAAAAATTATTTTTTTATTTTATTTCATACTGGTAATATCATTAAACGTTTATCCCAATCATCATAATATAAGATTAAACATCAAATAAGGAAACCATTATTTCACAATCAAATCAAAACTCTTCTGATAGAAAATAAAACCAACGAAAATATGACAAAATGATATGTCTAATTATGTTATTAAGGATATATATCTTACCTACATCATCTCTTGTTCATTTTACTACAATGCCATAAATAAGGTAAGTAATTTTACAAGCAAAAAGACAAACCATAGCAAAACATATCGAGGGTTTGGTGCAAAACAATTGTAACTCCTTCACTTTGTGAATGATTCAAATAATTTTGCACCAAGCCCTCGATATTGAACAATAAATTGTTAGAGTAATTTCATTACTGTATTTTTTTCCAATTCTGTGACAGCTGTACAGTTTGAAGTATTTCCATTAGTCTGAAATAAAAGTTATTTGAAGTTATTGAAAAGAATAAAAGGTAGAACAAAAGAAATTTCAAGTGATTAAAGCTCACCTGGCACAAAGTGCAAAGGTGCATGAGCTTTTAGGATGGTGCTGTCTCCTGCTTCTTGTATATGCATCAACAATTTCTTAAAACGCTTCCTCTGAACTACTTGACCAATTTTGCTCCAATTGCACAAGTGATCCTTGAAAGATACTCATTCAAAGATGTTGAAAAATTGAATTCCATGCATAATTCAGGTTGCCATGGCATCCAATGTGAAAAACCTTTAAAAATATTCTGCTCTAAACCCACCAACCTGATTTCAATATGATTCGGCAGAAATGATCCATAGGTGACCCTCTGTCAAAGTTGTTTAACCCTTTCCTCCGTAAATACACCTTTCTACGCCTCTCTAAAGTCACTTTGTGAAACCATTGTGATAAGTAGAGCATTTGCTCCTATAGGAGTAAATGCTCTATTTGTCATAATGGTTTCAAACTAAAAATTCAAAAAATTTCCTTTTCTCTAGTTAATGCTCCTTTTTGGTAGATTTATTCAAAGTGGTTGGATCTAGAAATAGCATATGTAGGAAAGGGTTAAATAAAACATTGGTTGAAAAACATGGCCATCAGGGACAAGCTTATATTCCCTACATAGCTGTGAAAAACATTGCCACCAGGAGCAAGCTTATATTCCCTACATAGCTGTGCATGAAAACATGGCCACCAGGAGCAAGCTTATATTCAAAACATGGCCACCAGGAGCAAGCTTATATTCCCTACATAGCTGTACATGAAAACATGGCTACCAGGAGCAAGCTTATATTCTCTATATAGCTGTGAAAACATGGCCACCAGGAGCAAGCTTATATTCCCTACATAGCTGTGCATGAAAACATGGCCACCAGGAGCAAGCTTATATTCTCTATATAGCTGTGAAAACATGGCCATCAGGAGCAAGCTTATATTCCCTACATAGCTGTGCATGAAAACATGGTCACCAGGAGCAAGCTTATATTCCCTACATAGCTGTGCATGAAAACATGGCCACCAGGAGCAAGCTTATATTCCCTACATAGCTGTGCATGAAAACATGGCCACCAGGAGCAAGCTTATATTCAAAAAATGGCCACCAGGAGCAAGCTTATATTTCCTACATAGCTGTGCATGAAAACATGGCCACCAGGAGCAAGCTTATATTCCCTACATAGCTGTGCATGAAAACATGGCCACCAGGAGCAAGCTTATATTCTCTACATAGCTGCGAAAACATGGCCACCAGGAGCAAGCTTATATTCCCTTCATAGCTGTGCATGAAAACATGGCTACCAGGAGCAAGCTTATATTCCCTACATAGCTGTGCATGAAAACACGGCCACCAGGAGCAAGCTTATAATCCCCTACATAGCTGTTCTTTAGAATTTTCAAAACTTTTCTTCTCTGAAACTACTTGTCAGATTCTAAACTAATTTTGCATGAATAATCCTTAGGTGAGCCTTTCCCGAATTATGTTCAAATTATTTTGATTCGCTTGAAAAATATGGCCTCTGCAGGGTTGGGACTAAATTTTCTTATCTAATAGCTATAATGGAAATTTAAAAAAAACTAATTCCTGAAAAGCAGTTAGTTCGGAGCTATATTTCAACTCATTCCCTCCTCCTGACGCCTTTTGACGCCTCTGTACATCGAGTCATTTTTGGAAATCATTGTAATAAATAGAGCATTTGCTCCATAGGAGCAAATGCTCTATTTATCACAATGGTTTCAAACCTACGTAATTCTAAAATGTTCCTTTTCTGTAGTAAATCCTCCTTTTCAGTAGATTTATTCAAAGAAGTCTAAAAATAGCCTACATGTATAGTAGGAAAAAAGAGACCAAGATCCTTAACCCTTTCCTCGATGAATATTTATGCAGGAAATAATGATGTCATGAATATTAATTAGATCGTTTGCTATAATAGCTCATTGACACAGCAAACAGAGCAGACCCAGATCAGTCAGCTCCTATAGGAGTCGTCTGATCTGGGTCTGCTCTGTTTGCAAAGGGGTAGAACGGCATATTTATGGAGTAAAGGGTTAAATACATAAGAGAGCATGTGACTTGTTGTCGTAGGTGAGCGATTCAGGGCCATCATGCATGGCCCTCTTGTTTCGACAAACTCTCATTAAATTTTAGTTGACGATTAAACTGTCTACAAATTTGTCACAATGGGTTTTGACTGTATTTCAATGACACAGATTGTCTTAAAGCATCTCTTAATAGAATTTGATCAAACTTCATACTAGTAATGATCTTTAAGTGTCCTCTAGATTATATAAATGATTTTTGTGCACTGCAGAAGTAAGGTCAACTGAGTTAAAAACAGATTGCAGAAATTATTTTGTTATGCCCCCGTTGACGATAGTCAGGGGGCATTATGTTTTGCACATGTCCGTCCGTCTGTCTGTCTGTGTGTCACGCTTTTAGGTGCAGTTGGTTGTCCCAGTTTTTCAAGTGTTATAAGTCAGCAATTTCTACACTTACACCCATGAAACTTCACATACACATCAATTACCATCTGTGCTATCATTTGGCACCCCATCCATGCTGCCCGCAAGCCCAAGGTCGAGGTCAAATGACTTGGAAATTTTACGTGCAGTTGGTTGTCACATTTACATGCAGTTTTTTGCCACAGTTTTTCATTGTCTTATATCTCCCTAACCACTGTAGTTATTGCCATGGAATTGCATATACACATTAAGCACCATCCATACTTTAATTGCACACCCAGCCCATGCTGCCCACAAGCCCAGGGTCAAGGTCAAATGACTTGGAAATTTTACGTGCAGCTAGGCAAGCACCTACACAGGGGCATCACTGTGTCTTACAGACACAATTTTCTAGTTTAAATATCATCGTCTAAATGACTGACTGGAATTCAGTCAAACTTCACAGTAATGGATCCATAGTTAATCTTCTAATCAAAGTTAAATGAAAGTTACGTAAATATTTATAATCTTCAAAAACATTTGAAAAGCAAGTGGTTCCTTTGACAGATTTCTTCATTACCCTTTTCCTGCCTTGACCCTTTCCCTGTTGAATATTCATGTAAGAAATCATCATGAATATCTATTATCTTAATTTTGATAATGCATTATGTACACATGATTTTGAGATATTAGTAGAACCTGTACTGTCAGATCTGTTATAATTTCATCAGCAAACAGAGCTACTCTGTTTGCAAATGCGTGAAAAGGTGTTTATTTGAAGGAAAGGGTTAAGATCCCCCACTTGCTGTAAAAGCTCAGCAGTAAATTAAATTCGGGGTTTGGTGGAAAACTATTGTAACTAGGAGTTACAATAGTTTTCCACCAAACCCTCGAGTTATACTTATTTTTAGCAGCCTTTCTACAGATTTTACTGTAGAAATATCTATGATGGTGTCTAGCTAGGCAGACGTGTCATATTTGACTTGTAGTAATAAGCCATTCAATCATAAGAGTTGTTGTTCGGAAATATCATGTTTCAAAAATGTAAATATAGCCTTTCGGCTGTTTTACATTAGGATGATCAATAAATTTGTGGGTATTTACTATTTGTCAATATACTTGTATGGATATAAATTTGTGACTATTTATCAATATACTTGTATTGATATCAAATTGGATCACAGTGAATATTAATTTAACCCTTTCCTTCATATAAACGTTTTTTTACGCCTTTGCAAACAGAGTAGACCAAGATCAGGATCTGTCAGATCAGTGTCTGCTCTGTTTCCTTATGTACAGTTTCTACCAATACCAAATCAATTACCAGGATTAACCCTTCGCTTGGTATTCACGTCAATATACCTACCTGTAAATAGTGAAGACCCAGATGAGACAGCTCCTGTAGGAGCTGTCTCATCAGGGTCTGCACTATTTACAAGTTGATTGCGCAACCACTGCACTCGACAGCAATGATTGCACAGCGAAATATGTGTACACAGTGAATATATATGTAATTATACAACAGGGCATTGGTAAAGAAGGAGAAATGTATTTTAAAATTCAGCAAGAGAAGGATTAAGACTCTTTCCAATAGGTAATTCAGTTGCAGCTGACACTTCAGCGGTTTCCCCCCTATGCTTATTTACAAATTGACCACTCCGCAATCTATAGGCGTGATTACCTAATCATTTGCATAAGGTCATCCAACACATCATCCGACACGCACTTCTTTATTCATTGAGTAACTGCCTATGGGAGAATACTTTAATTCATAGTATGGTCACGTGATTTTGTCATGTGACTGATATTTGTATATTCATGCGCCCTCCTCATACATTGGTATATTTTGTAGAATTGTTTTTTGCACATACTAAACCATAGCTAATGGTACAAAGCATTTTCATGTCAGAAATAGTATACTTTAATTGTTTCCGAATGCCATGTTATTAAACACCTTTTGTATCCATCGAATGCACATCATGAAATTGTATCCATCGAATGCACATCATAAAACTGCTATGTGGAATGGCAGTTGTCAGGTTTGTCGGTTAAGCATGAGATCAACGTGAGAATACTACCTTTGTATTCATTGGTTACATAAAGAATAAAAAACCCTGTGTATATAATTATGCCAATTTGAAAATTCAGTTAATAAATATTCATGATGATAAATTTTACATGATTAGTGAACAGGAAAAAGGTTAAGTTCAATATTTATGTGAAATGTTTTTATTATATAATAAATTACATGAAATACAAGTAAATGCAGACCATGCAATCTGTTTCTGTATTACCACCCGTGCATGCTTCCCAACTCTCCCGATTTCGTCTGGAGTCTCCCGATTCAGAAGACAAATCCCTATCACCCCAATTATCTGACTAAAATCATGATTTGAAAAAAAATCGGAATTAGGTGTATTGATAATTTGAAATCTTTAGCAGAGGTCAGAAAATCTTTTGTTTGCCCTTCAGAATTTACTAAGCCCCAGGTGGTCCAGATGGTCTCCCTACTGATAGAGTTTTCACAGATAGCCACTCAACCGTAAATGTTTGATAACAAACAGCAGCTTTAATCATCCATTTATTTATACCAGAAATTGGTCATGATGTCGTAATTGGCTATCCTAGTGATGCACATTCCAATATCGTTTTGTGACTTGGACTAAAAAATAACCACAATACTTCAAAATCTTTATTTAATTATAAAAGAAATTATATTCTCATAATTAAGATATAAGACATAGAAATGCTTCTCTGCTTCCTTGTCAATGACAGCTATGCTTGGCCTTGTTGCAATGGGCTGAAACACTTTGAAAAAAAAGACCCCTTGACTGATATTCATGAATTTAATTTGTGCACAAAGTTGCTTTTTATGCCCCCATTGATGATAGTCAGGGGGCATATTGTTTTTGCCCTGTCTGTTTGTCTGTCTGTTTGTCAGCAACTTTAACATTGATCATAACTTTTGAGCCAGTACAGATAGAGACTTGATATTTGGCATGCATATGTATCTCATTAAGCCGCACATTTTGAGGGGTGACAGGTCAAGGTCATCCTTCAAGGTCAGAGGTCAAATATATGGGCCAAATCACCGACTTTAACATTGGCCATAACTTTTGGACCAGTAGAGATAGAGACTTGATATTTGGCATGCTTGTGTATCTCATGAGGCTGCACATTTTGAGGGGTGACATGTCAAGGTCAAGGTCATCCTTCAGGGTCAAAGGTCAAATTGTCTGTTTCTTTGTCTGTAACTTTAACGCAACCTTAACATTGGTCTTAACTTTTGAGCCAGTACAGATAGAGACTTGATATTTGGTATGCATATGTATCTCATAAAGCCGCACATTTTGAGGTGTGACATGTCAAGGTCAAGGTCATCCTTCAAGGTCAGAGGTCAAATATATGAGGGGGCATAGTGTTTCACAAACACATCTTGTTCATGAATATAATTAATGATAATATAAGGACACGAAAGATGTAATTCAAAACACCATGAAGTATTTTGTTCCATTTCAAACCCTAAAAAAATAATTGCTATATAATTTTGAAATGTCATCGTTTTTCGCGAAGATGGTTTTCGCGAAGATTGTTGATATGGGCTAAAACACGGACTCTTGACCTGCTGGGATTTTAATATTTCTGTGACTGTTCAATGTTTGCAGTAACTAACTTGAACTGACTAAAGGTTAACTACAAACACATTAACCCCTTGAATGTTCAAAAGGACAATGCAAGTTCTCAATTAGCCTAGTCATTTTGTGTGTTTGATAATGAATTGCATAATTACAAACAGTGCAGACCCATATCAGAGGGGCTTATGTATGAGTCCTATGGTGTGGTTCAACACTGTTTGCATAAGTCTACTGTTTATTCACAGGTACTTTGTAAAGGATGCATATATTATGCCTCACTAGGGTTCAATGGATTAAGTCAGTAATTCTTTTGTTTTGTTATGTTTTAAAATATTAGATTATAATTATACTTTGGTGCCTGGTTTGGAGAAACAAATTTATGTATCAAATTTAAACAATATTAAAAAAGAAGCTTTGCTGTTTCCTTCATTTACAACACTCTAAATAAATGTAGTAACATGATTGCAGTATAACAAAATCACTGAAAAATATCGTGACACGAAAATCTCTCTCTTGAAACCCCAAATCTCTCTCTTAGAAATCATGAAAACCCCTCTTGAGAGTCAAAAAAGGTTGGAAAGCATGCCCTTGTGTTAGGCTTGTCTGACCTGAAAAGTTTTTCGGCATAATCAATATCCTTGCATAGATCTATAAATACATGTAGCTAACATATGGCTATGTTTTTCCAATTTTAAAATAATTTTACAGAAATGTCTCCTGATTTTTTTTTCGTGTTACAAAAACATGGCAGCCATGAGCAGATCTAGTTTTCGATACATATGTGGGGTATTTGAAAACAAATGCAACTAGAATTAGTTACAACAGTTTTTGCACGAAGCAGTCGTTAAGGACAAGTTTAGTTAATCATACCTGTTACTTAACCCTTTCCCTCATATCAACGTGTTTTCACGCATTTGCAAACAGAGTAGACCCAGATCAGACGGCTCCTAGAGGAGCCGTCTGATCAGGGTCTACTCTGTTTGCTATTAGAATTTGATAGATCCGTTTCTTTGCTTTCTAAAATGTCTACAATGTTCCACCTTGCATATTTCTTTATAACTGTTTTGTTAATGAATATTCATTAGGTATTGAAATTTGTAATAAACATAGAACAGGGAAAGGGTTAAACCTTTCCCTGTTGTATGTCTACTCCCAATTTAACACTACATATGAGGGATATTCGAAAAGAAATGCAAGCCCATTTATATCTCGCATTCTACATGCTTTTTGTGTGTCAGAATTTACTGTACATGTACAAATTTAAATCCCTCAAACTAATCATAGGTATGGAGGTGTTTCACCCCATAGAATTGGTAAGACAGGCTTGCACTAAGCTCTCATTAAGGACAAAATTAGTTAATTACCTGTTACTTAGTCGGTCATTAACCTTTCCCTGTTCTGTGGTTATTCCAAATTTTAGTACCTACTGAATATTTATGGACAAAACAGTTACAATGAAATATAGAAGATGGAACGTTGTAGCCATTTTAGAAAGTAAAGAAACAGATCTTTCAAATTTCATTAGCAAACAGAGCAGACCCTGATCAGACGGCTCCGATCTGGATCTACTCTGTTTGCAAATGCATGAAAACTCATTTACGTGATGGAAAGAGTTAATCAATTCCTTCATATTAATGTCACTTTTAACATCAATGTGATAAATAGAGCATTTGCTCCTGTGGAGCAAATGCTCTATTTATCACAATGGTTTCGAAGCTACACAATTCTGAATGTTTCCTTTTCTCTAGTTAACCCATTACCGCATAGGCTATTTTAAGATACAACCTTTTTTTCCTTCCAAAAAGGAGCATTAACTAGAGAAAAGGAAACTTTTAGAATTTTGTAGTTTGAAACCATTGTGTGAAATAGAGCATTTGCTCCTATTATCACAATGGTTTCACGAATTTACTTCTACAGAGTCGTCAAAAGTCGTCAATATGAGGGAATGGGTTAATGCTCCTTTTCAGTAGATTTATTCAAAGAGGTTGGGTCTAAAAATAGCTTATGAGAGAATGGGTTAATTAGTTAAGTCATTATCAGTCCATACCACCAACGAAGAAGGATCAACCTGTTGGCAGCTCTTTGCACAGCCCGATGCCACTTGTAATTGCTAGTCGATAAAACTGTTATTTCTCGGCAATCTAAACATTCTACAGTCTTAGTTCTGTTCTTGGAGAAGATTGTAGTATCCTTCCTCTCCTCCCTCTTCAGTAAATATCATCGAAGTGTTTATATCCTGATAAGAGACCAACCTGCTTTGTGTCACATATGGATAAGACACCAAGCTGCTTTGTGTCACATATGGATAAGACACCTAGCTGCTTTGTGTCACATGGATAAGACACCTAGCTGCTTTGTGTCACATATGTATAAGACACCTAGCTGCTTTGTGTCACATGGATAAGACACCTAGCTGCTTTGTGTCACATATGGATAAGACACCTAGCTGCTTTGTTTCACATGGATCCAAGCTGCTTTGTGTCACATATGGATTAGACACCAAGCTGCTTTGTGTCACATGGATCCAAGCTGCCACGTGTCACATGAATAAGACTTAGTGTCACATATGGATAAGACACCTAGCTGCTTTATGTCACATGGATAAGACACCATAATTAGACCTCTTTTTGATGGCCTCTTTTAATTATTCTACATAAATGTACAAGAAACTTGGCAATACCATGAACACCAGATGTTTTTTTGTTTTTATTTTAAAGATGGCAACACTGACCTAGATATGAAAGACCAACACCTAAAATCAAGTGTGAAAATATGGCCTTGATCCCAGAACACCCATCTTGCAATCCCAACTTTTGTCTTTTAATGTTTCTATTTTTGACCTGATTCCCTCATATGCCATTTTTAGGCCCAACCATTTTGAATAAATCTACACAAAAGGAACATTTAGTAGAGAAAAGGAAATTGTGTACTTTTGAAATCATTGTGATAAAGCATTTGCTCTTATGGATCAAAATGCTCTATTTATCACAATGGTTTCAAGAAGGGACTTTAACAGAGGTGTCAAAAGGCATCAATATGAGGGAATGGGTTAACCCTTTCCTTCATATAAACACGTTTTCACGTATTTGCAAACAGTAGACCCAGATCAGACAGCTCCTAGAGGAGCCGTCTGATCAGGGTCTGTTCTGTTTGCCAATGGAATTTGAAAGATCTGTTCCTTTACTTTCTAAATGGCTACATACAATGTTACCCCTTCCATATTTTATTGTAACTATTTTGTCCATGAATATTCAGCAGGTGTTGAAAATTGGAATAAACATAGAATAGGGAAAGGGTTAAGCAGCCACCAGTGCTTTAAAGTCATTCACTTTAATTTTAGTAGGGTTCTACAGTGCATTAATAATTATGATGTTCAAAGAGTCAGAATTACAACAAATTAGGGATAATGAACACAGTTCATTTCTACATTGATTTTTCCCCTCACCCTTGCCCATTAGTGTTGGTTGAAACAATTAAGCTTAATTGCTAATTAGGAACTTTGTTCAAGTACAAAGTGCACCTTGTTAGCCTCAGCTGTTTTTATAGGTCATTTCAAGAGGAGCTTTTGACAAGTAATGATAACAGTTGTGGTTTATCAAAGCCTCTTCTAATCTCCCCTTTGCCTAGAAATGAGACCTTCAATATATTCACTCTGGACACCAAATGCTGCTCAGAAAATGCGTTTTTAGCTCACCTGATACAAAGTACCAAGCTGTGTGATGGAATCGCACTGTGTCTGTCATCAGCAATTTATATAAATTATTTCTTCTCCTAAACTGCTGGCTGGATTTTCACCAAATAATGAATGAATTATCTGCAGGTAACCCTTTGTCACATTTGTATAAATTGATTTGGTCAGCTATATGAGTAGATCATTATCACAATGGTTTCGATAGGTAATTGGCGTATTTATGGAGGAAAGTGTTCAACAAAAAATTCATTAAAGTGATATTCTGGCTGTTCGTTATATAAGTTCATTAATTAATGCAAAATTTGTACACATATTCATATTATTAAATTAATGCTGACAGCCCATCTTCCAACAGTTTATGATACATTCAGCTTAATATAGTAAACTGTATCAGAATACTCCTAAATCCTTAGAAAATCAGACTTTTTAAATGACGGAAAACTTCATCGATTACACAGAAATCATGGACACGTCAGGCCATATCCGATTTAAGAACAATGCAATGAATATAAATTGGATTCTCACGACAATGGCTGACGAGGGTAAGTCGAAAGGAAAGAAATGTCTACTGTGTAATACTTTACCTACATTGTACATAGTCCTTTGGACGAGACTATAAACCGAGGTCTGATTATCAGTGCTTTACACTGGGCATCTAAAAGAACCAGAGAAACTCGGTCGATAATAAAAATAGGGCATCGCACCCGGGTTTCTCTGTATCCTCTCCCCTCTCTCCAGGGCATCCAATTAGCCCATAGTGAGCAGAAACGGATGTAAATCAACACAAACAAACAAACAAACATTGTACATCGAGTACCTCTGCTACATATGATTGATTTTTACCATAGATTCCCATGAATGACTGACACGCTTCGATTGGTTTCTGAGGCAATTAACCCTTTCCTCCATAAATACGCCTTTCTACGCCTCTGTAAAAATCATAAGTTGAAACCACTGTGGTAAATAGAGCATTTGCTCTTATAGGAGCAAATGCTCTATTTATCACAATGGTTTCAAACTACAAAATTCTAAAATTTTCATTTTTTTCTAGTTAATGCTTCTTTTGGGTAGATTCATTCAAAGAGGTTGGGTCTAATAATAGCCTATGGAGCAAAGGGTTAAAGTTCTCTATTTTTTCTATACAAATAAAACTTTCCTTACCATATACTGGTAGCACTTACTGTAAAACAGGTTTTATTAGCGACAATATATATTTCGCGCTAATTCGCGAATGCCTTGCCCCGCGAATTCAATATTTTCGCTAATAAATCAGTAACAAGTATAAAAAGGAGTAACGTCCGAAATCGGTATATCCGAAATATGGTTAGATTTATCACGTCGTCGTTCATGTGTTTTCTGCATTAACAACATTCTTCGTTCAACACAAATGTTGGGTGAAGTGTATTGCTTCCATATATTTTGTTTAGTAAACAAAAAAAGTCTTTAAATAAAAAATACAGACCGAATAATGGAAGAATGATTCTCTTTGTCATTGATCTCCGTGAAAAGGGAAGTAACTCTTATATACATACATGTATACATGTATGGCAAGTGGTAAATTGTCGTAGATAGCATCTGGTTGTTTTGTACAATTACGGAATTTTGAAACAGGTTTGACTTTATGTGTTTGTGAAAAACAATTCACTAATTTTGACTATTGAATACCGGCTTATGCCAAGCAGCGTTTAACAGATCAACACGTATACACAAACTTGTCAATTTGTTTTCACACGTTTACCGTCCAAGTCTCAATAGGGGCACTGATTTAACCTTTAGCCTCATAATGGACAAATCGTGATTTATAACCATTTCTTTTGCAGACAGTTTTGATCCAAATAAGACCCCGAAGTAATAAATGAGTAGTAACTTTGTTGCTTACATTTCCACCATTTCATCAGTAGTCCGGTGTGTCACGCTGTGCCATACATCCGAGTTTTGGGTAAAGTTCTCAAAACAAAAACAAAATTGAATACTGGTAAATACAGGCCTTAACGCATGCTATAAATTATCGATTGATAACCCCTAAATTGCCAACGGCTGTTACATACAATCGGCAGAAATTTATTCTTTGCCCTTTTTACAGCGTACGGCAGAGTTTTATACGAGTCTTTTTCCGTTAAGTTAATTTAGCGAGATGGACGCCGTCACGAAATCATCATGACGCGAATTAATACAAAATCACATTTACGCGAAATAATCATGACGCGAATATAACCTGTTTTACAGTAGTTACAGGGCTCCAGATACTTTTTAGATGCGTACATTTTAAAACATTTTCAAGAATAATTCCTTTATTTCTTCATCAAGCCCTATGCTGTGCTGTTTACTTTCTTAAATGGCTACAATGTTCCACCTTCCATATTTCATTATAACCATTTTGTCCATGAATATACAGTAGGTACTGAAATTCGGAGTAAACATAGAACAGGGAAATGGTTAAAAATGGTGACATGTCTAAACTAAAATTGTAGCCAAGTATAATTGAACTCTTTGCACGCTAGCGGCAAAATCATGATAACCTATGCAAACAGTTTGGATCCAGATGAGACGCCATATTTTTGCAAAGAAATAAGAGAAATCTTATTTTTAGGATTGAAGCAGACGACAATTGTCGCAGACAAAAAATTACTTAGCGTGCAAAGAGTAACCATAATGTAATATAGTAAGTCCTCCTTAGGGAAATACTAATGAAATAAACTGACTACAAAGTAAAGTACCAGACATATAAATGGATGTAACTTAGAACTTATAAAAATTTGCTTCCTTGAAAACGGACACGGGTCTGAAAATTTGAAATTTAGTATGGTTTATAAACTATATAATTCAACCCTTTCCGTGATTCATACCGTGCAAACAGAGTAGACCCAGATCAGATGGCTCCTATTATAAAATTCAGTAAATAGATATTTGTAATATCATTTATTTCTTACATGAATATTCAACAGGGAAAGGGTTATCAGAAATATTCACTTATTTTATTTACTCAGATTGGCAATGTAGGACCTTTATGGTCCCCTTGTTTCTCCAGGAAGTTTTGTCCATTGCAGAAACTGTAGAATCATAATATTTATGCTATTTCATTAGCAAACAATGCAGACCCTGATCAAACGGCTCTTGTAAGAGCTGTCTGATCAGGGTCTGCTCTGTTTGCTTTTGAGAAAATATCTACAGTTTTTGTCAAAGCAAAAAAATTGCTTGAAAAGTTTACATATAAAACATCAGCTAAATATTCGTGATGTCACCTAATTTCTTACATTAATTATATTGAACAGGGAAAGGGTTAATAAATATTCATGATGTCATTATTTCTTACTAAGGAGCAACTGCTCTATTTATCACAATGGTTTCATTAAGTGACTTCTACAGAGGCGTAGAAAGGTGTATTTATGGATGAAAAAATTAACTCAGATAAGCTATATAGGACTATAATATGGCCCTCTTGTTTCTCCTGAAATATATCAGGAACACAGTTTCCAGACTGTTGCTATAAAGATCACTGTCACAATATCGTCTCTAGAAAAAAAAATATATGAGAAAAAAACTGAGTAAGATTTATGATTTCAGCCAATTCCATTTTTGGGATCAGACATCAGGTGCAGTCGTACAAGGGGTCTGACATGTAACACTATTAATGGAGATAAATGAGCTGAAATGAAGTTTGGTTAATCCTTCGAGTCTAGACTATGTTTCCAAGTTACAGTAGTAATCCTTGACATACTGTGACAATTATTGTCTGCTGCTGAATTTCTTGTCTGCTTCATTTTTAGCTCATCTATTTCGAAGGAAAGTCGAGCTATTGTGGTCACTGGGTCGTAGGAATTGTCATCGGCAT
Source organism: Azorinus chamasolen (assembly GCA_963576725.1). Taxonomy (NCBI): domain Eukaryota; kingdom Metazoa; phylum Mollusca; class Bivalvia; order Cardiida; family Solecurtidae; genus Azorinus; species Azorinus chamasolen. The sequence goes on from OY755244.1 coordinate 34,820,800, forward strand.
TCTCGGCGGCGGCGGCGAACAAAAAAGTTATAGCCTTTTAATTTTTTTTATTTAGCTGGACAAGCACCAAATCGGACGAGCGTTGGCGCTGCACGCGGCTCTTATTTAATCCTTTACTCCATGAATATTCATTTTTAAAAAATATGATGTCATGAATATTAATTGGTTTAATTTTCATATGATTATTAACACTGAAAGTTTTGTCCACGACAGAAAGTTTAAAATCATATCCATATTTATGATGGGTGGATTTAGTTCATTAACAAACAGAGCAGACCTTGATCAGCGACAGCTCCTGTAGTAGCTGTCAGATCTAGGTTTACTGAAATGTTTGCAAAGGCATAGAAAAAAGTATTTACGGAGTAAATTGTTAACCCTTTACTTCATCTAAACTCCTTTTCACACCTTTGCAAGTACAGCAGACCCAAATTTGATCTGATCTTGATCTGTTCTGTTTGCTTATAACCCATTCACTCATATTGACAACTTTTGACGACTCAGTAAAAGTAACTTTGTGAAACCATTGTGATAAATAGAGCATTGTAAAATTTTGCCCCTATACGAGCAAATTCTCTATTTATCACAATGGTTTCAAACTACAAATTCTAAAAATTCCCTTTTCTCTCGTTAATGCATAGGCTATTTTTAGACCAAACCATTAATCGTTAATGCATAGGCTATTTTTAGACCAAACCTCTCGGCATAAATCTACCAAAAAGGTATATTTAATAGAAAAAAGGAAAATCATTGTGATAAATGGAGCATTTGCTCCACGTTTCAAAAAGTGACTTTCCAGAGGAATCAAAAGGCATCAATATGAGTGAATAGGTTAGAATTTTTAGAGATCAAGTCTTCATTTTACTGCTAGACTTATATAAAAGGTTTATTGAACATAACTTTCAAATAAATATAATTCGATCTTTTGCTAACAATAAAATCAAGTGATGTAAAAAATTGCTTCAAACTTTATAGCAATATGCCAGTGTATATTTTGTTTCTGAAACATAATATGTCCTTATTCTGCTGTAAAAAATGAATTTACTGAGGTGATTTGTTTTTAGCTCACATGAGCATGAATGACAGCTTCTTGAGTGCCACTTTTTCCATCTTCTTATAGGGACTCTCTCCCCCCCCCCCTCCCCCCCCCCATCCCACCCTACCCCACCCTCTCAGAAGAGTGGGCCCACATTATAAACAACAAGTGGTTGCTCTCAATGGTGAGAGAAGGGCACACGGTCCCCTTCCTTCACTCCTCAATCTTTTGTATGCATACTTACTTCCATGTGCCTATCCATCCTACTGCTAGGAACTACCTGTGGGTCTGTCTTGGAGACGAGCTTTTTCAGTTCCATGCTGTTCCCATTGGATTTTTCACTGCAATATGGATCTTCCCCAAGCATCGAGGCTGCACATCTTCAACTAAATGGTTCCAACCTGCTCTAATATTTTGATGATTGGCTTCTTCACCAATTGGTCAAGAGATTCAGGCAGGATTTAGGGTGGATATCTCAAAGCCATCCAATCGCCTAAGACCATTGTAACCGCATCTTAAGAAGATCTTAGCCAGTTGGTTACATAATCGATCCTTTGCTTTATATTGATGATGCACAGGTATCTGTTACAGTAGAAGCTGCCTTAACCCTTTCCTCCATGAATACACCTTTCTACGCCTCTGTAAAAGTGACTTTTTGAAACCATTGTAATAAATAGAGCATTTGCTCCATAGGAGCAAATGCTCTATTTAATTACAATTGTTTCAGAACTTAATTCTGTATGTGGTGTTTCCTACATGACACAATTCTAAATTTCCCTTTCCTGTAGTAAATGCTCCTTTTCAGTAGATTCATTCAAAGAAGTTAGGCCTAAAAATAGTCTATGAGGTAATGGGTTAAATGCCATCTCCTCCTAAACCATTATATTATGGTTTTGAACAAATTGAATTAGGTGACCATCTATTGAAGTTATATAATTGTTCCCAATAGTCTGCATGAGTAGCTCACAGTAACTGAAAATAGATTTTAATGAACAATTTCTTCTCCTTAATCACTGAATGTGACTTGACAAAACTTCAAAGGAATGATGCTCAGACAGCCCTCTGTCAAAGTTATATACCAGTAAATGGTTTCGAGTGGCTGTGTGTTACATGAGCTAAAAATAGATTTCAATTAACAATTTCTTTTATTGACATCTACTTTTAACTGCAGAAAAGGAATTTTGATCAAACTTTTTTGGAATGCTCCTTAGATGGTCTTCTAAGTGAAATACAGTGACCTGGACAATTTTGCTAGATGTGTGTAATAGTGTAGATCATTTGGTATATTAACCAGGTGATCGATACAGAGTCATCATGGCCCACTAATGTTTATTCATTAATTCATAAAGATCTCATAAAATGAAACAAATCACACATCAGTGTTACCTGTAAATGCTATGGAAGCCCTGGAGGGACATTTATTATTTATAATTGATTACTTAAATTTATCACTTATTAGATATTGCTTAATTATATAACTTCAAATTATAATACCTTGTCATTTATGGGGTATTACATATGATGGGAGAATCAAACGACAGTGAGTGAGCAAGGCAATAAGGAGCTATGTTATAACGTTTTATAGATTTTTCCATCATTTTTATCAATCGAAAATTTCCCGCCATAAAGAGTACCGGAGAGCAAGACCAGTGATAATAAGTTATAAATATGACTAATAAGCAATAAGTTCTAAATAATAATAAGTAATAAATTACAAATTATAACTGGAGGGACATTTATTATTTATAATTTATTACTTATAATTTGTTACTTATTTTAATTACAAATTATAATACCCAGTAATTTAAAGGGTGGAAGAATCAAACGACAGTGAGTGAGCAAGGTGATAAGGAGCTATGTTTTAAGGTTTTATAAATTTGTTCATAATTTTTATCAACCAAAAATTTCCCGCCATAAAGAGAACCGGAGAGCAAGTGATAAATAATAAGTTATAAATTATAACTTTTAAATAATAAATGCCCCTCCAGGGCTTCCGTAATATGCAGAGCAGTTTTAGGACACTCATCACTAACTGTGACAGGGCTTATTTTTTTCAGAATTAACTTTTCTTACAAAATCAATGTGAAAAATAATCTTATGTTAGTGAGAAATTATGTGTTTTTAAAGAACCCATAAACCAAATGCAGTTGTAAGTGTTTTCGACAGATTTTATATTATCCAGACATGACATCAACCTGTGTTCTGACTGTATCATGAGGTTTTATTACTCTGGCAGTGACATCAATGATGTCTCTAGACGTTCTAAAGTGATTAGCTGTAGTGAATGCTGACAAGATAACCCAGGTTCAAGTTTCTGTATTTCATTTTATCTTTAACCCATTACCTCATAGGCTATTTTTGGATACAACCTCTTTGAATATATCTACCGAAAAGGAGCATTAACTAGAGAAAAGGAAACTTTTAGAATTTTGTAGTTTGAAACCATTGTGATAAATAGAGCATTTGCTCCTATAGGAGCAAATGCTCTATTTATCACAATGGTTTCACAAAGTGACTTTTACAGAGTCGTCAAAAGTTGTCAATATGAGGGAATGGGTTAAATGTTTCAAGTAGCTTACAGTAGTAAGTCTTAGGTGGCCATCAAAAAGAGGTCAAACTATGGGTCTTTAAACCTTTCCTCCAATAGGCTATTTTAAGACCTAAACTCTTTGAATGAATCTACCCAAAAGCAGCATTTACTAGAGAAAAGTAAAATTTTACAATTTTGAAGTTTGAAACCATTGTGATAAATAGGGAGCAAATGCCCTATTCATCACAATGGTTTCACAAAAGGTCAAGGTTCTCCTTCAGGGTCAAAGGTCAGATATTTGTCAGCAACTTTAGCATTTGGCATAACTTTTGAATCAGTAGAGATCCATGTGTATCTCTAAAGCTGCACATTAGTACAGATAGAGACTTGATATTTGGCATGCATATGTATCTAATAAAGCCGTACATTTTAAGGGGTGACATGTCAAGGTCATCCTCTAATGACAGAGGTCAAATATATAAGTCAAATCATCGACTTTAACATTGGCCATAACTTTTGAACCAGTAGAGATAGAGACTTGATATTTGGCATGCATCTGTATCTCAGCTTGCCATAACATTTGAACCAGTAGAGATAGAGACTTGATATTTGGCATGCATCTGTATCTCATGAAGCTGCACATTTTGAGGGGTGAGATGTCAAGGTTCTCCTTCAGGGTCAAAGGTCAGATGTTTGTTTGTCAGCAAGTTTAGCATTTGGCATAACTTTTGAATCAGTAGAGATTCATGTATACCTCTTGAACCTGCACATTTTCAGGGGTGAGATGTCAAGGTCAATGTTATCCTTTTGAGGGGTGACATGTCAAGGTCATCCTCTAAGGACTGAGGTCAAATATATAGGTCAAATCATCGACTTTAACATTGGCCATAACTTTTGAACCAGTAGAGATAGAGACTTGATATTTGGCATGCATCTGTATCTCATGAAGCTGCACATTTTGAGGGGTGAGATGTCAAGGTCAAGGTTATCCTTCAGGGTCAAAGGTCAGATATTTGTCAGCAAGTTTAGCATTTGGCATAACTTTTGAATCAGTAGAGATTCATGTGTATCTCTTGAAGCTGCACATTTTCAAGGGTGAGATGTCAAGGTCATCCTTCAAGGTCAAAGGCCAGCTATATAGGTCAAATTACTTACTTTCGAACCAATAGAGATAGAGACTTGATATTTGGCATGCATGTGTATCTCATGAAGCCTCACATTTTGAGTGGTGACATGTCAATGTCAAGGTCATCCTTCAAGGTCAAAGGACAAATGTATAGGTCAAAGTTTACATTCGCTATACTCTGTGTGCGGTGGGGGTGGGCATAGTGTAGTGTTTCACAACACATCTTGTTGAAACCATAGTGATAAATAGAGCATTTGCTGCTATGGAGCAAATGCTCTATTTATCAAAATGATTTCAATCCTGCCCAATTCTAAAATTTTCCTTTTCGGTAGTAAATGCTCCTTTTCGGTAAATTTATTCAAAGAGGTTGGTCTAAAAATAGCCTATGAGGGAATGGCAGGTTGAATTAAGGTGTGTACCCAAATACTGAAAATCCTCATTTCTCCTATAGGAGCAGTCTGATCAGGGTCTGCTCTGTTTGCTAAAGGAATTTGAAGGATCTGTTTCTTTACTTTCTAAAATGGCTACAATGTTCCACCTTCTATATTTCATTATAACTGTTTTGTCCATGAATATTCAGTAGGTATAGTACAGGGAACCAGGGGTTAAATAATAGTTTAAGCAGTAGATTATTGCATTGACCTGCAACTACGGCATCCGCCTTATCATCGTCATTGTCATCCTGAAACTTTAACATTGGCTATTACTTATTTATTATTCATGCAAATCTAATGAAACTTTGCACACTTCATACGTCATGTCACAAGGGCTACATTCAAAGAGACAAAGGTTGACACCTGCATGCAATGCTCTTGTTATACCCACTCGTTGCACGGGATATATAGTTTTTGATCCATCCGTCAGTCAGCCTATCTGTTCGTCCATCCATAGTCTGTCCAACTGACCATGTATCAGAATATATTGTTGCTCATCTAGCACTTTCATTTCTTGACCAATTTTTCTCAAAATTCCTTTAAAAATTGTCAAGAATAAAAGCTTGGATGTTTTTGATTTTCAAAGGATTCTGTCTTCTTTTCATCTGTCAGATCTCCTGTGTGTCATAATACATTGTTGCTTATCTAACACTTTCATTTCTTGACCAATTTTTCTCAAATTTGCTTTAAGAATTGTCATGAATAAAAACTTGGACACATTTAATTTTTCAGAGGAATCTGTCAATTGGGGAACCACTTTTTATCTCTGACAATGTGGCGGCTTGAATATATGAGCTTGCTCACTAAAGTTCTTTAACCCTTTCACCGCCAAAGTCGCAAAAATGTGCCTCGACAAATAGTGCAGTCCCAGATCAGACACCGCCTTTTTAAGGCGGCGTCTGATCAGGGACTTCACTTTTTGTCTCAATCTCTATTTCTATATCTGTGCTTTATTCCTTTGAAATTTGCATCTATTTATCTCATTTCCTTACTTTACCGAATAATTTAACACAATTGGTTTGCAGACGACAATTAGAAATTTGGCGCCGAAAGGGTTAATTTTAATAGTCGCTAATTGAATTGCCCTTTTAACCCTTTCCCTCATATAAATGCCTTTTCACACATTTGCAAACAGAGTAGACCCAGATCTGACAGCTCCTATAGGAGCCCTCTGATCAGAGTCTGCTCTGTTTGCTATTGGAGTTTGATAGATCTGTTACTTGAGTCTCTAAAATGGCTACAATGTTACACCTTCCATATTTCATTATAACAATTTTGTGCATTAGTATTCAGTAGGTAATTGAAAATTGTACAGGGAAAGGGATAATCAAAACATCATAATAATTATATTATGTAAGATAATAATATATGTAAGAATACTATTTAGTAATATTTATAATGGCCATATGAACAAAAACATTTAGTTATGGCAAGAACTATAGAATCAGATCAATATTATTCTGTAACCCTTTACTCCATGAATATTCATGTTAGAAAAAATGATGTAATAAATATTAATTACATTTATTTGCTATAATAGCACATTGACACTGGCAGTTTTAGCATGACAGAAACTGTTGAATCATATCTATATTATATCATAAGCAAACAGAGCAGACCCTGATCAGATGGCTCCTACAGGAGCCGTCTGATCTTGGTCTACTCTGTTTGCAAAGGCATATTTATGGAGGAAAGGGATAAGCAAACAGAGCAGACCCTGGTCAGACAGTAGTCATCTAATTTGGGTTTACTCTGGCTTTAAGAGGCGTATCTATGGAGTAAAGGGTCAACTGTTTCCTTCATATAAATGCTTTTTCATGCCGTTGCAAACAGATTAGGCTGAGATCAGACGGCTCCTGTAAGGCCTGTTTGTTAATGACATGATATAGATCTGATTTTACAGTTTCTGTCAAAGCAAAACAATCTCTTGAATATTTTATACATTTATATATTTCAGATTAAAATATTCTTGATGTCATTGTTTCTAACATGAATATTGAATAGATAAAAGGCTAAACTTTATACATGAATGCAGAGCTACAAAAAAAGGTGTGTACTCGAATACTAAAACCGACTTTTCACCACCAAACCCTATGTTGTGACCACTCTTTAGAATTGTCTCAAAGAGACAATTTTAAAGAGTGGTCACAACATAGGGTTTGATGTAGAAATGACGATTTTGGTATTTGTGTATATGCACCGTTTTCTGTAGTTCTAGAAATCCCAATAAGTATTCAGTATTGTTCCAAAATCAAATACAGTTGAACTACGATATCTCGAACTCAGATAATTCGAACTTCGGGATAACTGGAACTTAAAGTTCGGTCCTTCCAAAATCTTACAATACAGAACTGCTCTAAAATGTATCATTGTGCATATCTAGAAACACATTTCACAGCTTAATGCATGTTTAAAGTAATGCTGAAAGCTTCTACAGGAGCTTTCAGCATTACTGTAGACCTGCATTAAGCTGTGAACTTGAAAAATTGGATAACTCGAACTTTCGTTATCTCGAACTAATTTATAATTATAGTCCCTTGAAGTTCAACTTATAGAAGTTCAACTGTAGTTGTCATAATATAGGGTTTGATGGAGGAGTAAAGAAGTTATTCTTGAAAGCGTTTAAAGTTACGCATCTTGTCTTGACTTCTGCATGAATGGAATATTTCAATTTTAGCATGCAAATCATTCATGAACTAGAAGGCACAATGAAGGTCTCCAGTGTTTTCACTCCAGATCACCTTATGAGCATAACAAATAAATATTATGTTAATCATACATACAAACAAGCTGGAAGGTGACACTGTTGCCGGACAGTCTGATAATAGTAGCAAAAGCATTGTATAGACAATTTACCATGGCCTCAGGCACTTGGTATTGTCATTTTGAATGATTAAGATGGCTGTTCATGTGACAAAAGTGACTGGTAATCTGTACCTGGAAGTAGCAAATCTGAGATAGGTTCTGTCATTACAATGAACACAATGGACTCTGCTCCTGAGATCCCAAATCGAAATTGCAAGCTTGCGGGAAGTTTGTGTGACAGGCTTGCAGCTGCATGTCAAATATGCATGCTGCAAACGAAAATTCATACATATTAATTTGCACAAGTCAAATTAAGCTTGTAGTTACAACTAGTTATCTTGTGGTTAGCTTGCATTTGGAACATTACAAGTTTACTGCAAGCTAATTATGTCTACCCCAGTATACTGGGGAGACATTCTGTTTTTGTGCGTGGCGTCCGTCAGTCTGTCCGATTTTAATTCGTCTGCGCGGTTTCTCCAAAACCTTTGGTTGGATTTTCATGAAACTTCATAGGATTCATCAACACTATGCCTAGTTGTGCATATCTTATTCCTGTTCCGGTTCAATGGTTTTTTGCAGAGTTATGGGACTGAATTTTTACATGGACTGAATTTTTACATGGCAATTTTTGTCCATGCGGTTTCTCCAAAACCTTTGGTTGGATTTTCATGAAATTTCATAGGATTGATCAGCACTATGCCTAGTTGTGCATATCTTATTCCTGTTTGGGTTTGATGATTTTCTGCAGAGTTATGGGACTTTGAAATTTTTACATGGAAAATTTTGTCCGCACGGTTACTCCAAAAGTTATGATTATATTTTCATGAAACTTCATAGGATTGATCAGCACCATGCCTAGATGTGCTTATTTTATTCCTGTTCCAGTAAAATGATTTTCTGCAGAGTTATTCGACTTTTGAAATTTTTACATGGAAAATTTTGTCTGCGCAGTTATCTCCAAAACCTTTGGTAACATTTTCATGAAACTTCATAGGATTGATCAGCACCATGTCTAGGTGTGCATAGTTTATTCCTCTTCCCATTTGGTGATTTTCTGCAGAGTTCTGGGATTTTGAAATTTTTTAACATGGAAAATTTAGTGGTGGACGGGGGAGACAAACTTCACCCATGGAACAGGCATGATGAAAGGAAGTGTCATGCACAAAGTCCATAATTCTAGCTTCAATATTTTTGGAGTTTTTCACCTTTTTCCGTTGTTGTTGTTTTTTGTCGAGCCAATAAGTCTGTTCTACTGATGCCATTAAATTTCACATAATATTACACTTTGGTCATTTTTCTCATTATTGTTTTGTCTTAGTTTCACACTTTTCTCTAGTAAATGATCCTTTTTGGTAGATTCATTCAAAGAGGTTGGGTCTAAAAAATAGCCTATGGAGTAAATTGTTAATCAACCTAGTATTTAACCCTTTCCTTTTTCAATATTCATGTAAGAAATAATTACATGATGAATATTTGTGGGCTGAATTGTAATGATGTAAAATTTCGAAGAACATTAATTTTTTCTTAGATCTCCAATATATAGGAGCTGTCTGATCTGGGTCTACTCTGTTTGCAAAGGCATGAAAATGCATTTCTATGGTGAAAAGGGATAAAGTATTAAACAATATACAAATAAGTAGTTCAGTGTGTGTTTCTTGGAACTCCATCATTACAGCAATCTGCAGTAAAGTCTCCCTTAGATTAGTACTAAAACACTGACAGTCAGACAGCAACAAATCTGGGCATAAGTGACATGCTGAAGAATCTTGCCATGTGACAAGAAAACAATGGCACCAGCTGGGCTGTTTTCTTCTACTGCTAATTCAGCACAATTTTTGACATGCAAATTAGCTTGTGATTTCAGAAGGTGGGGGAATCTAAAATTGACTCCCATGTAATAATACTTCATACTTTGAGATAGACTTAACTCATTCCATCCTAGACTATTTTAGACCCAACCTCTTTGAATAAATCTACCCAAAAGGAGCATCAACTATAGAAAGGGATAACTTTAGAATTGTGTAGATTTGAAACCATTGTGATAAATAGAGCATTTGCTCCTATGGAGCAAATTTTTTAAATGCTCTATTTATCACAATGGTTTCAAAATGTGATTTTTACAGAGGTGGCAAATGCGTCACTAGGAGGGAATGTGTTAATGATCATAATATTGGTAAAACTAGTTATGGGACAGAAAAATTGATTGTGAGGTAGTGAAAAAAATTAGATTTCAAACTTGACAGAAAAATAGTGTACCGGTAGATTTACATTGAAAAATAAAGAGACAATTCTGTACTACAATAAAAATTGGAGAAAACTGAAATAGGTACATGTGTGGGTTTTAAATAACAAGAGTAAATTATATTCCCTACATTTTATCAGAGCTCCCGATAAGATGAGTATATTTAATCATTTCCAACAATAGCTCCTTTATTTCTCCACCAAACGCTATACTGTGACCACTCTTTAGAATCGATTCTAAAGAGTGGTCACAGTGTAGGGTTTGGTGGAGAAATAATGATTTTAGCATTTGGGTATGCTCTGTTATCTGTAGCTCTGTTTTATGAACATAGATTTATATATACTGTAGTTTTTTGTTTCTACTATTTTATAACTGTATTATGAATTGTTTTCCTTTTCAGGTAAGTTGAATTATTGAGATGCTCAGGTGTCTGCTTGACTTATCCAAAAACCATATAGGTAAGTAGTCAATTACAGAAAACCCTCTCTATAAGGGCCACTAAATTATGTTAATTAGTTGGTATTTAGGGCAGGTGTTTGCTTAAAGCAAGGTGAAAGTGAAACAGAACGCTCCTATAGGAGTGTTCTGTTTTACTTTCACCTTGTTTTAAGCAGTCACCTGCCTTTTACACAAAATACTTGATGTAATCTAGTGGCCGTTATAGAGAGGTTTAACTGTAGTATAATCTTAACCCTTTCCCTCATTATAGGCTATTTTTTGACCCAGCCTCTTTAAATAAATCTATTTAAAAGGAGCATTTACCAGAAAAAGGAAACTTTTAGAATTGTGTGTTTTGAAACCATTGTGATAAATATAACTCCATATATTGACCCTTTCCTCCATAAATACGCCTTTCTATGCCTCTGTAAAAGTCACTTTTTGAAATCATTGTGATAAATAGAGCATTTGCCTCTAAGGAGCAAATGCTCTATTTATCACAGTGGTTTCAAAACTACAACATTCAGAAATTTTCCTTTTCTCTACTTAATGCTCCTTTTCGGTAGATTTATTCAAAGAGGTTGGATGTAAAAATAGCCTATGGGGGAATGGGTTGATAAATGGAAAATAATGGAATGCTAAATAACTTCATGTACTGATGAATGGAAAGTAATCAGTACAGAAAATTAATGAGATCAGCCAGGGATATCCGAAAAATGGTATTTATGCAGAAGTGAACTGTATCTAATATTAACAGAACTCTTATTGAGTGGTGCCTGTAATTATCTCACCTGAGACAGACAAGGTATTTAGATTTCCTGTGCATGAGCATGAAGTGCTAAAGAGGAGCTTTAGGAATACAGTAAAATGGCGATAATCCGAGGACTGTCAGGAACTGAGAAAATGCTTGGATTACCGCTACCCTCGGATTATCCATGAAATGATACTTTGTGGATTCAACATGTCAAATCTATCGTATAGTGTATGCATGTACATGTTCCTTTTGCCTACAGAATGCTAAACAGTTAACCCTTTCCCTGTTCTATATGTAGGCCAAATTTCAATACCTACTGAATATTCATTAATAAAATAGTTATAAAGAAATATGGAAGGTGGAACATTGTAGACCTTTTAGAAAACAAAGAAAAAGATCTATCAAATTCTTTTAGCAAACAGAGCAGACCCTGATCAGACGGCTCCTCTAGGAGCCGTCTGATCTAGGTCTACTTTGTTTGCAAATGCGCGAAAACACGTTTATATGAGGGAAAGGGTTAATTGATATGTTTTCGTATTTTTAGTCAAGTCTCGTTCAACCAGATGCTTGCTACGAGAGATAAACAATCTTTATAGAGTATTTCAGACGAACAAAACCGAGTGTTCCGATTATTTATTAATTCAAAACAGCATGGGAGCGAAGCGATATTGTTTGTAAACATCCACGGCTAAATGAAATGTCACCTAAGGAGATTTGCACCTTACCATTTATATTTACATTGGATTATTTCCATCAGATTTATGGCCCTTTGATTAACCCTTTAATGATATAGAACAACAGATAAAGTTGCATACTTAACCCATTCCCACTTAAGCTATTTTTAGACATAACCTCTTTGAAAAAGTCTACCCAAAAGGAGCATTTACTAGAGTAAAGAAAATATTAAGAATTGTGTAGTATTGAAACCATTCTGATAAATAGAGCATTTGCTCCTATGGAGCAAATGCTCTATTTATCAGAATGGTTTCAAAAAGTGATTTTTACAGAGGCGTCAAATGGCGTCAATATGCGGGAATGGGTTAAATACTAAAAGCGTTCCTTTATCCACCGAATCCTATGTTCTGACCAATCTTTAGAATCTTCTCGAAGAGATGATCCTAAGGAGTGGGCACAACATAGGGTTTGGTGGAGAAATAAAGAAGTAAATATTTTAATTTACACATTTTCTAATGGGTTATAATTTTTTTAGAACACCTCAGCTATTGCCCAGGATGAGCTAATGTGACTACTGACTCTCTGTTGTCTGGTCATTTCATTTCAAGGACGTTTCCTCTGAAACAGCTTGATAGAGATGTAGCCTAAGGCTTCAACATTGAAAATAAGTCACCATGACAGATGCACAAGTTGCGTTATAATGGATATTGCTGGAAATTTCGAAATTATTGATGCCACTGGTGGTTGTTTTCAGAAGATAGGAACCACTTGAATTTGTTTTGTATTTTTTTTGTACTCATATACGGCTCAAAAAGGTACCAAGCTTCAGAGTCATTTAAGCTGTGTTTGATGATCATAAAACTCATTCTCAAAGGGGGTTGATAATCAATTTAACTTGGAGACTATAAAATTTGTCCAATTCTGTCTTGCAGACGCTGTCTGGTTTTATGTTTAAATACGGAGGGATATTTGTGATTTTACTACCATCAGTGATGTTAACCATTAACCCATTCCCGCATATTGACACCCTTTGACGACTCTGTAAAAGTCACTTTGTCAAACCATTGTGATAAATAGAGCATTTGCTCCTATAGGAGGAAATGCTCTATTTATCACAATGGTTTCAAACTACAAAATTTTAAAATTTTCCTTTTCTCTAGTTTATGCTCCTTTTCGGTAGATTTATTCAAAGAGGTTGTATCTAAAAATAGCCTATGAAGTACGGGAACCGAGTATAGAAGACATTTGTAAACAGTGTAGACTCAGATCAAAGTACTTTTGAGGGGTTGCACTATTTGTCATAAAAATCATTATTCATGAACCCATTCCCTCATATTGACACCTTTTGACGACTCTGTAAAAGTCACTGTTTGAAACCATTGTGATAAATAGAGCATTTGCTCATGTAGAGCAAATGCTCTATTTTGCGCAATGGTTTAAAAACTACACAATTCTACAATGTTCTTTTTTTCTAGTACATGCTCCTTTTCAGTAGATTTATTTATGTCTCCTCCATTTATAGGGAGACATAATGTTTTTGCCAGAGTTGTCCGTTCGTCCATCCTTCTGTCTGTCACGCATATTTCTGAAACCAGTAGGGCTAGGGTCAACAAACTTTACAGGATTGTTCACCAGCATGAGTTGTTGTGCACCTGCATTTTTTTAATTGTCTCTCCCTGATGACTTTGGAGTTATTGCCCTTGATGACTTAACTTTACACAAACTTTATGCTACACGTATCCCTGAAACCGATAGGGCTAGAGTCACCAAATTTCACAGGAAGTTGACCAGCATGAGTTGTTGTGCACCTGGGTGGGGGGGGGGGGTTGAATTGTCTCCACCTGATAATTGTTGAGTTATTGCCCCTGATATGATAACTTGAAATTAGAGAAACTTTGTCTCGTGCATATCTCTGAAACCAGTAGGGCTAGTGTCACCAAACTTCACAGGAATGTTGACCAGCAAGAGTTGTTCTGTATCTGGTGTTTTTGAATTGTCTCCCCCAAAAACTTTGGATTTATTGCCCCTGATATGATAATTTAAGATTAGACAAACTTTGTGTCATGCGTATCTCTGAAACCAGTAGGGCTAGTGTCACCAAACTTCACAGGAATGTTGACCAGCAAGAGTTGTTCTGTATCTGGTGTTTTTGAATTGTCTCCCCAAAAACTTTGGATTTATTGCCCCTGATATGATAATTTAAGATTAGACAAACTTTGTGTAATGCGTATCTCTGAAACCAGTAGGGCTAGTGTCACCAAACTAAACATGAATATTCACCAGCATAAGTTGTTGTGCACCTGGTTTTTAGCTCACCAGAGCACAAAGTGCTCAGGGTGAGCTTTTGTGATCGCCTGATGTCCGTCGTCCGTCGGCGTCCGTCGTCCGTCGTCAGTCGTCAACAATTTGAACCTTTAAAAATCTTCTCCTCTGAATCTACAGGGTTCTCAGCTTTCATCTTTGGCACATAGTATCATCTTTAGGTCCTCTACAAAAGTTATATAAATTATGGCCCTGGGGTCAAAATTGGCCCCACCCCAGGGGTGCCTTCTTTCCAATAGAAACATATAGTAAAACTTTGAAAATCTTCTCCTCTGAAACCAGAAGGTTCTCAGCTTTCATATTTGGCACATAGCATCATGTTCAGGTCCTCTACAAAAGTTATATAAATTATGCCCCTGGGGTCAAAATTGGGGCCGCCCCAGGGGTGGAAAGTTTTCAATAGAAACATATAGTAAACCTTTGAAAATCTTCTCCTTTGAAATCAGAAGTTTCTCAGCTTTCATATTTGGCACAAAGCATCATGTTCAGGTCCTCTACAAAAGTTATATAAATTATGCCCCTGGGGTTAAAATTGGCCCCGCCCCAGGGATGGGCAGTTTTCAATAGAAACAAATAGTGAAATCTTGAAAATCTTCTCCTCTGAAACTGGAAGGCGCTCAGCTTTCATATTTGGCACAGAGCATCATGTTCAGGCCTCTACAAAAGTTATATTAATTATTGCCCTGGGGTCAAAAATCTCCCCGCCCCAGGGGTGGGCAGTTTTCAATGGAAACAAATAGTGAAAACTTTGAAAGTCTTCTTCTCTGAATCTGGAAAGTTCTCAGCTTTCATATTTGGCACATAGCATCATGTATAGGTCCTCTACAAAAGTTATATGAATTATAGCCCTGGGGTCAAAATTGGCCCCGCCCCAGGGGTGGGTAGTTTTCAGCAGAAACATATAGAGAAAACTTTGAAAATCTTCTCCTCTGAAACTGAAAGGTTCTCAGCTTTAATATTTGGCTCATAGCATCATGTTCAAGTCCTCTACAAAAGTTATATAAATTACGCCCCTGGGGTCAAATTGGCCTGCCCCAGGGCCGGCTAGTTTTCTATAGAAACATATAGTGAAAACTTTGAAAATCTTCTCCTCTGATTGTCTGGTGAGCGCTTCAGGGCCATTCTGGCCCTCTTGTTGAAAATCTTCATCTCTGAAACCATAAGGTTCTCAGCTTTCATATTTGGCACATAGCATCGTGTTCAGGTTCTCAACAAAAGTTATATAAATTATGGCCCTGGGGTCAAAATTGGCCCCGCCCCAGGGTTGGGCCATTTTCAATAGAAACAAATAGTGAAATCTTTGAAAAATCTTCTTCTCTAAAACTGGAATGCTCTCAGCTTTCATATTTGGCACATAGCATCATGTTCAGGCCCTCTACAAAAGTTATATAAATTATGCCCCTGGGGTGAAAATTGGCCCCGCCCCAGGGGTGCCTTGTTTCCAATAGAAACATATAGTAAAACTTTGAAAATCTTCTCCTCTGAAACCAGAAGGTTCTTAGCTTTCATATTTGGCACATAGCATTGTGTTCAGGTTCTCTACAAAAGTTATATAAATTATGGCCCTGGGGTCAAAATTGGCCCCGCCCCAGGGGTGTGCAGTTTTCAATAGAAACAAATAGTGAAATCTTTGAAAATCTTCTCGTCTGAAACTGGAAGGGTCTCAGCTTTCATATTTGGCACAAAGCATCGTGTTCAGGCCCTATACAAAAGTTATATAAATTATGGCCCTGGGGTCAAAATTGGCTCCGACCCAGGGGTGGCAGTTTTCAATAGAAACAAATAGTGAAATCTTTGAAAATCTTCTCGTCTGAAACTGGAAGGGTCTCAGCTTTCATATTTGGCACATAGCATCGTGTTCAGGTTCTCTACAAGAGTTATATAAATAATGCCCCTGGGGTCAAAATTGGCCCCGCCCCAGGTTTGGGCAGTTTTCAATAGAAACAAATAGTGAAATCTTTGAAAATCTTCTCCTCTGAAACTGGAAGGTTCTCAGCTTTCATATTTGGCACATAGCATCATGTTCAGGTCCTCTGCAAAAGTTATATAAATTATACCCCTGGGGTCAAAATTGGCCCCGCCCCAGGGGTGGGCCATTTTCAATAGAAACAAATAGTGAAATCTTTGATAATATTTTTCTCTGAAACTGGGAGGCTCTCAGCTTTCATATTTGGCACAGAGCATCATGTTCAGGTCCTCTACAAAAGTTATATAAATTATGCCCCTGGAGTCAAAATTGGCCACGCCCTAGGGGTATCCAGTTTTCACTAGAAACATATAGTAAAAACTTTGAAAATCTTCTGGTCTGGAACTGGAAGGTTCTCAGGTTTCATATTTGGCACATAGCATCATGTTCAGGTCCTCTACAAAAGTTATATAAATTGTGCCGCTTGTCTTAAATTTTCTTCACTTGAGGTCCTCTAGAAAAGTTACATAACTTATGCCTCTTGGGTCAAAATTGGCCCCTGCCAGGGCTGGCTAGTTTTCTATAGAAACACATAGTGAAAACTTTGACAATCTTCTCCTCTGATTGTCTGGTGAGCGATGACAGGGCCTTTCAGGCCCTCTTGTTTTAGCTCACCAGAGCACTTTGTGCTCAGGGTGAGATTTTGTGATCACTTGATGTCCGTCGTCGTCCGTCGTGCGGTGTGCGTCGTCCGTCGTCGGGCGTCAACAATTTGAACCTTTAAAAATCTTCTCCTCTGAATCTACAGGGTTCTCAGCTTTCATCTTTGGTACATAGCATCATCTTTAGGTCCTCTACAAAAGTTATATAAATTTTGCCCCTGGGGTCAAAATTGGCCCCGCCCCAGGGGTGCCTTGTTTTCTATTGAAATGTATAGTAAAACTTTGAAAATCTTCTCCTCTGAATCTACAGGGTTCTCAGCTTTCATATTTGGCACATGGCATCATGTTCAGGTCCTCTACAAAAGTTATATAAATTATGCCCCTGGGGTCAAAATTGGCCCCGCCCCAGGGGTAGCCAGTTTTGAATAGAAACATATAGTGACAACTTTGAAAATCTTCTCCTCTGAATCTACAGGGTTCTCAGCTTTCATATTTGGCACAGAGCATCATGTTCAGGTCCTCTACAAAAGTTATATAAATTATGGCCCTGGGGTTAAAATTGGCCCCTCCCCAGGGGTAGCCAGATTTCATTAGAAACATATAGTGACAACTTTGAAATCTTCTCCTCTGAATCTACAGCGTTCTCAGCTTTCATATTTGGCACATAGCATCATGTTCAGGTCCTCTACAAAAGTTATATAAATTATGCCCCTGGGGTCAAAATTGGCCCCGCCCAAGGGGTAGCCAGTTTTGAATAGAAACATATAGTGACAACTTTGAAAATCTTTTCTTCTGAATCTACAGCGTTCTCAGCTTTCATATTTGGCACATAGCATCATGTTCAGGTCCTCTACAAAATTTGTATAAATTATGCCCCTGGGGTCAAAATTGGCCCCGCCCCAGGGGTGGTCAGTTTTCAATAGAAACATATAGTGAAACTTTGAAAACCATCTCCTCTGAAACTGGAAGGTTCTCAGCTTTCATATTTGGCACATAGCATCATGTTCAGGTTCTCTACAATTTTTTTTATAAATTATGCCCCTGGGGTCAAAATTGGTCCCGCCCCAGGGGTAGCCAGTTTTCAATAGAAATATATGGTAAAACTTTGAATATATTCTTCTCTGAAACTGAAAGGTTCTCAGCTTTCATATTTGGCACATAGCATCATGTTCAGGTCCTCTACAAAAGTTATATATATTATGCCACTGGGGTCAAAATTGACCCGCCCCAGGGGTGGCCAGTTTTCAATAGAAACATATAGTGAAAACTTTGAAAATCTTCTCCTCTAAATCTACAGGGTTCTTAGCTTTCATATTTTGCACATAGGGTCATATTCAGGTCCTCTACAAAAGTTATATAAATTATGCCCCAGGGGTCAAAATTGGCCCCGTCCCAGGAGTAGCCATGTCTCAATAGAAACATATAGTGACAACTTTGAAAATCTTCTCCTCAGAAACTGGAAGGTTCTCAGCTTTCATATTTAACACATAACATCATGTTCAGGTTCTCTACAAGATTTGTATAAATTATGCCCCCGGGGTCAAAATTGGCCCCGCCCCAGGGGTAGCCAGTTTGCAATAGAAACATATGGTGTCAAATTTGAAAATATTTTCCTCAGAAACTGGAAGGTTCTCAGCTTTCATATTTGGCACATAGCATCATGTTCAAGTCCTCTACAAAAGTTGTATAAATTATGCCCCTTGGATCAAAATTGGCCCCGCCCCTGGGGTGGCTAGTTTTTTCTAGAAACAGATAGTGAAAACTTTGAACATCTTCTCCTCTGATTGCCTGGTGAGCGATGTCAGGGCCATTCTGGCCCTCTTGTTTTAATTGTCTCCCCTTTATAAATTTGGAGTTATTGCCCCTGATGACTTAAAATTAGACGAACTTTACTTTGTGTCACGCATATCTCTGAAACTGCTAGGGCTAGAGTCACCAAACTTCACAAGAATGTTGACAGCATGAGTTGTTGTGCACCTGGGGGTTTTGAATTGTCTCCCTCTGATAATTGTTGAGTTATTGCCCCTGATGACCTAATATAAAATTAGACAAACTTTGTTTCACCAAACTTCACAGGAATGTTGACCATCATGAGTTGTTGTGCGCCTGGGCTTTTTGAATTATCTCCCCGTGATAATTGTTGAGTTATTGCCCCTGATATGATAACTTAACATTAGAGAAACTTCATGTCACATGTACCTCTGAAACCAGTAGAGCTAGAGTCACAAAACTCTGGCATTTTTGAGTTGTCTCCCCTGATAACTTAGAAGTTACAGACATTACACTTTTGTATTGGAAAGAGGATGAATGTGGGAGACATCTGTTTTTGTGACAATAACAAACCTCTAGTTAAAAGAGGCAGGGCCTAAAAATAGCCTATGATGGAATGGGTTAAAATGGAGAAGCCAGTTTTAATTATTCATCCGGTTAAGGGTTAATGTTTTGTCAGCAGCTTCCCAAGACAGTGATTATCGTGAATAACTCTTTGCACGCTAAGTAATTTTTCGTCTGCAACAATTGTCGTCTGCTTCAATTCTTAAAATAAACTTTCTCTCATTTCTCTTAAAAAATATGGTCAAGGTCACAAATAGTTTGGACCCTGATGAGACGCCGCATAATATGAGGCATCTCATCTGGATCCAAACTGTTTGCATAGGTAATCACAGTTTTGCCACTAGCGTGCAAAGAGCTAATAACACTTTTGCATGCTAGCGCCCAAGTTGTAAAATAACCAATGCGAACAGTTTTGACCGAGATCGATGAGACGCTGAGTACTTCGGCTTCTCATCAGGATCCAAACTGTTGTCACTCTGGCTATATCGTCGTCCGATGAAAAAAATTAAAGAAAAATTGTTTGGAGTTGTCACAGGTGATGGTTTTTGCGGACAAAAAAAATACATAACATGCATAGAGTTCAGTGTAATTATTTCACAAGTTTCAGACATGTTCATGGTTCATATGGGAGTGCAAGACTTTTTCATAAGCTGTTACTGCTAGCAGAATGAATGAATAAAATACGATCCAGATTATGTAAGACGTCGTGATATGACTGAAACACTGTTAACCCATTCCCTCATATTGACGACTTTTGACGACTCTGTAAAAGTCACTGCTGGAAACCATTGTGATAAATAGAGCATTTGCTCCTTAGGAGCAAATGCTCTATTTATCACAATGGTTTCATAACTACAAAATTCTAAAAGTTTCCTTTTCTCTAGTTAATGCTCCTTTTCGGTAGATTTATTCAAAGAGGTTGTATAATAGCCTATGAGGGAATGGGTTAAAACGATGTAAAATCTGATAAAAACGAAACCATTAACCTAAGGGAGTGAGTTAGGCAGTTGAGTTTACCACACTGTGACGGTTAACATTTCCCCCCATGAATATTCATGTAAGATATAATGACATCATGAATATTAATTAGATTAATTGGCTATAATAGCACATAGACACAGGAAGTTTCTGCCGTAGCAGAAAGTGTAGAACTGTATATAATAAGCCAACAGAGTAGACCCTGATCAGACGGCTCCTATAAGAGCCATAGAAAAGCATATTTATGGAGTAAAGGGATTATAACCCTTTCATTCATATAAATGCTTTTCTTGGATAATTAACCCTTTTCCTATTGAATATTCATGTAAGAAATAATGACATCATGAATATTTATTAGAATTTTTTTTATGATGGCACAATCATGTTCACAGGATATGTTTGTATTGGCAGAAACTGTAGAGTTAGAGTCTATTAGAATTCCGTAAGCTAACAGAGCAGACCCTGATCAGAGGGCCCCTGCAGGAGCCATTTGATCTAGGTCTTCTCTGTTTGCAAATGCGTGATAAGGAGTTTGTATGAGGAAAAGGGTTAAAAGAAATATGCTCTTAACCCTTTCCTCCATAGGCTATTTTTAGACCCAACCTCTTTGAATGAATCTTAGTAACCAAAAGGAGCATTTACTAAAGAAAAGGAAAATTTTAGAATTTTGTAGTTTGAAACCATTGTGATAAATAGAGCATTTGCTCCTATAGGAGCAAATGCTCAATTTATCACAATGGTTTCAAGAAGTGGTTATTACAGAGGCGTAGAAAGGTGTATTTATGGAGGAAAGGGTTAAATGAGTTTGATATTTTATTGTTTGCCATCCAAATGCATGTACTAAAAATATTTGAAGTCTGTTTTTAAATTTCCAAGGTCTGCTATAAATTTTAAAGCCTTTGATTGAATTAGGGGTCCTGATACCGGAAGCTTTCTCCTCGTAGAATCTTACCAAGCCCAAATGGGATCACTCATTTAATTATGCATGTCTTCGTTTCTAGTCATTCTAGATTTTTTTCACACTTGTTTCTTCCCCGACAACTGGTTTTGATTAAATTCATCCATTATCTCAAATTTGCGTTTTAAAATAAAATTTTGCCCACACTTAGTTCCGCTGCTATTTTTTGACTGGAGATATCTTTTGACATCTCAAACACTTTCACTCCATCATTTAGAGTCAAACATTTCCGTTTGGTGGGCCTCTCCCCAAATTCATGACAAAAAAGTAAATATAAAAATCAAGTTAAAAGGATCTAAAAGTCATGTTAAAATCTTTATTAAAGTCCACATTCACAATTTTACAAAGAGAAAACATCACAGAATTTCATATACACGCCCATGCATTTACACGATATTAGTTAATCATGTATTGAATACGCAGCTCGCTTGCATGTTAACCGCTCAGGTTAACAAGCGCTGCTCTGTACTAATACAAATCAATCCTATTTAGAACAAGCACGGGGTATGAAGTTTAAACAACTTGTTTAAGCCGTTAAAGGGACTGTCTTAATGTTTAAATAAGCGTAAAGTTTGTGACATTAAAGGGACCGACGGCCGCAAATTTTTTATGAACAGCCTGATTTCACTTGCCATAGGTTGCGTTGGACAGATGGTCACTGAAAGGAGGTGAATTACTCTTTTTAGTAGCTGGTGGTCGCTGAAAGCAGGTGGTTGTTATAGAGCAGGTTTGATTGTAGGTCTTTGAGAGAGTGAATGAGTTAGATTTATCACACTGTGACACTAAACAGGTCTATGAGGGAGTGAATGAGTTAGATTTATCACACTGTGACACTAAACAGGTCTATGAGGGAGTGAATGAGTCTGTTATGGTTATCACACTGTGACACTAAACAGGTCTATGAGGGAGTGAATGAATCTGTTATGTTTATCACACTGTAGCACTAAACAGGTCTATGAGGGAGTGAATGAGTCTGTTATGTTTATCACACTGTAGCACTAAACAGGTCTATGAGCGAGTGAATGAATCTTATGTTTATCACACTGTGACACTAATAATATTATACCACATTTATATAGCCCTCTTTTCACACAGGATATGTGTGTTCAAAAGTGCACTTAACAGGGCTATGAGGGAGTGAATGAGTCTGTTAATATTCATGATTTTATTATTTCTTACATGGATATTCATGTAGTAACGGGATATGTTTGTCATCTTTACCAGAGTTAGTGGACTTTGAAAATTTGAATTTTCTTCTGTATATAACATACATATAGTGAAAAGTGCTTGATTTAATGACAGAACCACCAAGGGGACATACATGTCCTTTGGATACAATTTTAGCTTTTTTTCAGCGGCTAGCTGTCTATTTTCACTTTTGTTCTAATTTTCCACCAATGAGAAACTGTTACATTGTAATTTGCATATGACCTAGTAGTAAACTGTATTTTCATTAGTGAATACATTGACTGGAATACAACCTTTTTATATGCCTCTACACATTCCGAAACTATGTAAAATTCTGATATACAGTCTACTAACCTGTCGAATTTCCTGGGGTAATTATTACGATATTGCAGTTATTCCAAACACCATGTTTTATGATAATTAGCTGCTTCGGCCTCGCAAATTGAATTCAATGCAATAATTAACATAATATCAACACATGTAAGGCACCATGTTACACAGACATGTTCTATAAACTTCTTAGAGTTCAGTCAAAACGCCATATAGTACAGAAAGTAATTATTTACGCAGACATTTAGACCTGGAAATTCCCATAAAATCAAAGTACTGATGTACTGATATTTATCACCTCATGGTAATGGTTGCTGAGCAATATTACCAGTTTGTCGAAACCTCTATTAAACTTTCAAACCTTTACTATCATTTTGCTATCAATTAATACAACATTTGATCATAAGTCCACTTTGACGAACAGGTAGTTTGCCGAAACCACCATAATTCACAGGCAGTGCTATAGGAAATAAAGAAGAAGGGTTGTTTAGTATATTAGAGTAGTGGTATTAATAGTATTAATTACTATCCCCGACCAAAGCACCGAGACTCTGGTTGTTGGCTCTCTTTGCTATAAAGCTACTTACTGAAGGCTATTACTATGGCTCTATCACATGGGGCTTGGGCTCATAGAGTAGGTTATATTGTTTTAAAAATACATGTAGATTCAGTTAATGATGTCATTAATGATGATGCACACAAGTCGATTAAAGCGTTGATCTAGGCTAAATAAATACAGTTCTTTATGGAATTACAGACTCTGCACAAACAAAAACTTTATGCTTTAAAGTGCATTCAATTTCTGATCTTCATATCAATACAAATATAAGCGCTTTCATGTACATTTATAAAACGTAAACTAAAGAACTAACTAGATAGTTTTAAAACATTACTTTGACATCGTACATTTTAAAAGTGATTTCCTATAAAAGCAACTTGAAATATTTCAATAAATGCTTCTTCTACTCCAATTCATTTTCATTGCATGCTTCTCTGCTAGTATAATAACATGCAGCCCTTCATAGATCTAGTTCTCTGTACTAGTAGAATCTCCAAACATTGAAATAAATATTGCAGATATTGTTTTGTACATTGTGCCAATATTTGAATGCCGCTGAATATCTTTTTAAAAGATATTTCTTGTTATACCCTCTTTTGAGTGGATGGGGTTGGACGTGGGTATTTATGTTTCCCAAAGGTATTTGGGAGTGGATTTGGTTGGACATAGGTATTTATGTCTCCCCAAGGTACTTTGGAAGTGGACGGATTAGACGGGAGTACTTCGAAGTTCACTGGTCTGTGATCTCTCATCTGTATGGTCAACTTAGGCAAACTGGCATGACAAGAGATTGGCAAAGAAGTGGCCATTTTCATGTTATAACACGGTGTCAGGATGCTTACATTCACCTTACTCTTTTGCGTTATTGCTTGGAACTGCCATGGAAACTGTGCAGAGTACTCAGGGTTTACACAGTTAACCAAATTACAGTAAAACCCCGCTAATACGACCACCAAAAAGGGGCATAATTCTGGGTGGCAGAGGCAGGTGGTAGCTTAATGCAGGACGAAAGTTATGCAGAAAGCTCCTATAGGAGCTTTCTGCGTAACGTTCGTCCTGCATTAAGCAACCACCTGCTTTAAACGACATCAGTGGCTGTTTATTAAGTGGTCGCATTAGCGGGGTTTCACTGTACTTTAGATGCAGTTCTGAAAGGACCTTGTGAAGCTGGATTTCGATTGAGACATCCATACATGGTTTTGCCTTTAAACGCTCAATCACATGAGACTAAATATAACTGGTTGAACTGGCACATGTCAAATGCATTACCAATGCGTCACTTGTGTGAAGTGCTGTTCTCAGACGAGTCTAGATATATTCTTTACAGATCTGACTTTGCAGGAAAGAGTATTCAGAACGGTTAATTAATGTAACAATTGCATAAACAAGTGCCAACCCATTTGGTGGGGGTGAGGTTATGGTGTGAACAGGAATAGGTCATGGGCATAAGGCCACTGTCAACCCTTTATTCCATAAATACACCTTTCTATGCCTTTACAAATAGAGTAGACCCAGATCAGATGGCTCCTGTAGGAACCATCTGATCAGGTTCTGATCTGTTTGCTTGTGATATAATATAGATCAAAAGCCCCCTGATGGAAAATGCAAGATGATCAAAAGCCCCCTGATGGAAAATGAAAGGTGATCAAAAGCCCCCTGATAGAAAATACAGGATGACACCCCCCCCCCCCCCCCCCCCCCCCCCTTGGTATAAAAGCACAACAGAACTTTAATGTTTGAAAAAAAGTCATGTTTAATGAGATTCTAGTTGGGTTTGAGTCTGAATCTGAGGCTGGACTCGACTCCAAAAAGTTTTATAACTTCGAGACCTGATGAGTTTATTGGTATTTATGACCAGGGATGTTTTGAACAGGGGGCTTTTGATCACCTTTCATTTTCTATCAGGGGGCTTTTGATCACTTTATTTTCTATCAGGGGTCTTTTGGTTGCCTTTCATTTTCCATCAGAGGGGTTTTGATCACCTGGTCATTTTGGAGCCAGGGGGCTTTTGATCAAGGGACTTTTGATATACACTCTAGATGTGATTCTACAATTTTATGCCATGGCCAAAATTCCTGTTTTCTTGTGATATTATAATAATAAGTAATGTAATTAATATTCATGATGTCATCATGTCTTACATAAATATTCATGGAGTAAAGGGTTAATGCTTATTGAAGGCAGTGTAACACCGCAGAAGTATTGTGACATCATTCTGGAACAAATTAATGTACCATTTGTTCAGCTTCACCGTGTCGCATTCCAGCACGACAATGCCAGACCTTGTGTTGCCAAGCTCAGCATGAATATCCTTGCCCAATATAACATTCAGATTTTAGGATGGCCTTCATATAGTCCCTACTTGAACCCTTATAGAGCATATTTGGGACATTTTGGATAAAATGTATATGCCAGCATCAACATTCACTGTCAATGTTGGACAAACTTCGCCAGGTGTTACTGGAAGAATAGGATAACAGGATGAGTGGGGGATTAATTTTCCATGTATAATTATAATGAAAGTTTAAAAAATCTTCTTTTAAATACGCCTTTCTATGCCTCTATAAAAATCACTTCTTGAAACCATTGTGATAAATAGAGCATTTGCTCCTATGGAGCAAATGCTCTATTTATTACAATTGTTTCAATACTTGTAACACAATTCTACCCTTTTCCTTTTCTCTAGTAAATGCTCCTTTTTGGTAGATTTATTCAAAGAGGTTGAGTCTAAAGTTAGCCTATGAGGGACTGGGTTAAACCACCTGCTGGATTTCATTAAATTTTACAAGGAAATTCCTAAGATGAGTTAACCAAATTGTTCAAGCCATTTCGGCCATTACAGATGAGGCTAAAATTCTGTATTTGACAATAGGGGATAATTTTGTAGGAATATTCCTAAGATGACCCTTTGCCAATTCTGCAAAAATTAGATTAATGTAATTCCTTTGTGAGTGTTACAGGGCCATCATGGCCGAAGGTAACTTCAGTCATATTATGGTATGCGCTGGTCTGTCTGTCCGTCCGTTAGCCACTTCTTTGTATGACCCCAACCGACAATTATTGGGTGTGCTGTCTTCATACTTAGTAGGAAGGTTGGTCATGGCTAGTAGATGACCCCTATTGATTTTGAGGTCAGTCGGTCAAAGGTCAAGGTCACAGTGACCTTCAACTCAAAAGCTTGTCCGCTCAATAACTTGATAAGTATTTAGTGTGCTGTCTTCATGCTTAGTAGAAAGGTTGGTCATGGATATTAGATGACCCCTATTGATTTTGGGGTCAGTCAGTCAAAGGTCAAGGTCACAGTGACCTTCAACTAAAAAATCTTGTCAGCTCAATAACTTGATAAGTATTAGGTGTGCTGTCTTCAAACTTAGTAGGAAGGTTGGTCATGGCTAGTAGATGACCTCTATTGATTTTGAGGTCAGTCGGTCAAAGGTCAAGGTCACATTGACCTTCAACTCAAAAAGCTTGTCCGCTCAATAACTTGATAAGTATTTGGTGTGCTGTCTTCATGCTTAGTAGAAGGGTTGGTCATGGATATTAGATGACCCCTATTGATTTTGGGGTCAGTCTGTCAAAGGTCAAGGTCACAGTGACCTTCAACTCAAAAAGCTTGTCCGCTCAATAACTTGATAAGTATTTGGTGTGCTGTCTTCATGCTTAATAGAAAGGTTGGTCATGGCTAGTAGATGACCCCTATTCATTTTGAGGTCAGTTTGTCAAAGGTCAAGGTCACAGTGAACTTCAACTAAAAAATCCTGTCCGCTCTATAGCTTAGTCTGTCAAAGATCCTATAGGAGCAAATGCTCAATTTATCACAATGGCTTCAAACTACAAAATTCTAAATTTTCCTTTTCTCTAGTAAATGCTCCTTTTGGGTGGATTCATTCAAAGAGGTTGGGTCTAAAAATATCATATGTAGGAATAGCTAGAAATTGGATGAGATTTTTACAGCTGATATTTACTTAGCTTGCACAAAGTTAAAATTGGTTGAGATTTGTTTTAAAGCATTATATCTAAATAATGTAAACCAGAATAGGGCTGTGGTATTGTATCTTCATATAAACAAACTTCTTCTGTGACAGGCTAAGAAATCCAATTATGAAACTGTCAGGCTGTTAGATTCCAATGCTTGCATGATAATTCCGCTCTGAGCCCCTCCTGTTTCCATCACTCAGCATATTTCCATTGTTAGTGCATTCTATCCAACTTAACCCTTTCCCTCATATAAACGCGTTTTCACGCACTTGCAAACAGAGTAGACCCAGATCAGACGGCTCCTAAAGGAGCCATCTGATCAGGGTCTGCTCTGTTTGCTAATGGAATTTGAAATGTCTGTTTCTTTACTTTCTAAAATGGCTACAATTTTACACTTTCCATATTTCAGTATACCCGGTAACTATTTTGTTCATTAATATTCAGTAGGTATTGAAATATGAAATAAACATTATAAGAACAGGGAAAGGGTTAAATAGATTTATCAGAAGTTGCATCTTTACTGTTGCTGTCCTTGTGAATTTTGATGACTGTACATCTGTATCTTGAGCCCAATAAAATATAACCTTTCAAATCACAACTGCTCAGCATTTAACCCTTTCCTCCATAGGCTATTTTTAGACCCAACCTCTTTGAATGAATGTACCAAAAAGGAGCATTTACTACAGAAAAGGGCAATTTTAGAATTTTGTAGTTTGAAACCATTGTGATAAATAGAGCATTTGCTCCTATAGGAGCAAATGCTCTATTTATCACCATGGTTTCAAGAAGTGGTTATTACAGAGGCGTAGAAAGACGCATTTATGGAGGAAAGGGTTAAATTGAACATTTCGCATGTTGAGTAATTATGTCTCCCCCCATATTTATATGGGGGAGACATATTGTTTTCGTGAGAGTTGTCTGTCTGTCTGTCTGTCCGTCTGTCCGTCTGTCCGTCACACTCTTTGTCCGGACGATAACTTCAATATGCCTGATGCCAGTTGATTGAAACTTCATATATGGAAAGAGCATAATGAGAGGAAGTGTCATGCATAAGGTCCATAACTCTGGCTTCACTAATATAGGAGTTATTGCCCCTTGTAAAAAAAATTCGCACTTTTTTGTCCAGACGATAACTCCTATATGGCTCATGCCATTGGATTGAAACTTCATATATGGAAAGATCATGACGAGAGGAAGTGTCATGCACAAGGTCCATAACTCTGACTTCACTAATATTGGAGTTATTGCCCTTTGTAAAAAATATCGCAATTTTTTGTCCGGACAATAACTTCAATATGCCTGATGCCAGTTGATTTAAACTTCATATATGGAAAGAGCATAATAAGAGGAAGTGTCATGCACAAGGTACATAACTCTGGCTTCACTAATATAGGAGTTATTGCCCTTTGTAAAAAAATTCACACTTTTTTGTCCGGACGATAACTTCTATATGGCTCATGCCATTGGATTGAAACTTCATATATGGAAAGATCATAATGAGAGGAAGTGTCATGCACAAAGGTCAATAACTCTGGCTTCACTAATATTGGAGTTATTGCCCTTTGTAAAAAAAATCACATTTTTTTGTCTGGATGATAACTCCTATGTGACACATGCCATTGGAGTGAAACTTCATACATGGAAAGATCATGATAAGAGAAAGTGTCATGCATAAGATCCTTAATTCGAGCTTCAATAAATTTAGAGTTATTGCCCCTTGTACATTTGTTTAATGCTTTCTTGTCCGGAGGATAACTCCTACATGGCTCTTGCCATCATATTAAAACTTCATACATGGAAAGAGCATGATGAGAGAAAGTGTCATGAACAAGGGCCATAACTCTGGCTTCAATACTTTTGGAGTTATTGATTGTCCTTTGTTACATTTTTTGGCCGATCAATAACTCCTGTTCGACTGATGCTATTGGAATGACATTTTATTTTTGTAAAGAGCATGATGAAAGTAAGTGTCATGCACAAGGGCCATAAATCTGGTATCAGTATTTTTTGAGTTATTAGCTGTTATCATTTTCTTCTTGAAAAATGTGGTGTGGAAAGCTCATAATGAGGGGAAGTATCATTCATCAAGATCATAACATTTTTAGTGATTTCCCTTTACATATTGTTTTTATTAGAGGGGAGACATCCGTTTTTGTGACAAAAACCTCTAGTTGTTGTCTGCAATAATTGTTGTCTGCTGTAATTATGAAGTTAAATTTTAGCCATCCTGAGTTAATTTGAAGTATGAAGTGGTGAAGGTGTTCCTTTAGGATTGTTGAATGTGTGTCAGTTGTCTGACTTCCCACTTCCTTTCACTCTTATTTAGTTTGTTTACACAGTCAACTCTCGTCATGTTGAGTTCATAAGGACATGTTAACCCATTCCCTCAAAGGCTATTTTTAGACCCCATTTCTTTGAATGATTCGACCGAAAAGGAGCATTTACTAGAGAAAAGAAAAATGTTAGAATTGCGTTGTATCGAAACCATTTTGATAAATAGAGCATTATTTTTGCTCCTATGGAGCATTAATGCTCTATTTATCACAATAGTTTCAAAGGGTGAGTTTTACAGAGGCATAGAAAAGCGTATTTATGGAGGAAAGGGTTAAATGTGTTTTATACACCCTGCTCTGTCCTTCATTAGTGACGCCCTGTCCAAGATCGATTTTGCCTCATTGATTGAAATCATTTTCTAATTCTTTGGCTAATTTGTAAAATGATTTGGTTGTTTATGAGGCCATTCCGGCTGGTTACCAATTTGCGCTCAATCAGAACATCAAGAGTTCCACTCAAAAAAACGCATGCTTATAATCCTTCACATACACGCTTTTTCACAGATTTCAGAGTAGACCCAGATCAGATGGCTCCTGTAGGATCAGGGTCAGCTGTATTTGTATATGACATTATATAGATCTGATTTTACAGTTTTTATCAAAGCAAAAATCTCCCTTGAAAATTTTACATTATACAAATTCAACTAATAAATATTCATGATGTCATAATTTCTTACATGAATATTGAACAGGTAAAGGGTTGAACATAATTTAAAGAAATGTTCCTTAGTTTATCATGCAAAGAATTTCTGTAACCCTTTCCTCCATAAATACGCCTTTCTACGCCTCTTTAAAAGTCACTTTTTGAAACCTTTGTGCTAAATAGAGCATTTGCTCCTAAGGAGCAAATGCTCTATTTATCACAATGGTTTCACAACTACAAGATTCTAAAATTTTCCGTTTCTCTAGTTAATGCTCCTTTTTGGTAGATTTATTCAAAGAGGTTAGATCTAAAAAAAAAAGCCTATGAGGGAATGGGTTAAATCATTTTATTTAGTGTGGCCAAAGATATGGCTGCCATATACAGGGCCTATTAGTGTCAATATAATTATGCCTATAAAATACAGCTGTAACCCTTTACTCCATAAATATGCCTTTCTACGTCTTTGCAAACAGAGTAGACCCAGATCAGATGACTCCTGTAGGAGCTGTCTGATCATGGTGTTCTCCATTTGCTTATGAAATAATATAGATATGATTCTACAGTGTCTGCCATGGTTAAAATGCCTGTATGCATGTGCCATTATAATAATCAACCTATTTAATGTTCAGGACATCATTATTTCTTACATGAATATTCATGGAGTAAAGGGTTAAGAAATCCTTTTATATCAGAAATTATTTACTGAATTCAAAATGATTTTACAGAGATCGGCTATGAAATTAGATCGTCTATGATATTTTTCCATACATGGATTTATTGCGAAACTTTAAAACACTTTTCTCAGAAGCTATGGGACTGGTTTCTGAGTAATTTTACAGAAATATTCCTTTGTAAATTATAAACTAAATTCCATGAAATTAAAGAATCTAATCTATTATTAATAAGCAAACAGAGCAGACCCTGATCAGAGGGCTCCTATACGAGCCATCTGATTTTGGTCTACTCCGTTTGCAAAGGCGTAGGAAGGGGTATTTATGGAGTAAAGAGATAATAATTATGGCAATATTGAAAAACTAAAAAAATGATTAGTTAGGCATGTTGACCTGGTGACATTAATACCCAGATGAGCAATTTAGGGCCTTCGTGGCCTTTTTGTTCCCGTCAATTACGGTTCTGTCTCATCTGTGATTGGCTGGAACAAACAAAAGTGTTAGCAGGAAAATCTTGCTTCAGTCGGAATCAGTAATGTCGTTGCACTGTTATAAAAAACAATAATAGCGCAATGTGCATCAACGGAGGAACGCAATCAAACTCAGACAGTGAAGAAATTTTCAAAGTCGAAGACAATTATCTGAAAATGCTGGTGTAATTTAATCTTTAGCATGTGCGGACCAAATAAGTAATAGTCATTTTAAATTGTATAGATCCTAATGCAAGAGATCGGGAATAAATAAGTATTTTATTAAGAAACTTTGGATATTAGTTTGGCAAGAAAGAGAGTACAGGTTGTTATTCAAAAGCCATTTTGAGGAGACTGTGCTAAGCATACCAGGCTTTAGGTTAGGGTTACGGGGATGAGCAATTTATGTCTCCCTATGGAGGCATTTTGTCAGATATGAGAAATTCTGTCTGAAAGAAATATTTCACTGATTGTCAGTAAAAGTTAGGCAAAATGTGAGTGACAGTTAATCACTCTACCTTAAGCTATTTTTAGATTGTTTTTGCACGAAAAATAAAAATAAAATACCGGCAAGGCATTATGCTGGCCTTTAATGACTTACTCCAAGACTTAAAGGAAACAGAAAGTACAAGAAAATGAAAATTCAACAACAGGGAACAGGAAAGCTCCTTCGGAAATCTGAACCGAGTTATATGGAACTTTTTAAACATTTCCCTATTCTGTATTAGGGCCAAATTTCAATACCTACTGAATATTCATTAAAAAATAGTTATAAAAAATATGGAAGGTGGAAGTTTTTAGACATTTTAGAAAGCAAAGAAACAGATCTATCAAATTATATTAGCAAACAGAGCAGACCCTGATTAAACGGCTCCTCTAGGAGGCGTCTGATCTGGGTCTACTCTGTTTGCACGCGTGAAAGGGTATATGAGAGAAAGGGTTAAACATTTTATTACCAGAGAAATCTAACCCCGTACATGTATCTATTTCATATGGAAGTCATCTTGAACTCACAAAGGCTTCTTCAGAAAACTGCAAATCTTCTAAATTACAGTCCATAGAATACGCAGGTGACATACTATTTATATGTCACCCTACAAATGAGAAGCTTGATGCTTCCAACATGGGGCCCAAGAATAACCACACTGGAAACCCACCCACAGATCCCGAGGACAGCCACACCATGATGGACCCTGAGTCTCTACACTGCCAGTTTTCTTTAAAACAGTAGATCTAGGAATCTATAAAAACTCAACCAAATTCATGTACAAGAATGTAGACTCTTTATTACTTTGATTTCTTTTTAAATTGCCATCTATAAATATATTTGTCATGTTATCTGCAAACTATTTATTTCAGTATTGTCATTTTGAACCCAACAGAATGTCATTTCATCTTCACACTAATTTTTTATTAGAAACTATTACGGCATTACAGTTACTAAGGACACTCCCCAGTCAGAAATCACATGACTAAAAAAAAAGGTGACAATTTAGTACTTCAGTGATATTTTTTATATGTTTTGTATCCTGACGAAGACTTGATTAAGATTGAATCCGGTAGATCAAATAAAGTTTGTCAATTTTTATACGCCTTTGCAAACAGAGT
Organism: Azorinus chamasolen; assembly: GCA_963576725.1. Taxonomy (NCBI): domain Eukaryota; kingdom Metazoa; phylum Mollusca; class Bivalvia; order Cardiida; family Solecurtidae; genus Azorinus; species Azorinus chamasolen. The sequence continues at coordinate 34,853,777 of OY755244.1, forward strand.
AGACCAAGATTAGATGGCTCCTATAGGAGCCGTCTGATCAGGGTTCAGCTCTCGTTTGCTTATGCCATCATACAATAAAGATATGATTCTACAGTTTCTGCCATGGCTAAAAACTAATGTGTCCATGTGCTATTACAACAAATTAATCTAATTAACCCTTTCCTTTTCCTCCATAAATATGCCTTTCTACGCCTCTGTAATAACAACTTCTTGAAACCATTGTGGTAAATAGAGCATTTGCTCCTATAGGAGCAAAATGCTCTATTTATCACAATGGTTTCAAACTACAAAATTCTAAAATTTTACTTTTCTTTCAAATTTAACTTTACTTTTAAATTTTTCATGCTTCTTTTGGGTAGATTCATTCAAAGAGGTTGGGTCTAAAAAAAAAGCCTATGGAGGAAAGGGTTAATATTCATGATGTTATTATTCTTACATGAATATTCATGGAGGAAAGGTTTAACTCTCTGCATACTGATGGCCAATTTATGATACACTATGCAAGCAGTTTATATCCAGATGAAAAGCCAAAATGACTTAGCTCAAATTCAAAAGTTCTTGAGAATTATGGATGACATAATTTTTGCAGATGACACAATTATTAAAGCATACTGAGGTATAACCCTTTACGCCATGAATATTCATGCAAGAAATAATGCCATCATGAATATTAATTAACTGATTTTTATATTATATAAAAAAAATCAAAAAAAAAATCACAAGGGTGACTTATTAAGTTCAAGGTCATGCATCAAGGTTAAAGGTCATATCAAGGGCATAGTGTTTCATAAACACATCTTGTTTATAATGTAACTATAATATATGAACAAAACAAGTTTTATCATGACAGAAGCTGTATAATTTGAAATATATTATGTCTCAGGCAAACAGAGCAAACCCTGATCGGATGGCTCCTATAGAAGCCATCTGATATGGGCCTACAAGGGTTTTTCACCTTCTATAACAGAGGCCTGTAAAAGGCCCCTTCCCAATTGAAAATTTCTTTAAAATCATGCAGTTTTCCCAAAAATCCAAACTAACACCAGCTTTTTTGTTTCCCAAATCAGCAATATTAGCGATAATTCTTCCCAAAATCAGCAGGCTAAGGCCCCTTCCCAATTAAGAGAGAAAAAGCCCTGGCCTACTGTGTTTGCAAACGTGTAAAAAGGCGTATTTATGGAGTAAAGGGTTAACAGCGCTGACCTTTTAATGGCCAGGAGGTATTGCAGACTGTCTTTCGCACTGCTAGATTAATTACCACTTATCAAGATAGGCAATAGATAGAAATTTGGAACTTCACATTAGCAATGCATCTCTGCACAATCAATATCTTGTAGCACTAAATATGCCAGGAATATGCCACCTAAGATTTATCTACAATCTCACTGTAGCACAAGTGTCATGCAAGTGCTGGTTGGATTTTGCCCATATCTGACTTGGTCAAGATCTTATGGCCAGACATATGTACGTCAGTTAACAAAGTTTGGAAGGGTTATATAGGAGTCAGCTAGTTTGCTGTCAATTGATTTTACTGTATTTTAACCCATTCCCCCATAGGCTGTTTTAAGTCCCAACCTCTTTAAATAATTCTACCAAAAATGGGCATTTACTGGAGAAAAGGAAAAGTTTAGAATTGTGTAGTATTGAAACCGTTGTGATAAATGCTCAATTTTTATCACAATGGTTTCAAAAAGTGACTTTTACAGTGGCGTAGAAAGGCGCGTTTATGGCGAAAAGGGTTAACCCATTCCCGCATATTGACGCCTTTTGACGCTTCTGTAAAAGTCACTTTATGAAACCATTGTGATAAATACGGGAGCAAATGCTCTATTTATCACAATGGTTTCAAAACTACACAATTCTAAAATTCCTTTTCTCTAGTTAATGCTGCTTTTTGGTAGAATTAATCAAAGTGGTTTGATCGAAAAATAGCCTAAGTGGGAATGGGTTAATGGAGCAAATGCTCTATTTATCACAATGGTTTCGAAAAGTGACTTTTACAGAGGCATAGAAAGGCGCATTTATGGCGGAAAGGGTTAATGAAACTTCTCACAGAAATTATCAACCTGATGAACAATTATGCATGACATAATTATACGCTGGCAAATGCAGTTTGAAATGGAATTATTGGAGTCAGCTTGTCGGGCATCTTCGTTGTTGTCGTGCCATGTTGACGGAGCTTGCAAACTGTGGAGTAAAACTTTAAAAGTAAAACTTGCATATTGTATTGCATGATGTAATAAAATTACTGGTAATATGCCCAATTATGCCCAATTATAATAAAATAAACTGCTCTAAACCGAACGTTAAATTTAGTATAAATATCGGTCTTGGAGACGGGTGGCAGCTGCAGGGTGCAAGTCATGCAGAAGGCTCCTAGGCACTTTTCTGCATGAATTTCGCCCTGCATTAACCCATTCCCTCATATTGACGACTCTGTAAAAGTCACTTTGTGAAACCATTGTGATAAATAGAGCATTAAAATTTTGCTCCTATAGGAGCAAATGCTCTATTTATCACTATGGTTTCAAATTATAAATTTCTAAAATTTTCCTTTTCTCTAGTTAATGCTCCTTTTTGGTAGATTTATTCAAAGAGGTTGTATCTAAAAATAGCCTATGAGGTAATGGGTTAAGCAGCCACCTGCTTAAAAGTATCTAAATTCTTCCAAACTAAAATTCTGGTTAAGAGAGATTTTACTGTAAACTAAAAAAATAAAGGCCTATAAAGTAGTCAGATAGGTTTTGCCACGTGGTCAAACTCACCAAAAATCATTTGTGTGACATTTGGTAGAAATACAAGTGATATTTTCACTAATGTGACTGTGAGACACCCCATGCACTGCATTAACCCATTACCTCATAGGCTATTTTTAGATCCAACCTCTTTGAATAAATCTACTGAAAAGGAGCATTAACTAGAGAAAAGGAAAACTTTAGAATTGTGTAGTTTGAAACCATTGTGATAAAAAGAGCATTTGCTCCTATAAGAGCAAAATTTTTAATGCTCTTTTTATCACAATGATTTCAAGAAGTGGCTATTACAGAGGCATAGAAAGGTGTATTTATGGAGGAAATGGTAAAGTGAAGTGAGAGTTATATAGGAATCCTGCAAGTTGTTCTTTCCCATCTGGTCCCATCTGGTCTCATTATGATATGTCCAATCTACTCAATAGCTTATGAACCTTTGATCAAGCATTTCCAAACTTTATGATATCTTTATAATTGAATGTGTACATCATTTTACGCTATACTCACAATGTTAAGTAATTCTGCCCATGTTAAGGCAGCTATGGCGTTCCATATTGATAGCTCCTAGAGGAGCCCCATGATAATGGTCTACTCTGTTTACAAAGGCGTAGAAAGACGTATTTATGGAGTAAAAAATTATGGTTAGAACTTAGAAATTCATAGATGAATGATATTGTATCATTGAGACTTATGAAACTATGATCTTTCCTTATCTCCAGAAGTTCTTTAGTGACAACTGATGTAATTTCACAGAATATTTCATCTCTTAGAATGCTGTCGACTGGTTTGTGATAGCCATTGCAGTATGTGTGTGTGGAAATCCTGAGTTACTCCCAATTATTTTTTATCAGGATCTGTACTGCTGTGCACTAATCATGCTTTATTGATATAAAATTGACGAAAACAGATTTATTCGAGTAGACAGATTTACAGATGAAATTTGACTAGGCTGGCCAAAGTTAATAATATCTGTATGTCTGCCCCAAAAGGCCTTGTTCTGTCTCAGTAATGTTAGCATCATTTATATGGCATGCATAAATTTGAGTTACTTGTGACAATTTAATAACTAAAGGTCTCTGTGGGGAAACAGCCTTTAAAGTAAAAGAGATGAAAATATCATAAATCGGGACTTTTCATCAAAGACTGTCATCTTGAGCAGTTTTTCTCAGCTGGTTTATGAGCTCTGGGACACTCCTCAAGATTTCATAAGCTACTTTAGGTCTGTAAAGGCGGTTTTGAGTAAAGTTGTAGTCTTTGAATATCAAAAAATATTACCTGCAATGTTCTGCTTTTGCTAAATTTAATGCATGGGTATTATAAAGTTATTGAACCCTTTAACTCATAGGCTATTTTTAGATACAATCTCTTTGAATAAATCTACCGAAAAGGAGCATTAACTAGAGGAAAGGAAAATATTAGAATATTGTAGTTTGAAACCATTGTGATAAATAGAGCATTTGCTCCTTTAGGAGCAAATGCTCTATTTATCACAATGGTTTCGCATAATGACTTTTACATTCGTCAAAAGTTGTCAGTATGAGGGAATGGGTTAACCCATTCCTGCATATTGATGCCTCTGTAAAAGTCACTTTTTGAAACCATTGTGATATATAGAGCATTTGCTATCATAATTAGTAGTCTAGTTAACATTCATGATGTCATTATTTCTTACATGAATATTCTTGTTCAGTCAGTTGAATTTGGAAGTTATTGAATTGCAGAATTATCTCCCTTTGAACTTTTAGTACTTAGTCCTGTAACATTGGTAGTTGGTGTTGCGCACTCCTCCTTCAATTTGAAAGTTATTAAATTTATATTTGGCAATGCGTTAAATAGCCATGAATAGTAGATGTGCAAGACACAATGTTTCATGTGTTTAGCTGCAGGGTTTGCAGAATTATCTCCCCTTGAACTTTGAGTATTTTTGTCATTTGGTCCTGTGACATGGGTAGTTGGTGTTGCAAATTTGAATTTGCAATCAAGGCTGCTGTGTGGGGGTATTCATCACCTTTAGTTATAATTCTAGTTTCTTATATGAATATTGAACAGGGACAGCATTATATGACAAGACACATCTTCAACCAATAGGATAGCTCAGAGGTCCAGATAAGATGCGTAAATTTAACCCTTCGCTTGCTGAATTTTAAAATACATTTCTCCTTCTTTACCCATGCCCTCTTGTATAATTACATATATCTTCACTGTGTACGAGTATTTCGCTGTGCAATCACTGCTGTGGAGTGCACTGGTTGCACAATCAACTTGTAAATAGTGCAGACCCTGATGAGACAGCTCCTGCAGGAGCTGTCTCATCTGGGTCTGCACTATTTACAGGTAGGTATATTGACGTGAACAGCAAGAGAAGGGTTAAACATTTTTTCAAGAACAGCTTCTTTATTTCTCCATCAAACCCTATACTGTTACCACTCTATAAAATTGTCTCAAAGAGACGATTCTAAAGAGTGGTTACAATATAAGGTTTGATGGAAAAATGACAATTTTAGTATTTGGGTACGCAAATATTGTCATCTGTTTCATTTTTAAAAGTGCATGTTTTTTATGCCCCCACAAAGTGTTGGCATATAGGGTATGTACGTACATACGTATGCACATCTAGAAGAATTTGTCAATCTACACCAAACTTTACACACATGTTTGTGGCCATTATATCTTTATCAAGTTTAAGAGTTGCGGCCCTTTATTTACAAAAATGACTTAGAAATATCTTGTCCGGACTCTTTCTTGGAAAGTATTTGTTCAATCCTCACCAAACTTTACACGCATATTTGTGGCCATTATATCTTGATCAAGTTTAGGAGTTGCGGCCCTTTATTTACAAAAATGACTTAGAAATATCTTGTCCGGACTCTTTCTTGGAAAGTATTTGTTCAATCCTCACCAAACTTTACACACATGTTTGTGGCAATGATATCTTAGTCAAGTTTGATAGCCATGTAAATCGCTTCAGTCGTTGCATACTTTAGAAGCTGTTACAGTCAAAATGTCTTATGTGTCATATTCCTACACTGTTAGGAGCACTCCTTTATGTGCATCTTAAAGATGAGTTATTCGGTGTCTCATC